>CAJHNH020004513.1:515313-692813 GCA_905116865.2 Candidula unifasciata
CAACAATCATCGCCAGGTGCCTTGCCGACTGGCGTGGGTGATCATGCCTCTCCACAATCTGCAATCTCCTGCAGCATGTATCATTTCGTGTGCCGACACACTTCCATGCCATGCAACAAGACTGTCAAGAATCTTCTCTCGTTGTCTTCCTCTATCCCTCCTTCCACAGATCTTACCAGTGGTCACAACATGTTCTATTTTCCCTCTTCACATAACATGGCCGAAAAATGATGACTGTCTCCATCTGATGTCTGTGATAAGTTGTCTTCGGGCTCCCACCTCTTACAAAACCTCTTGATCGCTCTTTTTGGCTGTCAAAGTTATTTTAAGCATTCTTCTCCACATCTCTGAGGCCTCTAGAAATTGTTTGGCCTGCCTACCCATTGTCCTGGACTCACAGCCATATGTCAAACCTGGATGTAAGCAAGAATTCTTTTCTAACCCTCAATGACAAAAATATATTGCATAAAATGTTCTTTATTTTATAAAATGCAGTCTTTGCCTGTCCTATTCTGTTTCTTATCTCAGTAATTCTTCTATCTGATGTTATCCATGTGCCCAGATACTTAAATTTCTGTACTTGTCTTAAAATAACATCACTGACTTTTATTACACATTTAGGAATAATTCATTTCTTTGATACCGCCATTATTTCTGTCTTTCCATTATCCAAACTGAGGCCCATTCTTCCACTTTCTACCACTACAATGTCTATCATTTCCTTTAGTTTTTATTCTGACTTGTTGCTATCAAGACCGTGTCATCAGCATAACTGTATATTGAAAACAAATCAGGTGACATACACATCGTTGTTGTACGCCCCTCTTTATGCTCTGAAATATACTTAAACAGTTTTTAATTCTTATAGCTGCTGTTTGCTGCCAGTACATATTCTTTATTATTCGTAGATCTTTTCCATCAATGTTTAATTTTTCTTACACTTTGATTACTTCTTCATGTTTCACACAGTCAAATGTTTTTGCATAGTCTATGAAACATAAGTACAAATCAATCTTTACTTCTACAGCTCTTTCTGACAATGTCCTTAGGATGTATATGGCATTGTTTGTACCTTTTCCTTCTACAAATCCACAATGTTCATCGCTGATTTATGATTTAATTTTATTTCCTATTTTTCTTATAATTATTCTCAGTAAAATCTTATTCATGTGACTCATAAGACTTATTGTGCGATGGTCTTTACATTTTAAAGTGCCTGGTTTCTTTGGCAGAGCTATAAATATGGATTTTAAAAGATCATTTGAAATATACATACTATTATAAATATCGTTTAAAAGTTTAGTTATTATTTCAATTCTAAAATCTCTCAGTGCTTCGATTTTTTTCCAGTGAGATGTTGTCTGGCCAGGGTGCTTGTCCTTTCTTCATATGATGCATTTACTGCAGTCATTTTTAGTGGACCATCATTGTTGGTCTGCAGTTCTACATTTGGTCTATTATTGTCATAAAATTTCCCTATATACTCTGTCCATCTGTTAATTATATCACTATGCCCCATCAAGAAGTCGCCATTTTTTTATTTTAAACATCCTGTGCTGTTACATGTCATCTTTCCGGTTAATATATTTATCTGTTGGTACATGGAATGTGAGTTTTTCCTGTGATTTTCCCAAACATCTGTACACATTTGATTTAGACAGGTTTCTTTAGCCATTGCATTTGTTTACTATTTCTTATTGTATTCTAGAGTATTCTTCTTTATCATTCTTTTTCTTCCTTCTTTCATCGATAAACATCCATTTATTTTTCGCAACTCAATGGCTTGGTGGGATTTTCTCTTTTGACGTCTGCTGAATTGACTCACGCAACATATCCCACTGTTCATCAATAGTCTGTATAATTTTCATTGCATTATACCGGTTTTGTACAGTGATATTGTACTGTTCCTTAATTTCTTTATCCGTTCTAAGTATTCCTAAATTCAAAATGATGTTCTGTGAGAGCAACAAGAAGACAATAAGCTAACCTGTGTGCGCTTAATGAGACACCTGTGGTTGAATTATTATTTATTTTATTTTTTAAATTTTGGCGCAGCTTATTTGAATTGCAAACACTGCTGACACAACTCAGCCTTCAGCGAAGAGTCGTAATGCAGTGGATACCGTCACATTGTGGAGTGCCTGGAAATGAGAAAGCTGCTCAACTTGCAGGGGAAGGTGCGACAAAAGTGCAGCCGAATGTACCAGTTACACACCACCAAAAGAAAAGAATCATTAAATCGATCAGGAAACTACCAGCCCCAGCACAAGACGACTATTTTATTATGGACAAACCAGAACAAGTCATTATCCTCCGCCTCAGAACAGGGCACTACCGATTACGTAACCACATGTACACAAAATTCAAGATAGTTGTATCAGCCATGTGCACCTGTGGAAATGTGCCCCAGACCGCAGAGCATGTACTCCAGGACTGCACCGATTTTGACCCACTAAGGCAAACCTTTTGGCCAGAAAGAACAATAGTGGAACGTAAACTCTATGGACCACTGAATGAACTAACAACGACAGTGAAATTTATACAAGAGACAAAACTGCTGATATAGACATCTTATTTCAGGCAAACTAAATAAGAAGAAGAAGAATGATAATTGCAGGCGAATGTCTGGTTCTATATTTAATCAGCTTCTGTTTCTTTTTTTCGATAGATGTACAAGTAAAAATTTCCGCTTCAGATAGATATTTAGTTGCTAAAGACAGCACTGCTTATTTTGCTAATTCATACAGTATTTTGAAATAATTTTGTAAATGCAGCCAGAACTCAGGGATACTGCTTTTGAAACGCGATTTGTAGTTCGCTGTGAAATTTCAAATCTTTAAGGACCATGTATTCTGCATTTTAACCTGGGTATGTTTTTTCTCGTTCGCACTGAACACATTCAGCACCCGATTAAAGTCATCAAGCACATTTATTGAGCTGACGAGAATAATAATATGCAGCTGCTAGCTCACTCGAGTTATCTGTCTGTCTCTTGCTGCATTGATTGTGGAGCTAGTGGCAGCGGAATGACCAAGTCGAGGAGGCCTAAGTTTACTTGGCACATTTTCGTTGAGACTATAACTTCTAGCTGTCTTATTTTTGTGGAGGGAAAAAAAGGATCTGCGGAGCACTGATGGGACAGTCTGATTTAAATAATGGGGTATGGAGCGTCGACTGTGTACAGCAGTGGTCTCCAACCCTTTTTTTTAGGTTATGCAACCCCCCCCCCCCCCCCCCCCCCCGAATTCCCTATCCGATTATATGATTATATCCCCTCTTGAGTATATGGTAAGACCCCCATACCCCTTGTATTTATTACAAGGCCCTCATGCCCCCCCCCCCCCCCAATTGAGTATATTGCAACACCCGCACGCCCCTCCCCCTTTCCTCAACATAACAAAATGTGATTAAAAAGAGGAGGACAATAGATTCCCCAACAAGAAAATCAAGATAATGGTGTACAGCCATTTTGCGGACATAAACCAAGGCTTATCTCTATAGCCCCAAGTATATGTTATTATAACTTGTCATATCCTATACAGGTCTTACTGGAGCAAATAAATGTTTTAATATGCATCAGTTAAAATGCAAATATAATGTGACACAAGGGTGTACACTAATAATAGTGGCAGTGTGAATTTGTGGTGTAACAATTGAATAAAGCATAATAAGTTGTGAATAGTAAATCAATGACAAATTCATAGTGCGTTCTTTGGTAGTAAATGCGATATGGTATACAACTAGGGGCAGTGGTTTTTTCTTTTTCTTTTGTTGTTAAACATCTTTAAAAAAAAAAACCTGCAGCTGACAAAACTGGTTCTTGATGGAATGAAAATTCTTTTACTTGACATTTTAATTATAGCTAATTTTTTTTTTTTAAATCTGTAGGCACAGTTTTTCAGTGTATTTCAGTTGGAATAAACATTCTCACATTTCTTTATACAATTGTTTTTTCAGTTACAATTTATGACCAATTCCTGATATTTTTGACATTATTCATGTACTGACTTTATAGAGACAAAAAACAAGCACACGTAGAAGCTGCAGCGGGATGGCAGTTTCTAGAACTGACAATTCGAGCATACAAGATTCAACTGAAAGATCCACATTTAACTTTTCGCAAGTATGTTTTTATACATATTATTTAGTAAAAGCGTTAACTCCTGGTTTAAAATGTTTAACTTTAATGTCAAATCAGTACTACCTTATAAGGCTTAAGCATGGACAACAACTAAAACAGTTACTCAAAAACGATAAACAATCCTGAGCAGAATAGAGAGAATTAAATGGCAAGACAGAATCACTAATGTTGGGCTTTGGGACAGAACTAAACAAATTCCGGAATCAAGAAGCGAAGAAAAGAGAAGATAAGAGGCGTTGAATGAGCACACGTCAAGAAACATAGGAGCAACATACTATATTCGCTTTAAACTGGAACCCAAAATGGGCATAGAAATAAAAGCAGACCAAAACACTTGTAGATGGAAACTAGAGAGAGAGAGAGAGAGAGAGAGAGAGAGAGAGAGAGAGAGAGAGAGAGAGAGAGAGAGAGAGAGAGAGAGAGAGGGGGGGGGGTTAGTTGACAGAAGAAGAAGAAAAATAAACCCCTGGTAGATCTTCTTTTTCCTATTAACGGTTGTAAACTCCGGCGGAAATTCCTGTTTATTCGTCCATTTCAGGACTGTAGTCTTGTTCCAGAACCTGAATGTTGCGTGTACATTGGTTTAACAGATCTGGATTATTTGCATTCAAACTGCTGGTTCCCTGCCTCTCTGGCATATGCACTCCGACTTCGAATGAAGCTGTCAGATAGTCGACTTTTACGACATGCTTTTGAGAAGGCAGTGGGTCTATTCTAGATTTTCCCACAGTGGGATCGTGGAACCCACACGTGGAGACCCCTGGTAGGTAATACAATGGTACCACGGGTCACGAACTTAATTTGTTTTTTGACTCCGCTGGCGAACTGAAACTTGTTGCCTCGCTGAAATTAATGCCAATCCAGTTAATCATTTTGCCTGCCCCAGAATCATACTGGGTTGTCATATATTCAACAGGATATCCCACTTAACTTTTACGTGGCTTAGAGGTTACGAATGCAGTTCAGTATGCTAACATGCAAAGTAGCTGCAGACAATTTAGTAGCAGACTAACCCGTGTGGGTTCCTGGGCCCTAATATAGGGAAAACAAGAATAGACCCACTGCTTACCCAAAAGCATGTCGTAAGAGTGGACTAATTGGGAGCTTCCTTCGAGGTCGGAGTGCATCTGCCTGAGAGGCAAGGAACCAACAGTCTGCACACAAATGTGTCAGATCTGTCAAACGTATGCACCGGCAACACTCAGGTTCTGGAACAGGACTGCAGTCCAGAAGTGGACGAACAACCAGAAATTTTCACCAAAGTTTATAGCTGGTGAAAGCAAAGAAAGAAGATGAAGTAGCAGACTTCCTTGATTTCGACATTAGTACATTTTCGTACCATTAAGATAGCATTGTCAAGCAAGCCAATAAACTTAAAATTGCCCACCAAGACCAGGTTAATGAATACCCAATCTCATACTCAAAATCCCTTTTCACGCCTTTAGGCGCATCGGGTATATGGAAAGAGCACCCATACTTTTACAGATTAATCGGCACTAGGAGGGTAATATGGTCAGCATTACGCCGGCCGTCTTTACTTCTCCAGAACTTACATTCTGGTACCCATTTTAGGTTGGGTCGACCTGCGACGCCCCATACCATGATAAAAATCCACGCAGCCGGCAGTGGGTTTCAATCCCCGTACGTTGGAATTACGAGTCGGACTCGCAACGCCTAAGGCACGGACGCCGCTAATTAGCGAATAACTGAGAAATAAAGACGACCGACCTGATATTGACCCATCAAGTGTTAATTTATCTTTAAAATATGGGTTAGAACCATCTGCGGCTAAGTGGATGGGAATCGGATCTTCACCTTTAAAAAAATCGTATCAACCATTGATATATGTGAATAAAAGAACATATTTAAACTTACAACATATATCACAATTGTATTTTAACGATTAAGTTTTATGTCTGGCAGGAGTAACATATGGTGGAAGAGTATTCTAACAGAAAGGCGGAAACTATGTCTGACACCTATTCCTGAGAATGTTTATGAAGATTTTAGCAATAAATATCCGTGTTCGCCGAATAAAAGTGAAATTGAACAAGTACCTGCAGACCAAACATAAACGTGTTTAAACTCTGTCAAGCATGTGTTACTGCAACTTACTCTTTCCTTAGAAAATGTTGGATGATTGCAAAGAATAGAAGGAATTAAATGGTATGAAAGGATGATTAATATATTACTTTAGGGGAACAACAAAACTAAACCCATTTTGGTGAATCGAGAGGCAGAGAAAAAAAAAAGCTGGCGTTGGATACGACCTGACAATGATGTAACTAGAATGTCCTTGTACTGGAATCCAGATGATCAAAGGAATAATGGCAACATGGCAACTTGCAGAAGAGAATCAAAGAGAAGTAGGGTTGGTGGGGGGGGGGAGGGTTGGAGAAATAGGGAGAACATGCAGTTAACCACAAAGATTAGCAAGATATAGAATGACGTAGTGTTAGTTTGCTGAAAGCCCTTGCTGCATTTGGAGGATTCTTCTTCTTCGTGCTCACCGGCGAAAAGTTCTGGTTGTTCGTCCACTTCTGGACTCTAGCCCTGTTCCAGAAACTGTGTTGCGTGCACATACATTTCACAGATCTATCTCATTCACATGCAAACTACTGGATTCTTGCCTCTCAGGCAGATGCACTCCGACTTTGAAGGAAGCTTCCAATTAGTCGACTCTTACGACATGCTTTGGGCAGGCAGTGGGTATGTTCTTGTTTTTCCCACAATGGGGCCCCGGAACCCACACGGGGATTGTGGGGGAAAAAGAAAAGACGAAGAAGAAATTATAAAAACTTTTAACCTTTTGGGTCTGAAAGTATAAAAATAATTAAATTATGAGATAGCAATATCTGGAGTCGTGTTTTAGCGTAGCGGTCATAAATGGTAAAATGTAAGTAAGTAAATAAAGATCTCTTTCCACGCCTTTCGGCGTATCGGAAGAGCGCCAATATTTTTACAGACCATCAGCACTCGGTGGGTAATGTGGTCAGCATTACGCCGGCTGTCTTTACTTTCCCAGGACAGCCTATCCTGGTACCCATTTTAGGCTGGGTCGACCTGCGACGTCCCATCCACGCAGCCAGCAGTGGGTTTCGATCGCGATACGCTAGATTACGAGTCGGACTCGCTACGCCTAAGCCACGGACGCCGCAGTCATAAATGGACAAGGTGTGAAGTACCCTATGCGTGTAGTTACCAACAAATGCATCAAGTTGTTTGATGCTTAATGGTTAACAGGCTTTACACGAGCATTCATAAGACTTGGCACATCATGAGAACTCTGTTGACCACTGAAGTCAGGTACGGAACATGTGTGGGAATGTCCTTGGTGTAGTGATTTAATTATTTTGATTGTCTTTTTAGGGATGTAATTTCTTAATCAGTTAATTGTTTTATGATTTTTTGTGTAATTTCTTAAATTATTTTCACGACTTTTTTAAAATTATGTTCACAATCATTTAACTATACTGTTCACAAAAAGAAACGCAACATATGAGATGTTGCAACCGAAAGTTAACCTGGCTGCTCAGACAAGGAAAGATAGCCTGAAATGTTAATCTGATCATTACGTGTGGACTTGAACTTTACTTCAGTGGGCAAAACAAGCATCGTCAGTGGACTGTTGGGTAAGACTTCAGAAGGGTTTGATTTAGTGACGAATCATTCATTGTGCTCCAGGGTTACGGCAGACAGAGAAGGGTTTTCCGTACAGCCCATAGCACTAGCCAAGAACTGGATGAGGATGAGGCTTCTCCGCATGGTGGTAAAGGTTTACTGATGTAGAAAGCGATCTGATTCATTGGAAGAAATGACATAGTGCAAAACTAAGGGGCCCTAAATAACCAACGATATACATCGCAGAAATTCTTTGTTCTCACGCTCATCTACTTTTGTCTGCAAGAGGGTCGATTTTTCAGTGGGATAACGCGAGACCTCATGTGGCACAACTTACCACCCAGTTCCTCACTGACATCAAGACCCTTTTCTGGTCAGCTGACATGAGCCTCACAGAACACTTATGGGATGAATTCAGCAGACGTCCATCAACGAGAGTGGCTCCAGCCAATCTCCAACTGTTGTCTCTTGTACTCTGAGAAGTGTGGGAAACCACCACACAACAACAAATCCAACCGCTAATCACATCGATGCCAAAGAGAAGCCGCCCTCTAATAGAGGCCATACACCCTACTGAAACGGAGTTTCCATTCGTGAGGAATAAGAGTCTTAAACTAAATGTAATGATCACTATTGCATTGTCAAGTCATAAAGTTACTTTATGTCAAAACTGAAACATAAATTCCGTAAAATTAAAAATTAGTAAAAGTGTGAAGTTGGCTGTTCATTACAACTGCAATAGTGTTGGATTTTTTGTGTGTGGACAGTAATATTTAGTGATGCCACTTCTTGAATCGTTTAATCCTTTTGATCTACATTTTCAAAGATTCCAATTTTGAATTATCTAATTAATTTGATGACTTTTTTTTTTAAAGTATGTCAGTTTTGTATATCACTTAATAATTTTGCATGCATTTTTTAGTGATGTTGTCATTAACCACTTAATTACTTGTGTTGACCTCTTTTTTTAAAAATTGATGTCAGTTCTTAGATCAATAAAGATGACCTTTTCTGTGCCTGTTCACAATGAAAGCTGAGCATGATGAAAGAAGTTGGCAGACTATTGTATGTGCTTTTGCCATAAAAAACACACGCATAGAGCTTTCCTAACTCTTTATCCACTAAATGATATGAATAAACATAATCCACACAACACGAGTACAATTTTATATACATTTTGTAAATTAACAGCGACAACTTTTGATACACAAATTAGGGGATATATTATTTAGTAAAAAGAATAATCTCAAACTTTAGTTTACTCACAGATGAAAAATTAAGTCTGCAAAGCAATGCAAACTGACTAACATTTCAAGTGAAACTGCACTACTGCAGCTATGCTCCTAAATAAATAAATGAAATAAACTATATACTGTAAACAATCTCATACTATTGCTCTTGTAATAAAAGAAGTATTTACACACAGAAGACATTCATAGTTTAAAATATAGTTTTCCAAACTTGGACTGATATCACATCACATGCAACATTTCTATTACACAGACAATTGTTATTCCTCAGTAGCTTCTGACAGCAGAGAAGCAAGGCCTAGTGTTGCCGTTACAGTGTCCTGATTACTGATTTTACTGTTTTGGTACAAAGCAGTTATTTTTCTCAACCCCTCATGCGTTAACGCAGTCGATAAGAGCTCGCTTTCAAATCCAGCTGCTATTCGCTACAGCCCACGGTAGGTGTTCAAAACCGGGCGGCTCTCGGGGTTCACCCAGGCTCTAGGAAATGGGTACCAGAGTTGACACTTTGAGGTAAATGGAGGAACGTCGCTGTAGCTACAGAGTTACATGCGAACGGCGACACAGGCAGACAATTCTTATTAGCTGTCCGTACTGGTGGCCGAGCACTTATGGTTTATAACCGTGTGCAATGACGCTGTTTCACATCTCCCAACTTTACCTTTTATCCCAAAGAGTGAGCCTAAAAGCAACAAAAACTAATGTCTCAAAAAGTTCAATATAGACACTAGGGAACAGAAGTATTTAAACTAATAATTCAGGTACAATTGGTTAACGAAACAACCGTCTCTGACAGACAACAGCAAGAACATTGCAGTACCTTTTAAATAACCAAAAAACGCATTGTGAGTTGACTATTGAATGAGGTAGGAATTAATATCATAGCACACAGGGCATACCCATAGATGCTCTGTCTTCCGTAAGACGCCTTAAGGTGTAGATGCTGTTACCCTAGCAGACTCGTTATACACACGTCACCTATTACTCTCATACGTACTTTCTTGCCAGGTCCCCGCCTATTTCTTTTTTTTTTTTAAATGCCTTTAATGTCTTATAGCAGCATTCGTTTAAAAATGGTCTTCGGGATGGCTCCTTTTCTAGCACGAGTGTTTCTGTACTCATGTTTGTAGCCAAAACACCTGAACTATAACTGTTTAGAAGATTGAGTTGGGTGTCCGGGATCTGCCTTGTTGAACTGACATACAGGATTATTATTCTTTACTCATACCAGTGTGTGCACTGTCACGTACGTAGCACCATGCAAATAAAGTCTTACTGGACAGACAGCATAGTAGTGAAGGGAGTGGGCAGTAATCTCTCGGCCCCAAGGTTAAAATTTAAATCTTTGCAGAGGTAGATTTGTTTCTTCAAAACTGACCTCCGCTCCTAGGCAGACGCAGCCTAACATGATGCTGACCACATTACAGACAAAGCGATGATCGGCCTGTATAAATATTGGTGTAGCCCTATATGTCTGAGTGTAATCAACTATTGTTGGCGGAATCTATCGTCGCCTGGAGATCCCCTATATCCTTCCAAATAACTTACAGGGCTCGAATTAAACAAGCCTAGGGGAATTATAACGGTCCCTGAGTTCTGGAAAATAAAAGAAGGAAAATACAAAAAGTTAAATGAATAGGGTGAATCCCCGGAAATTTCCTGAAGAAATTCAGAAACAACCAAAGTCAATACTTTATAAATTTAACTCCAATAAATTGCAATGAACAATCTTTAGTCTACCTAAGAAGTAAATTTGATACGATGAAATCGATAAATAGAGTTTCTAAACAACAACTATTGATAGTCTGGTCTGGTCTGGTAGTCTTAGTTTCAGCTTCATAGCAAACGGGTCGCCCCATCTTTGCTCTGCTCCTGTGCCAGCGAAAAACACCCAGAATGTTTATCACAGTCCCTTGTGGAAAGATTGACAGACTGCTGTCTCAGCATATCTAGCATACACTCGCATTAAAGCATATGGTAGCCATCCGAAGTGCTAACACAAACAGTCCAACATTAGAAATGCAGTTCATCATTGATGATAGCAGAACTTGTCGCCAACAGATCAGCAGTTTCCCACGCGATCAATTGTAATCACACACGGGCACCGCCAACATTGACGACCGGCATCGCGCCATTTTCTGAATCTACAATTCACACCACGTTGGTCACAGTCGAAAAAACATTCCAAATGCAATCCGCAGCTCACAGGGTCACGCCATGCATTCAACTCAGAAGCTGGGCGACGAAACTATATCCAGTCTACAAATGGAGCAAAAATACTTCGGCCACCGTCCGGCAGAAGCAAAAAATTTGCCTCCGCTCCGACACAGCGCCGCTGTCTAGCGTCCATTTTAACCGGAAGTCAACTATTGATAAAATACTGATATGGAATTCAACAATTTTCAAATTAACAAACAAAAGAAAAATTACTGAATCATCATTACACCACACAATGTTCAATGAACAGAATTTTTCACTCAGCTTTTGGCAAGTCTTGATGAGCTGAAATGTAGCTTCCTTTTGAGGAATGTCCACTGTTCCGGCTGCAACATGTACAATCCTCGCCTAACTGCGACGATGAATCCGGGACCCTCGGGTTTTCATTCCTGCAGTGTGGTTACAATTCACGAAGTAACAGGAATGGTGTGTCACAATCCACTGGTACACCTGCAAACGGGAATGGTGGTTCACGATCCCCTGGTTAACCGGAAACCAGGAACACAGTTCACGTTCCTCAAGCAACCAGGCAAACAGGCCAACAGTAATACGGAAATACGGGAACACGGGAACCTGAGGAATACATCATTCAGCCCTGTGTTGAGCATTATGTCGACAGATCTGGGGCAGGTGGAGGTGTTGCGGTGTCTGTAGTGTTTTTCAGAGTAATAAAGGAAAGAGCAAGGTTCATGTGTTGTCTTTCTCTACAAGTAAATCAAAATTATACATCTCCACCCTGTTATAATATGTTGGTTTATACATATCTAAATTATTGCACGATCATATGAAACGTGACATAGTTAAGTGAACACACTCTCGCCTGTGAATTGGACAGTCATTAGTTCAGGTCCCAATAGACCCAGGTCGACTTCACCTTGAACGGACACCAGGTATAGTAATGGGGAGTAAAGGCGGCAGGTGTAATGTTAACCACATGAACACCCAGGTACCAATTGGTCTATAACACATAGGCCAACCCTATATGCCCACAAAACTGACGACTTTTACTCAAATTGTATGTTGCATAATATAATAAACATAAGCAATGTAATGTATATCCAACTGATGATACCACATGGCACAGGATGATGGTTTATATTGTAAGATCTTTACGCAAAGAAACCAAATGAATATTTTCTGGAAAGATGACAGAGGGAAGGAGGGTTCGCTATTGCATAGTCCTAACGGTGAATAGTAACTTTAAGAACGTCATAATAGGTAAGGACTAGTGAATTGTCCAACGGACAAGTATCAAGGTTGATGAAGTCACGGACTATTTGTACAATTGTAGAATATAGAATAGTAGGATCTCGATAACATATTTTAGGATACAGCTAAGGCTTATAGGGGATCTCACCTGAATTCGTATATTATATTTGTGATTTTGGGGTTAGGCCGATGGTGAGGCTGGCAATTGTTGGATAGAGTGACGAATCTAGCTCTAAGGGTTTCTCCTAGTAACACCACAAAACGTCATAACTTATGTGCGCCTTCGTACCTTTTTATTCTTTTCTCGTCTATGTTTAACTATATTTATTTTACGTGCGCAATTCTTTTAACTAAAACTTGCAATTAACTCTTGCCGGACTGAAATATTCCTTTGCTTTGTCACACTGAGCAACAAAGGTTTAAAAAAAATGTGCTTTACTTGTATTATACTCTTGCTCAACAGCAGCGTACACTAGGGCAGTACCTAGTGTAGCCCTAACCAGTACCCTAATACATTTTGTTGGAAGCTGAATCAGGTATTCAAAATCTGTCCTGTCAGACCGGCATCCAGGGCGCAACTCTTTCGGTTGCCAGGGTATGAAAAACTCCACACACAAGGGAAATATAAAAATTAGTCATACATTTACTGAGATTCCTCGCTAATCTGGATAGTAACTCTGCAGTGCCTGAGCATGTATTTTAATTTATTGTTTGCTTTTTACCATGTAGTGGTTTATGCGTGCATTTAGATTCATGTGTGGATTCCAGGGTCACATTTTCTTTAGTGGGTAAAAATATATCACCTGACCCTTAACAGGTGTCTCGTAAAAGGCAAATAATTAGGGGTTTAATAAAAATCCAATTTTTTCCGGCTGAAAAGCATATACTAAAACCTAACTATATCCCACAACCAATGTGTAACCGTTTCTGAAGGGTAAATAAAGAAGCATGAATCTACAATCTGCTGTTTTGTTACATGTAAAGAGGAAGTGAGATTTCACATGAAATGGCTAAAGCAGAAAGTAACTTTCACAATTGCCCAACATAGTGCTACAGAAAAACCAAAACTGTCATAATGTAGTCTTTCAGGGGGAGGTCGAGAAAGCAGAATAGAAACAACAAACTGAAGAGTTGCAGTATGACCTAACTTAACAGGCAAGAACAAAGTATAACATTTAGGCTTCGCACAGGACACTGTGACCTAAGAGCACACCCACAAAGAACAGGAATTTGTCACCTGTGACTGGGACATAGACAGTCTGGAATATGTTCTGCATGAATGCTCCCATCTACTCCCGGCAGAGATTGTGAATCGGGCCCAAGGGAACAATACGGAATAAATTTTTGAATAACTTCATTGTTTTGATAGCCATTTTTAATTAAGTCAACTCAACTCAGTTAATTATTATTTGTGATTACTTTAATGATATCAGCTCTTGAATCATTTAATGATTTTAATGACCTTATATGATACCAATTTTTAGTTTTTCAACTGTTTTAATGACCTTATATGATGCCTATTCTCAGTTTTTTAACTGTTTTAATGATCTTTCTTTGTGATGTCTATACATGAATCATTTAATTATTTTGATGATCCTTCAAAAGATATATCCGCTAAATTAAATTTACATTTTTTTTTGACATCACATACAGAAAGACCACAAACAACTTTCTAAACCCTTTGTTTAATAAATGACACAAAAGAAAAGAATTCATACACCACACACAAAAATACCACACATCTTTCTAATCCACTTATTTAACAAGTGATTGGAATAAAAAGAACCCATACAATATCAGCACAGTTTTATATACATTTTATTAACAACGACAACTTTTGATACACAAATTAGGGATTAATTTTTTTTTTAGTAAAACAAGAAAAAAATCTCAAAAATTGGTTTTTCCACAGATTAAAAAATAAGTCTGCAAGCCAATACAAACTGGCTGATGTTTCTAATTAAACTGCAATTTTGCAGCTTTGCTCCTAAACAAATGCAATAAAATAAACCACACACTGTAAACAATCTCATTTTATTGCTCTTGTAATAAAAGTAGTGTATTAAAAAAAAAATCATAGTTTAGAATACAGCTTTCTAAACTTGGACTCTGAACCAAATCATGTGTAAAATTTCTAAATACTCAGCTTGTTATTCCATACTTGGCTTTGACAGCAGGGTAGTAGGACCTAGTGTCACTGTTACAGGTGCACTAATTACTGATTAAGGAACTGACATCATAGCACACCAAATATCCCCACAGATGCTCCATCTCTCACAGCAAATGCTTTAAGTGTAGATGCTAACTGTTCCTGTAGCACACTGATAATATCTATGTCATTCTCTTCCTCACATAGTTCCCTCCTTGCCGGATCCACACTTAATTCCACGCTCACACATTCTTACACATGTTATTTCAGCTAAACTCATGTCTTCTATCAGGTTTTATTCATAAACGTCTTCAGAATGTCTTTTGTCCACAATGAGTGTTCCTCTAGCTATCGCTTTTGCACACACACACACACAAAAGTATAATTACATCTTCCTAGAAGGCTGAGTAGGATAACTGGGATTTGCCCTGTTGAACTATTATTTTTTCTTAGTTCCTTGGAAGGGGTAGGGGGGGGGGGGGGGGGGGGGGGAGAAAGAGATACTGCAAAATGCCAATTCCCCTGCCATGTCAATTATAATCATTTCATTCATGGCTAGGATAAAAACAACAGAATGAGGGGAAAAGCACCACAGGCTTTTCTGAAAACTCTCTAAAGTACCAAGCAGCTCATCATTTCTAACTAATTAGGGGTTTGCCAAAATCAGACATGTTAGGCCAAATGATGCAGATATTGTAGCCTAGCTGTAAACCACAACCAACGTGCAACAGTCCTTTGAAGGGTGAATGCAGAAGACAAAGAAGCCTGCATTTGACAACTTGCTGTTTTGTTACAGGTAGAGAGGAAATGGGGTAAATGTGCTGGCATGAGCATAATCTTTCACAATCTCATCCAACACAGTGCTACAGAGAAACCAAAACTGTCCTAATGCAGTCCTTCAGGGGGAGGTCCGGAAGGCAGAATAGAAACAAACCGGAGAGCACTGCATGACTAGAATGAACAGAAAGGAACAAACAATAACTTGCAGGCTTCCAACAGAAAACTACGGTCTAAGAGCATAACTACACATAATCAGCATGATAAAATGTCCTACCTGTGATTGCGGTGTTGACAAGAGTCTCGAATGTGTGCTGCAGGATTGCCCCATCTGCTCCTGGCAGAGTTTGGGGGATCAGTCCCAAAGGAACAATATCGAAGACAAGCTCTAGGGGACTGGTAGTGAACACAGATGCAACAAAATGTCTGTGACTCAGAGGGAACTGAATGTTTAATGTAGCTGATGTCAAATGCAGAGAAAGAAGTTACATGCAGAGTTCTGTCTGTCTGTTACTCCGAGGAAGAAAGTATTTTGCTGATGTCATTTAGAACTGTAGTAGTATTTAGTATTTATAACCTGTTGAAGCCTTACATGTTACAACTGGTATGCAGTGGACATTTTTCCCCCACAGATTATGGATGTTTATATTTTTTTAATACTTTTGAATATTTCAGATAATAATTGTAGTACTAACACTAAGCTATCCATCTCTGAGTATATATTTAAAGCTTTTCAATAAAGACTTTCATCAGTATTTTCTTCACAATAATGATCTCTTACAAGAGAATTTGTGTTCTTGTGATGTGTGTGGTATCTTGTGATGTGTGTGGTATCTTGTGATGTGTGTGGTATCTTGTGATGTGTGTGGTATCTTGTGATGTGTGTGGTATCATGTGCTGGAAACACACAAATATTGAATTCTGAGGCAAAAGGGATTTGTTGCAATTATACTCCTTACCCAGATAGGACTGCTGGTTACTCCAGGCTGATGTGGCCAAATGGGTGATGCCTTGAATATATAACCTCTTTGCAGGTTGAACTTTGCATCTGGGATCTGCCTGCTGGCTTGGCATCCAATGAAGATTGTGTACTCATGACATGGTGGCCAAACCATCACACAGCAGCCAGAATGGGGGGACACTGGGATGACAGGACAAAAGGGGAGTATTGTTGTGACGAATGATATGGGTTAATTCTCAGTTATGTCTGGTTGGTGTGTCTTGTGTTTGGAGCTAAAATGTTGAATTTTCTTGGGCAGTGTGTATGTATTAAATAGAGCATTAGCGTATACATATATTAAACAGGTATCTGAGTTTAAGTATCTTGGAACAACGTTCACTGAAGATGGTAAACTGGATGAAGAAACTGACATCCGATGCAGTGAAGCAGACGAAGTACTGGGACAGCTAGCACCCCTCTTACAGCATAAGGCAATCCCAATCACAGTCAGCACAAAGAAACATCTCATATAAAGCATATGCTGTACACCCTATGCTGTAAATGCCAGACATGGTCACTCACAACAAAACATAAAAGAAAATTAGTAACCATGGAAATGAGGTGTCTTGAGAAAGACTGTAGGAGTGATCAGAGAGAGATCAAATAAGGAATGATGTCATTCGAGATAAAGTCAGCCCAGAACCAATTCTAAATTACATACAAAGACATCGAATCAAATGGTTTGCCCACTTGGAGAGAATGCCTTCTGATGCTATACCATTCAAGGCATATACCAAAAGAGTCGAGGAACATAGAGCAAGAGGTAGAGCAAGAACAAAATGGGAAGATAACATCAAACTCTACAGCACCACAATTTAACTCTAGAGGCTAGACGCTCACCTGGAGATCTAAATGAAATTGAGGGGACTGACTTCACTACACAGATGAGTGAATAACTTCCCACTGTGGAGTTCCCGGAAACTAAAGAGCTGATAAACTAGCTAAGGAAGGTGCAACTGAAGAACAACCCGACATACCAGTCTCTTATCAACAGAAGAAGAGAATGATCAAATCAATCAGAATGTCACCGAAACTGGCACAAGATGATTACCATATTATGGACAGACCAGAGCAAGTCATTATCCTTCGCCTAAGAACAGGGCACAATCGACTTCGCTGCCACATGTACAACAAATTTAAGATTGGCCAATCAGCCATGTTTACCTGTGGACTGGCGCCTGAGACAACAGATCACATCGTCCAAGACTGTCCCAGATTCAACGCTTCTAGGCAAAACTTCTGGCCAAAAGAGACACTTGTGGAAGTCAAACTTTACGGGCCGCTTAGTGAATTACAAAAGACAGTGAAATTCATACTATAGACAGCATTGCAGATATAGTTAATTTATTTCATGCGAACGAAAGAAGAAGAAGACTACACAGATATTTGCCCCATCTCTCTTTCTCTCTGCAGTGTGACTGTTTGGTCTAACAAAAAGCTCCTCCTGTCTGTAAACAGATTACTAGATAACAGAAAAAAACCCAGACACACTGCATTCAAACCAACCTGTTGCCAAATAAGAGAAATCATGATAAAGAAACAAGTGTATAAGCCCTTTGCTCTCTTGATGGTTCTTTTTCTTGTCTTTTTTCCTATTCTATATACACCAATCACTTTTAAGGAACATACTAGATAACAAAAATGAGAAAGAAAAACTGCTGACACACTGGACTCAAACGTGACAGCCATTTAACTTTTATCTTGTAAAAGAAACAAGTTTATAACTCTTCGCCTGCTAATATCCACTCTGTCCTTTCATGTCTTCTATCCTATTCTGTATACATCAATTATCATGTATACATTTATAATTTGAATACATCAATGGACCAGAGTTTCTCCCTTTCTTCATTTACACGAGGCCAACTTACAAGAGGACCCAAACCTAACCAAATGTACAAAAGCCATCTATTTCTTTCTTTTTGTTTGTTAATACTGTTTTCTATAAACACCAATCTTCATCTAAGCATCCATGATTTGACTACACTTACAGACCTAAGAGTTCTCTTTGTTTCTTCATTTACGTGAGGCAAACAAACACAAAGACATAATTCTATACACAGTCTGTACAAAAACCTTCTACTTCTTTCTTAACCCTCTGACAATTACATTCGTTCATGAAGATAACCTTCTTTCTTTCATTCAAGCTCTTTTTTTTTTTCTAAACCTTCCTATTCTGCAAATATTAATTTTCATGCACAGATGTATAATTCAACTAGACCTACAAGTTTCTCCGTTTTTACATCAGGCAAACTTACAAGAAGACAACTGTATCCACATACTGTACAAAAACTAAAACATACATCCATAACAGAAAATATTCATGTCTTTGATCCCATAAAAGCTAAACAAACAGCTAGTACAGATCAATCAATAAACAAATACATTCATTTGTAAACAGAGCAATAATGCATTTTGGTAACAACAAAAATCAGATCCATCATTTACTAGTTTAAGTAGTTGACACTCCACTTACAGTTCTATTTTGTAAAATAAAATGAAATGGCCAAAAGACATGACAAATGACATATAAATGTATGCTTGTACATTAAAAACATACGCATATAAATCCCAATGAGGTATAAATGGCAAATTCAAAACATACTTGGTGCAGCACATTATCAACTGATATTTATTATGGGCTTGTCAATAACCGAAGTATATTTGCAATTCACGTTCTCAAATGCATAAAAAGGTACTATAAATGACACAAGCCTAATGTAATTTAACATATAGAAGAGAAATACAGTATCTGACAGTAAATGAAACACCAAATGTTCTGTATTTCTTAACTTGGGATATATAAAACAAATATACACATTTCACAGTAAACAAAAATACAAACTGTTCTGCATTCCACTATTTTGGATATAAAAAACAATTTAGCTCATTCAGTAACAACCATACCTCATGTTTACTGGCTGAGCTCAATTAGATTAACTCTTTAAGATCCCAGACAGGCGTTACTTTAACTCTTTATATACTAAACATTTGTTACTTAAAGTAAAAAAAACAAGTTTGGTAAGTTATCAATATCATTAGGAAGTCCTCTACAGAATGAAGCTCTGTCAATCACCAGCTCCCCTGCTACATGCAAGTTCCCGCCCACATCGTCTCTTAAATCCAGTGGCCACCTTTATACTGGTCAGCCCCTGCCTTCATTACTCAGTAGTATGCTCTCCACTACTGTTCTTTGCAAGCAACTGTGACATTTAAACAGGACAAAGTACTCAGCGTATTTTCCCAAGTATAAGATGCCCCTTGGTTCTGGAAATATAAATTTTGACATGTTTTTTACATAAAGTTCATGACCTCATATTTTATTCATCACAGAATCCAGAAAAGAAATGGGGGAGGGGAACTCTGTGGCGAAGTTGTCCAGCTGTTTGCCTTGCACTATGGAGGTTGCGTGTTCATTTCACGGCGCCGCTGTTCAGTTCATAAGTGCAATTTTTACAGAGATCCCTAGTTACGGAGTTTGTGCTCTGTGCAACACTCTCGGGCAGGCAGCTAGCTGTTCTGCAGAGACAGACTGAGCCATATGGGATAAAACCCAGTGCAATGAAGTCGATCCTCTCACTTTACTGTTACCTTTTACCTTTAGAATCCAGAAAACCCCTGATGACTGTCACAACTCCCGACCATATGATAGTTCTTTATCCCGTCCTTGTCTGATGATAAATCAATGTTCTCTCGTCCTCAGGTCCATCTCTGGCATTTGAATGTCATACTTCTTGAATGAAATGACACTGATCTCAGTCTTAACATATATCCCAGGATCTTTTCACCCAGGTACAATTTTCTCCTATAGTTTTGTTTCTTCACACTAACTAATGGTGGTGTCAAATTTCCCGACAAGACTTCCTCTTCTGGTTCCATTCGTCTCCTGACAACTTCAAAGGATACGTTACATCAAGTTGCTTAATCTTAGTGGGCACAGGAACTCCTAATATAACAAGTGCAAAACAATGAGTATGAACACAACCGCAAAAACTATTACAGGGGAAAAACACTTTTAATATTAGAATTGTTTTTGTTTCTCCATTTTATTTGCCCTGAACTGGTATTCACAAACAAGGCCCATTACGTGATATTTTCTAACAAATCACTGGGTAGAAATCTACTATCACTGTATACGATGAAGTTACCTTATATTTTGGGAAAATAAATGCATTTAATACTTGGGGAAATATGGTAAGTTCCCAAGACAAGATGCTGTTTACAAGCCAAAATTCTCTAATATTCAGATCTTTTAGAATATCAGCATTTTTGTTTTGTGGTCAAGTCTGGTATGTGTGAGTTCAAATAAAAATACTGGGACAAAATGAGGTAAAATACAGTTGACACGGAGTAATCTTCTTCTTCTTCTTCACATTCACCAGCTGTGAACTCTGGCGGAAAGTTCTGGTTATTCATCCACTTTTGGACTGCAGTCTTATTCCAGAACCTGAGTGTTGCGTGTGCATCCAGTTTACAGATCTGACCCATTTGTTGGCAGACTGCTGGTTCCTTGCCTCTAAGGCAGATGCACTCCGACTTCGAAGGAAGCTCCCAATTAGTCGACTCTTACGACAAGCTTTTGGGTAGGCAGTGGGTTTATTCTTTTTTCCCCCTATAATAGGACCCCAGAACGGAAGATTATCTAAAACAGAGGTTCCTAATTTGCTTAGACCTCTGTACCCTTATACATTTCAAAGGTCCTCAATGGACAGCAAATTCCGTAACAGTCAGACTGAAGAATGTTTTATAACGGATAAACATATCATTGATATTAATTATAAATGACACAAAATGTATAAATGCTATAGAAAGATTCTCAGAATATCTTGCACAAAGAAGAGGAGAAATACTGACATCTTGAAAGATCTGAACAGCAAGGAAAGGTTGGTTGCGTATCCTTTACAGGACATTGCAGAACCAAACCCAACAGCCCCTAGCTGTTGTGTGGTTAATCTAGGCAAATTTGCGCCCAGTAGTTTGCCATTGCTTTCTGGACGGTTGGATTTTTTTATACCACTGTTGAAACCAACGCAAGGCGCATGACCCGCAGCTGGGATCGAACCCGGCATTACAAAGTGTTCGCATCCACTTAGCCATAGAGCCGACGAACAGCTAGGAAGATTGGCTAATAAACAGCACCCTGTCTCGGAAGCTGAAATATTTTGGTCATATCAAGTGCCACGACGGACTGGACAAAATTATAGCAGAAGGCTTAGTACCAGGAAGGAGCAGCAGGGGCCGACCAACACGAAGATGGGCACAGGATATAAATGACTCCTTGAGTATGAAAAAGTACATGAGGCGGGAGAGTTGGCGAGAGACTGAGTTTCTTTCAGGCAGACCGTGATGAGAGCGATGCTCTGCAAATAATCTGCTACATGATGATGATGATGATACCAAAAAAAAAACATGTTTTCCCAGAACAAACATGATAGAAGGGGATTTAAACCCACTCGTAAATAAATGAAATACAGTGTGCTGTATATTAAAACATGCTAGATTTTTGTAGTACCCTCAGATCTTAAAGAGACAATAACACACCATGAGCTACTTTGTATGTATATATATATATATCAGGATGTTTCCGGTTTGTGTCAAGATGGCGGGACGTGTTTCTCTCTAGCTCGGCGCATATCGGTTGATCGACGGTCCGACAAGCTGTCATCGCAAAATCACCAATTGTTATAGAATCAGATTTCTGACTCTAACTGCACGATGATTCGTTCTAATCTGTTAAATTCCAAGGACAAAGGGAAACCCTACGTAGAACTATCATCAGGGAAGGCTCGCTCATGGGCCACTCAAACATCCAAGACCTACAACGGATTGCAACGGACCGCCGTGCATGGAGAGTCACGACCTCTGCCCTATGTGCCGCACTCGACAAAAGAGGAAAGACTAACTATATATATATATATATATATATATATATATATATATATATATATATATATATATATATATATATATATATATATATATATATATATATATATATATATATATATATATATAAATGATTGCAAATGGTGCCTCGTCTGGGACACTAGAGTTATAAGAACAATTGCTTAGGATAACTTTTAAACTAGCACCTGCCTAAAATTGTCAATCAAACTTCAATCAGCAATCACAAAAAAATATATATTTACAAACTGAACGCAGAAACAAACCAACAAATACAGAAACGTTGGGGAGGGAGGGAGGGAGAGAGAGAGACGCACACAAATTCCATGAAAAAATAACAAAGAGTTAAAAAAAAAAGTATGTACAAAATTTCTTTGGACTGAAACTGCAGACGGGCAGGAAAACATGCAAGTACAAGGAAAAATAAATATGAATCAATACAGACAACATTATTACCAACGTACACAGGTGGCAGAGTAAGCACAACACTTTATATACAAGACACTGTACGTATGATGCTTCGGGCATGTGTACACATGTGGTACCACAAACGACACCAAACACACACTACACTATATGCCTGAAACTTCAAACAAGTCAGACAATATGATATCTCACACACTTAAATATATACTGAATACTTTCCACCTACGTACATATGACAGTGTGCATGTGATCACATGACACAGGTGATACAGTACGCATAATCTTTTCCCTATATGTTGATAAGACAGAGTGCACAAGTTAACACCTACAAATACACACTGCACATATGATCATACACATACATATATATACATACATATATATACACATACATATATATATATATATACATACATACATACATACATACATACATACATACATATATATATATATATATATATATATATATATATATATATATATATATATATATATATATATATATATATATATATATATATATAATATATACAACAAAGTAGACTCAACGACACTGCATATGTGACTCAACTTACTTGCTACCAACTGTGTAATGCTTATCACATATGTATGCATGACAGTGTGGAGATGTGGCAACACAATGCATTTGATACCGTATACAGGAAGCCTTCTATGCATGTACACATGACAAAGTGGACATGTGGTGTACACACAGTGACACATGCAGGAGTCTTTCCCCATACCGTATACAGGAAGCCTTCTATGCATGTACACATGACAAAGTGGACATGTGGTGTACACACAGTGACACATGCAGGAGTCTTTCCCCATACCGTATACAGGAAGCCTTCTATGCATGTACACATGACAAAGTGGACATGTGGTGTACACACAGTGACACATGCAGGAGTCTTTCCCCATACCGTATACAGGAAGCCTTCTATGCATGTACACATGACAAAGTGGACATGTGGTGTACACACAGTGACACATGCAGGAGTCTTTCCCCATACAGTATACAGGAAGCCTTCTATGCATGTACACATGACAAAGTGGACATGTGGTGTACACACAGTGACACATGCAGGAGTCTATTCCCATATCAACATATGAACAGGATGGAGATGTGCCAACACCACACACACACATAGACAATACTGTACACTGGAAGCATCCCACATGTACATGGACATTTCACCACAAGTGACAGGGTACATGTGACTTTTGTGCCTCTGTGGCATGGTATTTAAAGTATAGCTAACACAGCATTACGTTCCCTCACCCAATCAGCAGTGGTTGTTGAAGTTCAATTTGCGAAACAATTTTTCTTTTACTGTGAGACAAATCTACCCATTGTTATAAGTGCCATGTTATTTTCAGAATTATCTGGAGAGGAATGATGGCCAAATAAAGGAAATGTCCACCACAACTCATTATATCGTGACCTAGGAAATTTAAAAAATGAAGTAAACGGCCTTCTTCGTGCCATCTGTACATTGGACACATAATGCCGGACCCAAACATTTTTTTATTTTACATCAACATCACATCAGCCACTTTTACTTTCCAGGATAATATGTGGTACCCATTTTAGACGGTCAACTTGAGAGTCTGGGTTATTTATAAAACATTCACTCTAGTATATGTGATGGTAAAAAATGTCCCACCATAACAGCAGTATCTGAAATGGGACTACCCCGATCTTTTATATATAAAACCAGAAAATATAATCGTTATCAAAGAAATAACATTAATGCACAACCAACAACAACAAAATGGCAATTTTACTTTACAAGCATCAATTTGGGGGAGGGAGGGGGGGGGGGGGGGGTGTTAAATCACACATAAATACTGAAGAAGAAAAAAATGCTCTGCACAAGAGCAATTTCTAACAAGAAGCTCAAGAAATATAAAAACTGTGTGGCCTGACTGGTCAACCACATAAAAATTATGATTTACACTCAAGTAACAATAAAAACACAACATAATGATTGATTCATGAATAACAAATGCAATCAATGAATCCACATGGCAGGGTGACTAGATCATCAATGCAATTACTAAATAACAGTTAATGGTTTTTGTAGTAACACAAATCCTTAGTTTTTCTGTCTGTGTGTGTTTTAGTAATGCAAATCTTTAGTTTCTGTAGTAACACATCAGTGACTGTCACAGATGACATACACAATGTTTGATACAAGTATCAGTTTAACCAACAGTCACAAATAATCTGTTAACTGCAACAGTTAACAAACATACAGGATTTCAGTTACATATAAGTATTTTAACTGATGTAAAGACCAAAGTTAAACTCTGCTTCACTCATACAGACTCCTTGTTACTTAGTGTTACAACTCCACGATTTAGCAGACAGATACAAAGAATCTGTTACTATAAAAGTGACAGTAACTTGACTACAGGTAAAGTTTAACTTCGGCATGAGAATCCGCACTGTTCAGACATATCGCCAATTTATCAGTTGTTGGCATAGAGACTAATATTGTTTTGCTTGCTGGGAAATTGAATTTGTATAAACATGTTTTGAAAAACCAGAATAAGCGAAACAGAGTATTTTCATTTGCTAAGTGTGGGCAATCAAGAATAATAATTTCAATTTGTTTTAAATTAGTGTGATAGAATTTTGTGTGATTTGTGTCGCTGATAAATCTGAGCCAGATAGAGACAATAATAGTTTTGATACTATGAGTAATAATGCAAGTGCAGCAGCTATTGCCGATAACATGGGATAGGATACAGTCGAACAAAATGTTTTATCGGATCATCCTGGTTTCCATCAGCTGCATCTGGAATTTGGTAACTCTAATAAAATATCACACACAAATCGTCACAAAATCCAAACTATTCAGAGCAACTGTTTCAAATAAAGAACAGAGAAGATACATGAATTCCCGGGAGTCGCCGTGGCCGAGCGGCTAGATGCTCGCCGCGGATCAGAAGGTCGTGGCATGAGTGGGTCCTGAAAGATTTAACGAACACTACTTTGTACCAAAGAAATCAAAGAATATCTCTATTAAAAATTTGTGGGACAACAGGAGCCTCTCTTGGCAGTTATGAAACATCACAAGCTAGCTTGGTTTGAGCACATGGTGAGTAATGATTCGATTGCAAAGACTGTACTTCAAGAAACACTGGGGGTAAGTCGAAGAAAAGGAGGGCAAAGAAGAACCTGGAATGACATCAAGAAATGGACAGGACTAAGTTATTGTATACTTATTTATCAAGCAGAAGACGGAGAAAGATGGTGGGTTCTATGTGCCAGTGCTTCCATCAATACACCTCTAAGACCCTAATGGGTCAAGGGTTATGTTATGTGAAACTTTGTATCACTGCAGCATTAAGCAGAGTTACAATGGGTGATTTACATAACTGCAGGGCTAAAGAGGTTCTTTGTTCAAACTGCAGTATTTAACAAAAGTAAATGTTCTATGTTACAATTGTAATATTTAACAAAATTAAAGGTTCTTTGCTAGAACTGCAATATTTAACAAAAGCAAAAATTGCTTTGCTACATTTGCGGTTCTAAAAATACGCAAAGGTTCTTTGTTACAATTACAAGGTTGAAAGGACACAAAGGATCTTCATTACATCTGCATATTCAGCAAATGTACATGATGTCTGTCTACTGCAACATTAGGAATTATTAAATAAACAAAAACTCCATTGCTGTGATTGCAATTCCCAATTACAAGGTTTAACCCTTCGTCTCAGAAACCCCTGGCAGGAACCCCCCCCCCCCCCCCCCCCCCCCCCCCCCCCCCCCCCCCCCCCCCCCCCCCCCCCCCCCCCCCCCCCCCCCCCCCCCCCCCCCCCCCCCCCCCCCCCCCCCGATGACATTGGGAATTCCCAAATCAACTTTAAAATACATTTTAACATTTAACACTGTCTTAGTTACAAATGTAATGAAGAAATCCATGCAAAATGATATGTAGTTTTTATGACCTTACACTGTTGCTACAAAATTCATGAGGCCAGAACCGACAGGTAGCCTCATAAACTAACAAGTAGAAGTATAGAAGGCTTTTTATGCTAATGGCACATTGGGCATATGATTCTAGACAAAGAGAAGTAATGCAGAAATAAGTTCTTCTTCTTCTTCACTGGCTGTATAAGCTAGGGCAGAAAGTTTTGGCTGTTTACCTATTTCTGGATTTGGGTCTTGTTCCAGAACTTAAATGTTGTGTGCACCTGTTTTACAGATCTGACTTATTTGTATGCAGATTGTTGATTCCATGCCTCTCAGGCAGATGTACTTTGTCTTTGAAGGAAATATATTAAGTCTCCTATGACATGGTTCTTAGGGGGGGGGGGGGGGGGGGGGGGGGGGGGGGGGTTTATTATTTGCTCTCCAAAATGTAGCCCCAGAACCCACATAAAAGGGGGGAGGGGGTATTTGCTCTTAAAAATGTAGCCCCAGAACCCACATGGGGGGGGGGGGGGGGGGGGGTATTTGCTCTTCAAAATGTAGCCCCAGAACCCACATGGGGAGGGCATGTGATTCTAGCCAAAGGGAAGTAATGCAGAAATAATTTGTCAGTATAGCGGCTGCTTCTACCTGCCAGATATTTTTTAGCTGAAAACGTTGAGTCTGAGGCTAGAAATGTGGAATTGATGGCCAGGAGGCACATTGGTCGTAAATTACAGCTGAAGACCACAAACACTTGAGCATATTCTGCAGACCTGCCCACTCTACCTACAACTTCGAAAAGACACCTGACCTCAAGAGTAAACTGTGCAGAGGAAGCTATGGCGAACCATGAAGGACCTGCTGCTGATATGTGAGTTCATAGAGGCAACCCACCTGAAAAATACGAAACCGAATGAAAAGAAGAAGAAGAAGAAGAAGAAGAAGAAGAAGAAGAAGAAGAAGAAATTACAGCTGCAGCTGAAAGTAATAAAAGGAAGCCAACAGACTCAAGATAACCTTCTCTGCCTTTGTTTGATCAGGTTTCATACTTCACCCTTTCAGTAGCTACACCTCCACCTGTGTAGATAATTTCTTCTTATAGTCTATGCTATGTGGACTTGGTAGTCATGTCTATGCGAAACCTTCTGGCATCTTTCAATCAGTTCCAACACAGGTGATGCTTTATGCCATGATGTGAAACTGTCCAGTATCTTCTCTCTTGGTCTTCCTCCGCCTCTTTCCCTCCAATAGCTGATATTATACTCCCCCTGATGCCTGTGCAGTACATCAGATACTTAGTCTTCTCAGACCAGGGCTTTAAATGGCAAATGAAGAAGTGTGCTCATGTCAAAAACTAGAAACTAATAAGTAGGCTATAGTAACCACTGCCGTGGCAACATTTCAGAATGAAAAAATCTGGTGCAGCTTTTAACAGCACACATGGATTCCAGCACATATAGGGATCTTTGCAGGTGAAACATAGCTGCGCTGGAAACCTCTCTGACGACTGAGAATTTCTTGAACATGCTGAGAACCTATATGGGTAAGACTGAAACATGAACTGTCTTTCACAGTGGGAAAAAAAATGTGGTTCCAGAACTCTGTCACTCAATCAGTTATGTCACATATTATATAACAAACACCATCATCATCAAAGAGAAGATGTCACCCTTTGTGGAATACAATCATGTAACCCTTTGTGGAATACAATCATGTAACACTTTTGCCCTGGCCGTAAATTCCCTGCTCTTTCATCAGTTTCGCAAGCCTGTAGAAATTCCATGGCCTTCCCAGTAAGAAAGATCTGCCCACCAATCCAGCCCTGGTAATAAATTTCTAGATTTGCAAATGCTGTATATGGAACCTAGAAACTACTGGCCCTCAAGAGTCATTTCCCCATTTCTCTATTGCAGCAGCTCACTAATAAAAGCTGACCAGATGCAACAGGAACTGGCTGTAATTAGGTCAAATCTTTACTAGTGTGTGACTGCTGAGTGCCCATTCTCCATCTTTAGTCTGTACATAAAGTAAATTGTATTAGTCAAGCATTTGTTTCACAACAAAACTTTTCAAATTGTGAGTTTTATGAGAAATCTAATTCCATTGTTCCTAAAACAATTCACAAGTTCCATCTTTGTTAAAAATCTAAGAAATACCATCACAAAACAGGAACCTAGCATTGATATTTATGAAAACCACACTGAATTAGGATACTACTGATATTTATGGTAATCACATAAATCAGGACAGTACTGTTTATGATTATCAGGTGAATCAGGATATCAGTGACGTTTATGATAATCACACGAAAGGACAGAACTGATATTTATAATAATCACATGAATTATGTTCACATATGTGGTGGTTTCTGAATACATCACTGATAAATGCTTCAGGTGATGTCTGAAGAAAAGAATCTGTGTTAAAGGTCTCACTGGTTTATCATTTACTAGAATGGAATGGTCACTTCCTTAATCTGACTTTTGGATAAGGTATCAGAATGGCATACTTTGCATATTTGCCTTGGAAATTAATTTCTTTAGTTGGCTCCAGGGCCTGGTCCTAAATGGTTGAAGCCCTGACCATCAAGCCCAGAAGGGAAGCCCATACTTGACGGGTGAGGAGGGTAACTGTAGCCCCCTCCCATCATTGCCGGTGGCATCATGGGCCACATGCTGCCTCCCATTGTTGGAGGAGCCGGAGGGACAGAGCCCATCATCAGTGACGACATGCTAGGATAACCCAAAGACGCCTGTGGGTAGCCCATCATGTTCTGTGGAGGAGACATCATTGGGGCTGAGGAGAATGGAAGGGCACCTCCACCATATCCAGATCCGTAGCTTCCAAAGGGAGGACTGTTCACAAATCCACCAGCGTTGCCTCCAATGATACCGGGACTGGTGAATGCACTCATCCCACTGTTATAGTTGAATCCTGGGGAGTTTCCGCCACCACCAATTCCACTTTTGTCCAGCCTGAATGGCTGGGGCTTGGCTGGCATGTTCATGACTGAGGAACCTTGATGAGCCCTAAATGCACTTCCTCCCATTTCCATATCATTTTCGGATGCATGGCTTGACAACGCAGATGATAAAGTACTGCTTGTGCTCATGCCATATCCGCTACTGTTACTGCTGGAGTTATCCGAAGGAAAATTCTGGTAACTAAAATTACTGCCAGAGCCGGACATGCTCTGGGTGCTAGATCCAAATCCTTGGGAAATGTTACCTATGTTATTTTGAGTATTATTCGGTCGGCTGTTGGACAAGTCCATGTAACTTTTGTTGCTTTCAGGCGTGTCAGCAGCATGTCTTGGGCTAGGAGAGGGGGAAGGAATGTTTTTATCTAGACTCATTAATCCTGGCTCCTTATGGCTGGTGGATGTTGTAGATGACGATGACGGCGCCACAGAGTGTTGCTGGTGTGGATTCTGAGGTGCAAATTCATGATTACTGGGCATTTCCATTGCAAACGAAGGGCTTGTGTTTTGTGGGCTGTAGAAGGGCATGTTAGATTGAGGCTGGTGGTACGTCTCATTCCCTTGGGGTTGGGACATAAAGGAAGAGGCAGTGGTAGGAGCTCCATAACCATAACCAAAGGGCGAGGGATTGCTTGGGCCTGGGTACATGGAGCCTCCATTTGCTGTGCTTCCATATGGAGGTGGCATCTGCTGACTGCTAGGGCCAAAAGTAGATCCGAACTGTGATGAGCCAGAACTTTGAGAAGAACCATACATCATGTTCCTGCCACCATGTGCTTGGCTTTGCATTTGACTAGGGGGAGGTGGTAAACTCTGACTAAAAGGTCCGGGAGGAGGTGGCATAAAGCCTTGGTGCATGCCCAGCATGTAAGGTGGCATATGACCATCCATCGGCCCCATGGCATACGGATCTACAGCAGCAGGCATATAGGGATTATTCATACTATTGTAAGCTTGGTTGACGGAACTGTATTGGTTGTGGAATCCATCATTGTGGCTCTGAGGTTGCATCTCCCTCTCCAGCATGTTCTGACTGCTGGTAGCAGTACCGCTTTCAGGATTAGTTTCCTGGCTAGCAGGCATCGAGTCCCGGCTGTGGCCGGGTGTCATCATCCCTCCTTCTCCACCAAAGCTGTTACTGCTACTATTACTATTAGCCGCGACATCTGCAGCACCCACAGCAGATGATGCAGCAGCTGATGAATCAACAGGAGCTTGTGCTTGAGCTCCCTGTGGAGGCCCAGAGCCAAAGTTGCTGTGCCACATACTGGTCAGATCTGGAAACTGTGAGGATGGCGGATGATGCTTCTGTTTAGGTTTACTCTGAGTAGTGGTTCCACCAGCTTGTGTGCCCGAAGATGACTGAGCTGTGGCTGAAGTCTGTGTTTGAGACTGGGATGCCGTCTGGTTGTCTGAGAAATAAAGTAACACAAAATATTTAATAAGTTGATAAGACATTCTCACGCTTGAAGACAAAAATGATATGAACTACATAACATTTCAGTTCTCCTTTCCTAACATTCAGTTTAAGTGATTGTTACACAGCACAGCCTATTTGATAAATGATAATTCTCAGTGAGGGGAGGAGGAATAATAAGGAGGGTGAGGGAAGGGAGAGGGAAACGACAGACAGACTGACAAACAAAGACAGTCCCATGCAAGACTTCTTGCTTCCTCATTTGACAGCCTGGACATGTGACCTTTATATAGGTCTAAGAAAAACTCCCTGAGAATTTTAGAGATATAAAATCCCTAGAAACACCTGGCCCTCTTCAGTCCAACCTTAAATCAAGGGCCAATGATGCCCAATGAAAGTTTGCCTGACTGTGACAAATTTCCTGTGTGGCTTCTGAGTAAAGAGAGAGAGAGAGAAAAAAAAAGCCCCCCCCCCCCCCCCCCCCCCCCCCCCCCCCCCCCCCCCCCCCCCCCAACAAGTGAAGTGGCTAATTAGGTTACAATTTTTTTTTAATTAAATCTGAAAAAAAATCTGATGTTTTGGGCTGAAAGACACAGATATAGCAGCCTTGCTGTAATCCAAATGTACCATGTTAACCGCCCTTTCAAGGGTGAAAGCAGGAGAATAAGAAAAATAACGAGTTGGTTCAAAAAGTCATAAGGTGCGATCATTATTAATTGAAAAACTGGTTTAACAATCTGTCTACAGAATGACAAACTAGTTTCAATGTATGCCAAGTTTGACCCCCTACTGAATATCAACTGATTCAAATCTTGATGTGAACACTTATAAATGACAAATTAGTTCAAACAAATGTCCACTGCAAAACCCCCACTAAATGACAAATAAGTTACAAAACATAAAATACAACATACCACTTTCAAAAGATGTCCCTGTGGAGGTGGAGGTGGTCACTGACGCAGTAGCCGCAGCAGGCGTGGTAGTTCCAACAGTACTAGCAGACATGCTGGCTGTAGTTGTAACCATATTCATTCGCGTTAACAAGCTGACCCCTTTCTTCTTGCCCCCGGTGGCTTTTGGTGCCACATCTTCTGTATTTCCTGAATTATTAGCTTTGGCTCTGGACTTTCTCGGCTTCGGGTTCTTGGGAGCTCGCTTTGTTCCCATGGAGACCACCGGTTTGGTTGGCATGATGACAATTGTGCCCCCACCTGGCGATGTGGTGGCCACTGTTGATGACTGAATACTTGACAAAGGCCGAGGCGTGCGTACTGCAAGCGATGGTAACACGATAACTGGCATTTTAGGCTTCAACTCCGACTGGGTGGTTCCGTCACTCATCTTCTTCTCGCCACTGCTGTCATCCTCATCGGTGCCGGCAATTAAGTCTGCAAGAGAGGTGCCCTTTTCACCAAAGGAAGAGCATGCAACATCTGCAGAAGTTGTAGTTGAGGTAGAAGAAGTTGTGGTAGTTGAATCTGTAGTTTTGGCTGTTTCTGTGGAGGGAAAAAAAAAATTAGCATCTAACAATGAAAAAAATTGTTGCTGAAATTTTTTAGGTTTAAAATTGAAAGAATCAACCTCACTGCACCTGGTTTCAACTGTAAAGTGGACAGGAGAAAACAGAGTTACCATAGGAATTATAGGGTCTGATTCTCAGTTAGTACTGCAGACGGTGGACAAATGTAGCATGAATGGATACCAAGCATGAGCACATTAACATTACAGTGACTCATGTGGATACACTGTACAGTTCAGGCAGTGAGTGCAAGGAAATGAAAGAGCAGATACTTCACTACAAAACTGATAGCTATAGAAACACCTGTACTGGACAAACAGGACATTCTCAAGATCATTTATGAACAAAAACTGATAGAAGACTTAAGGTTTGATGAAATAACATGTGTAAAAATGTGTAAATGTGAAATCAGAAGTGTATCCAGCAAGGAGGGGTGTATGAGAGAAACAGAATGAGTACAGTGGGCTATGGGAACAGTTAGCCTCTACACCCTAAGACATTTGCTGTGGGAGACTGAGCATCTATGGATATGTCCGTGTGCTATGATGTTGATTCTTAAATCAGTAATAAGCGACAGAATGACTCGTACCCCTGCAGAAAATGTCACACAAAACACAAACTGCAGCTCGAACAATGATCCACAGGAATCTCTGAAACAATTTCACCCTGAAACCAAATGGCGCAGCCCATAAAACAAACTCACCACTTTCAGAGAACAAGGCAAGACTTAAAATCGCTTATTATATTTTTTTCTCTCTTCAGGTGCCTAGTCTGCAGCAGCCACCATGATGCTCCAAATCTCTGACACCGCTCACATTATTAGGTTATGCCCTGCTGTTCAAGGCGTTGCACAGTATTTATTTGTCTTCCTAACATTTCTTGCACAGTATAGAGCAAAATTTAGTTTATTAACAAGATCTCTTCATACAAAAAAGGAAACAGGTCGCTTGGAATCAGCCTATATCAGCAAAAGTGATTCCTACATATCTTTCTGCATAGAAAATTTAGGTTTTCAACATAATAGGAAATATTATTATGAAAGACTGTCAAACATGAAAACTATGGAAAACACACCAGTTTTAACAAAGTAAGCACTGAACTATGGGAAACATCAGTTTTTAACCAAATTAACGATGCAACTATGGGAAACTTACCAGCTTTCAACAACGTTAACACTACAACTATGCCAGACTTAGTTTTCAAGAAAGTGAACACTACAACTATGCAAACTTGTTTCAAGAAAGTTAACACTACAACTATGCAAACTTGTTTCAAGAAAGTTAACACTACAACTATGGGAAACTTGACCTGATTTCAATAAAGTTGGTGCTACAATCACAGAAAGCCTAATAATCACCAAATTAGCACTGCAAACACTTACCAGATTTTAACAAAGAAGACTTCAAGGAGCTCAACAAATTGGCACTTCCATATGGCAATGTTCTTATAATGCTTCCACCCCTAGCCATGGTTATTGGCATGCCCTTCTTGTTGCTGACAATGATGATTGGTGGCTTTTTCCCACCAGCCGTAGTTGTCATGGAGATATTTGGAGTAATGAAGACTGAAATGGGGGTAAAATGTTTCCATTATTTTACTAACCTCATTATCCACAAAATCAAATGGGCAAGAATTAAAAATTTATCAAGAATGGAATGTAAGCTACATTTACTGCATGCACTGACCACTTTTAGGGCAGGATATGACAGGTGAGGTGCGAGCCTGAGGATTTAGGGTCACATGGCTAGTGCAGCTGCCATGAACTATGCAGGCTAGGATTTGTACACCCCCCTCCCCCACCTAATGTCCATCCCTTAAAGAGGAGAGGGTTTCCTGCATGAAACCCCAATGCCTAACCATTCGGCCAGCCACTTCTTTGGCTGTAAGCGAGGCAAGACATATCTAGTCATGGACACAATACAGTGCAATGCAATTATGATCTGCAGTTCTGAACAATAAAAACACCAGAAGTTAGACAAGGATGTCTCTTATCACCAGAATTATTATTTCTGTGGCAAAATATGAGGGCGATCAACAAGTAATGCCTCCTAAATTATGTAAATACGGTGTCCCTGTGCCTATTGTCCATCAGTAAAAACTGATGTAGATAGCATAAGAAAGTGCTAACATCTACTGCTGAGTTTCCATAAACATTCTTCAAATGGTCATGGATGTGAACTGGGGCCTTACCTTCAGCACTAATTAATTCTACGACATTACATTGTTTTAACTGAACGCCCACGGTAGCAATTTTAAAACTGTTACAGTGGTGCCACCTGTTAGCGAAACAGGTTGGCAATGCTAAAGGTTGTAAAACAGTGTCTGAGGAATCTTGCTAAATTTACAAATAGCACAATGATACAGTATTTACATAGATTTTAAAAAATAGAAGGCATTACTTTTTGACTGCCCCTCGTAAAAATTCATAATGAGAGAGATAAAAGATAACTAGGAATACAAGTTGGTGGTTATGACATAAACAACCTACATTATGCGGATGATACAGTATAGGTAGCTGGAAAACAAAATTATCAGCAACCTCTAGACATTAGAGTAATGAAAGTGCTAGAAAAGGGCTCTCCTTAAACATCAAGAAGACAGAAACAATGGTTATAACAAAGAAGAAACAAACACCAAATTGTGATATAACAACAGAAGGCAAAGTGCTTAAGCGAGGCCAACAAGTTCAATCTTTTGGGGGAATTGTCATAACATCTGATGAAAGATATGGCGATATAAATTAGCAGCAGGATGATGTGCCAGGTGACAGTGGCATTTAAAAAGATGAAAATTATTGTATGCAAAACAGGTCTCTCTTATAAAAGGTAAGCAAAAGAGTACCAATGTTGCAGTTCTCAGCTGATGAGACCAGTCTTCCTGGACCATAAACCATCGCAATCCAAATACTGCAGCAAGCACGGTGCGCCAGTTCAGGTCGGGAGCTTTATCAGTCACCATCCCCAAACCACAATACACGTTACTTCCACCAAAAACACAATGTATCCCATGCTGGAGACATGCACAAAATTGCAGTCCATGATAAGAGAGCAAAAGAAACAGCACAGCCGCCAAACGCTAAAACAGCCGCAAATTGTCGCCTTGGAAATGGAAAACATATTTAAAACAATTAGGTATGTAATTTCTTGTCAGCGTCTGTGGCTGAGGTGCTGCGAACGCGCTTCGTAGTGCCGGGGTTGATCCCTGCTGCTGCGCTGGTTTCAACAGTGGTACCGAGAGCCGACCGTCCAGAAAGCAATGGCAAACTACTGGATGTAAATTTGCCTAGAAAACCCACAACAGCCAGAAAGTGCTGGGGTTGGTTCTAATGTAGTGTACCTAAATGAATCACAGCCAGGTTGTGATATCTATACATTTCAGCCCAATACATTTGATTTCAGGAGACACCTAATTAGTCACCTTTTACAACAGGCTTGTTACGGGCCAGTGCATCTAATTCTCCCGCAATGTCACATAGAGAACAGCAACAAGACCAAAATCATACGCAAGATAACCACACCTGGTCACTTAATTAGACCACTTACCTTGTTTACCTCCTGCAGAGGTTATGGTGGTGGTTGTCGTGGTGCTAGCAGTGATCGGCGTACTCCCAGTCTCTCCTAGAGCGCTCCCAGTTTTGGACCTCACGGCAAACATTTTACCATCATTTGTGCGTATGTACACTCCTTTGGGTGTCTTGATGACAAGTATCTTTTGTCCAGCAGCAATTTTGTTTGCTGGAGTGCCGGCTTGGGTTCCAGTGTTGGTGCCAGGTAGAAGAATTTCTGAAGCGAAAAAAATGTGTACATATATATATATATATGATATAATGATGACATAACAATATGACCTTACTGAGGATTTGAACCTGGGTCTCCCGCATAAGAGCCCAGTTTTCTTAACCATTCGGCCAGCTGTTCTCTCATTAATATAAATACACACACAGAAGCGCGTGCAAGCACACACGCACATACACACATTGATGAGAGAACAGCTGGCCGAATGGTTAAGAAAACTGGGGCACCTAGCAGAAGACCCAGGTTCAAATCCTCAGTAAGGTCATAGACATTTTTTATGTCAGACGCAAAAACAAAAATCCTCACCTGCATAGTCAGTGGTGACAGCACTAGCCATGCAGCCCTGAATCTGCAGTGTGTGGCAGATGAGAAAGCCCAGAGGTGTCGGACAGGATTCCAAACACTGAATACTGAAAGGTTTGCTCAAGACAGAATGGACATGAGAAATATAACGATATCTTGTGCCCAACACCATGCTTCCATATCTAGTACCACGGAAAGAATAATAGCAGATGGCATGGTACTAGGAAAGAAGGGTTGCGGCCGACCAGCATGAAGATAGGCACATGATATGACACCCTGAGTAGGAAAGTGCATAAGACTTAGAACCTGCAATATAAAGATAGCCCTTGTGCTTTTCATCCCAATCTAAGCACCACACTTTTTATTACTTTTCTCCACAAACTATGGCATAAATATTTTGGTTTACTAGAAGTTTATCTGGTTTATACAACAGATCAACATCATGGCACAAGGGTAGTAACCCATAAGTGCTCCGTTCTATGTCCGACTCAAGCCCGAGTCCGAAGAATCTCAGCACAGTGCAGAAACTCTGTAGCACCATATTTGCATAGATTTAAAAGTCCAAATTTTGCCTGGGCAGCGCAGTTAGACTACTCTTTTTGATTTCCAACTACCAAGTGGTTTTTTATATGCGCAACAATACACACAGACGTCCGATCTTACTACCCAGTGACCAGGGGGAAGTTACTAAAAATCCAAGCCTTCACCGGGGCTTGAACCCAGGACCTCCAGCGCTGGGGCCGACACCATGTCTTGAGATCACTCAGCTCCCTTAGAAGTTATACTGTTTATAAAGTAGAGCATTACATGCAATAGTAGGAAAGTCAGTAGTGTAAGTGATATGGAGCATATTCTGGTTGATCAATCAGTGAATCAATCATGTACACAATCAAGCAAAATCTCTGGTAAAACACTGGTTTATAGAGAGAAGACAAAGTGTACCTGTTGTCGTAATAACTTGATGAATTGTCACCCCAGGTCTCAAAGGTTGGCCACCAAACTGCTTGATTTTCTCACTGCCAGTTTGGGCATTAGCTATAATCATTGGGCGGACACTAGCGATTGGTCTTACAACTGGACCACGTCGGAATGCAGCATAACTGAAAGAAAATAATGATACAGTGTCAGATCTCAAATTAAATCTTCATAAGTAATTAATCAAACACGTTTTCTTGGTCGAAGGGTAGGAAAGCTGTTAATTCTTTGCTTTGTGATTTGCATTTAGTGGTTACTTGCCTTCATATTTAAAAAAAAAATAATAATAATAAAAATCATCTTTGCACATAATAATAATGACCTAAATAGAAAAAAATAAATGCATATTCTATCTGCTGTTATAGGGTACCAAGTACTTAAAAATATCAACTGCCTTGAGGATTGTCTTAATTACTTTGATGTTGCATTCTGGAGGGTCCAATATCTGTGTAATTGCCATTAATTCTGTGGTTGAAACTAAGACTTATTCTGACTGTCTGTTATTATTACGTTCATCATTTCTTGCAGTTGTTTTTGATTTTAAGTGATCAAAACTATATCATCATCATCATCAGCACATCACATACTGTTAACAATCTGCCCACCAATAGATATTCCTGGCATACCATGAATGGATCTCATTATTATTTCTCTATACAAACTGAATCAATCGGGTCACTGTACACATCCCTGTCTAAGGCCTTGTTTGATGTTTTGAAAAGTTCCCACTTGATTGAAAAGTTCCCAATGATTGTCAATTCTTAAGGCTGCTTCTTTCTTGTAGCTAGTGTAAGTTTTTATTATAATTTTTTTATTTTTATTATAGATCTTTAGAAATCAATATTTTAGGTTTCCCAAATTCTAATAATTTTTTCATGTTTTTTTTATTAACTGCTTTAGTGCAAAGTTATTAAACTGGCGGCCCGTGGGCTAACATGGTATTGTATTAATGATCTTTCAATGCTGGGGCTTGGGCTTCTGGCCCGTAAAGATCCCCATTTTCAACATTATGGCCTCTGAGTAAACTTAGTTGAATAGCCCTGCTTTAGTATTGTCGAACAAAGCACAAATACAAACATGTGATAATTTCAATAATATTTTCTGTAAGTTTTCTCAAGATAAATTTGGCGTTGTCTGTGCCTTTACCTTCAATAAAACCACACTGCTTCTCTCCAATTTCTGAGTTAATTTTGCACGTTATTCTTTTCATTCATATTTTTATTATATGACTCATTAAACTAATTTTCCGATGTTCTCCACAATCTACTGCATTATGTGTTTTTGTTAAAGGTATGAAGAGAGATTCTAAAAGATCAACAGGTATATATATCCACCATTATAAATATTCAACAATTTTGTCACAATCTATACCATGAAAAATGGGGAGAAAAAGGGGGGGGGGGGGGGGGGGGGGGGGGGGGGGGGGGGGGGGGGGGGGGGCTATGAATTACAGAACAAGAAATATAACTAAAGGATTAAATATAGCTTTATGTGGCAGAGAAAATAATATATACAACAAAAATCAACCACTGTAAACAGGAAATAATAGTCACAGACAACTTACTTGTATCGACTATTGAAAGGAAGCCTATTTGGAAGTATACCACCCTGAGGGTAGTAGGCGGCATAGGTAGGACGAGCGTAGGTAACATTCATTCGTTTGTCACGAGCATAACCTTCCTTAGCCAATCGTTTCTCTCGTTTAGACAGCCTCATTTCTTTACGATCGATCAGCAGGGACTCATGGGTGAATGGGTGCTGAAGAAGAAAAAACCATTTTATTTGCTAAAGCACTTATCACCACAATCAATGCACATATCATCACCATCATATAGCAGGTCCTTTGCAGAAAATCACTTTCATGACGGTCAGCCTGAATGAAATTTGGTCTCTCGCAAGCACTTCCGCCTTATATACTTTCATATTCAAGGTGTCACTTATATCCTGTGCTCATCTTCGTGTTGGTTGGTCCCTGCCCCTCCTTCCTGGTACCATGTCTTCTGCTATTATATTTTTTCCCAATCCGCAATGGCACTTGATATGACCAAAATATTTCAGCTTCTGAAACATGATGCTGTTTATTAGCCAATCTTCCTAGATATTCAGGTCAATTTATATACATAATAAATTAAACAATGTGTGACTTGTCCCCAATTTTATTATTTCTTTTGCATGCAAAAAAAGTGCCAGTTTCAGCACCGGTGCGACATTTGTGTCTTCTGGCCATCACATCTGACTTCTTCAGGTTGGTTTACTTAATTTAATACAAATAATCACCCCTAATAAGAATAATTACAACTATAAATTGGTGTTGTGGCAGTTCACTGGCTAGCTCGCATCACATCTTGCAACAAGTAATGCAGCCACTTAAGTGTAACAACATCTGGATGTGAGTTGTGAACTATTTTGTAAACACTAACACACACAAAATTTGTTTTAAATAACATCCCCAAAAAATGGCTTCTGAACTTTTAATATTACAGAAGATTCTTAGTGCATCATAAATCAAAAAGTGAAAGAAACAAATGACATCCTTCAGGGTCTAAAAACAGAGTGGGACCAGCTCAAGGATATGTATGTAAAATTACATGGGATACAAATGCAGCAGATGGACAGCAATAGAGATAACTTCTGAATGCCTTACTTGTTAACAAGGACATGAGCATAGATAAGCTCATGGACAGTATCATTTCTTAGAAACTGAAACTTCAAACATACTGAATGTTATAATGGTTTGGAGTGATCAGTAAGGGAGATTATGGTTCCTGCAAGAAATGCAGCCGTCAACCGGCACTATGGTGGTCACAGGATGTCAAGGACACCCTGGATAAGAAAGTTCACGAGGCAGAAAAGTTAGCAAAGGACTGGGTGGCTTTCTGGTACGCTAAGATTAAAAGCGATGGTCTGCAAAAGGTGCTGCTACATGGTGAGGACAACAATACCTTTGTCAGCCAACATCCATGCTTCTCCAGAACGTTCAACATCACTTGGTCTTGCCCACTTTTGGTAGCAATGTTAGAGAAGTCCACCAGAGGGAAATCCTGGTCCTGAGAGAATAAATCACAGGGTATCCCAGTTACATAAAAGTTACAATTCGATGCTCACGACACTGAGCCAAAAATGTGCTGTGCTCAAGTTCTTCTGGTTAAAAAAAAATATATATATATATATATATAGTTTAATGATATTCATACTTTTGAGAAAAACTCTTCATAGTTTAACTAGAAATTTGCTTTCTCTGGAACCCACAGAGCAAAAGGAATTAAGGTTCCTAGAAAACACAGAGAACATTTAATTGGATAACCAAATGTAAGTAATTAAAGTGTTTTGAAAGACATCAAGAAATGAAGATAAGAAAAACACCAGGAAGAGATTTTAATAACTTTTTTTGGGGTACATTATGAGGAAAGAAAAATCGGAACACCTTGTGACAACTGGAAAGATTAATGGAAAGAGATAAAGAGAAAGACAACAAAAGAGAATTCTTAAAGGCTCAAACCGAACTTTACAGGTCGCTAAGTGAATTACAGAATATGGTGAAGTTCACCATACTAGAGACAACATTGCAGATATAGATAATCTATGTGGGATGAACGAAAGTAGAAGAAGAAGAGAAAACTAACCCTAACAGCCCCCCCCCCCCCCCCCACCCCACACTAATGCAGCTCCCCCAGAGTTCGTATATTTACCTCAAAATCCAGCAGGTTCTCCACCTGTCTGCGAGTTAATTTATTCTCAGGGTTCATGTCATCTACAATCCGATCTGAAAATAAACATTACAAATTGAATATGCATACACTTCTCCCCATTTGATCATATAAGTTTGAGATTATTAAATTTTTTTGTCTAAGTGATGTTATTTGCATGCTGAGAAAATAAGAGACAGGTATGCCCCATGCAGAGTAACAAGCATTGCTTCAGAGGTCCTAGGTAGTTAGCGTCTTTTGAATATTTTCCCCAGGGAATACAGGTGTGCTGAGAAATGAAAAAGCAGTAAACTGGCCAGTTCTGTGGTACTTGGAGGTAAACTGATACATGACAAGCTAGATGTTATCAAGAACCTTTATGAGCGAGTGAACAATGCAGAAGCTAAACAGATCGTCACTGTCTGAAGAGAATGGTGCAGCAGGCAGTGATCAGAGGTAAGGTAAGATGGACACACAATCAGACGGCTACTGGTACAATAGGAATTTTATCTCTGCGCTTGCTGCTGAAGATGGGGACGAAGGGCCTATTGGAACATTCTAACTGCTATGATGTCGGCACATTAACTTTGCTCAATTTATCTCAGCTCATTGAAGTAACTGTTTCATAATGCACATTACCTTTCCCAAACCAAAGTCCATTTATTACAATGTGAATTTAACAAGCATATACACAGGCTTCATCTGACTTGTTCACTACTGTGTCCATGTGGGCTCTAAGTACCAACCACAGAACAAGTCCTGCAAGACTGTCCCTTGTACAGCCCATTAAGAAGGGAATATTTTTCCTAGATGCATCAATATCACATACACAAAGCTGTATGGGACCAAACAGGGACTCCAATAAAAAGTAAATTATCAAAAGAAATTGTCTGCAGGTGTAAATCAAGGAAGCACCAATAGAATAGGAACAATACAATTGCTACTCTCCTTCTTCCCAGGTGAACTACAGACCCTCAATCACACATGTCAAGCCCCTCTTTTCTTCCCCTCCTCTCTCCCAGTTTGTAAAACAGCGGAATGTGAAAGACTGGCACTGAAACTTCACATCAGCCTAGAGGTATGTAACAATGTGTCCACAGCATGACTCAACACAACACCAGTACTGGCTGGGATAAGTAGTAGAGCACACAAACTGGCTGGGATAAACAGCACAGCACACACAGACTGGCTCGGATAAGCAGCACAGCACAGACTGGGTGGGATAAGCAGCCCAGCACGTATAGACTAGATGGGATAAGCAGCACAGCACACATATTGGCTGGGATAAGTAACACAGCACATACAGACTGGCCAGGATAAGCAGCGCAGTACACAGACTGGCTGAGATAAGCAGCACAGCACACATACTGGCCGGGATAAGCAGCACAGCACAGACTGGCCGGGATAAGCAGCACAGTACACAGACTGGTTGAGATAAGCAGCACAGCACAGACTGGCCGGGATAAGCAGCACAGTACAAAGACTGGCTTGGAAAAGCAGCATAGCACGTACAGTGGCCAGGTTTAAGAAGCACAGAACACACAGACTGGTTGATTTAAGACATTCTTCTTTTGCACAGGCCCCTAGGAAACACTCCTAATTAGTCGCCTTTTACGACTTGCTTACTGGGGAGAAGTGGGTTATCCCCCCCCCCTCCTCCCTCACCCCTCACACACACAAAATGTGCCCTGAACCACACGTGCGTTATCTACCAAGATCAAACAAGCACACAATATGAGCAGACCTACCTGACATCCCCTGCTTGTTAATCTGCCTATCATAAATCCTTTTCTCCAAGGTGTTATCTGTGATAAGCCGGTAAACATACGAGCTCTTCACCTGGCCAAAGCGATACACTCGACAGATAGCTTGGCAGTCGTGGCAGGGGTTCCAGGAGGCGTCAATGACGATGACACGATTGGCCGCAACTAAGTTGATACCCAGGCACCCAGCCCTGTGAAAGAAATTAAATACTATATATTATCTCAGCAACTCATTCAACAGTAAGTACTCTTGTTTAACTGATGTATTCTGCATTTCCATGATCAATGTGAGCAAAATCGTGTCAATCACCTTTACTTCCCTGGATATTTCCTGGCTTCCTTATAGGACAAGTCAACCTAGAAACCCAGGTTAATAATTAAAACAAAAATTAAAATCACCTCAAGGCAGATTTGAAACCAAGACCTTTGGGTTAGCAGGCAAGTGTCTAACCATTGTTGTAAGAGTCTCCATTCTATGCTTTCTTGGACAAAATAGAAATGTTAGAAAAGAGACTTTGGACAAAGAGAAATGAGACATTAGACAAAGAGAAATGAGACATTAGGCAAAGAGAAATTAGATAAAGAAGATTAATGAGACAAAAAACAAACAGGATTAAAGAGAATAAAGACAAACTGAAACAAATGAAAAATGAGACAAAAGAGAATTAGCACGAAGAGAAATGCAACACACACACAAAAATGAAATAAGAGAGAGAGGAGATAAAAGAACATTAAAAGAGAAATGAGAACCCAAAAAAATTCAACAGAGAAATAATACGAAAGAGAAATTAAGAGTAAAAATTTAAACAAGAGAGAAAAAAGCTCCGCACAAACAAGAAAAAAAACAACACATACACTGAACCTTACTTTGTAGAAAGTAGAAAAACCCAAACATTGCTCTCTGGGTCATTAAACTGGTTAATTAGTTTCTCTCTATCTTGTGCTGATGTACTTCCATCCAGGCCTACAATGAGATACAAATGTGGTTTACATGAACTGAACCTCACTGACAAGCAACTATGAAAGCAACACTATATATCCCAATGTACTAAATTTTAAATTAATAAAAGAATTAGCAACAATTTCTTCTTTTTCTGGTATGCAATGTTGGGGTTTACAGCTAGGCTGTGATATCTGCACTTTTTGGTCCAACACATTCAATTTCAGCAAATCCCTAGTAAGTTGATTTTGACAATATTTGTTGGTGGAGAGGCACCAAAATGGGTCCTAGAAACCCACATGGGGAACTCATCCAACAACTTCTGTGACATATTTTATTCCAAATGTTCTGGTGCTAATTTTCCTTTGGTGTCAACAAGGCAGGCCAAGAGATGGATTGTGCCGCATAGGCAATACATGATCTCTACAATACTGCCCAGGCTTTGTGCTGTGGAGAGCAAGAACTTCATTCATCATCTTAACTGCCCATGGGCTGTGATTCTCATGCCTCCCTATGGCACAATTTAACAGTATCATCCGGAGAGACAAAAAGAGTTCGACAAACAAAAGTCGGGGAAGAAATAGAAGGAATGTCTTCTGTTCTTTACCCATCACTGGAGCCAGACCATCAATGAAGCCATGCCGAGCTGTTCTGTGTTTTTAACTTTTGCAGCTACTTTCATGTTCTGTGTAAATTATTGGCATGTGCTTAAACTGATTTATGCCCATTAGCTCTGCATCAACTATTCTGTCATAGCATTTGAGTCCTTCTAACCTGCACAGACACCAGCTAATAAACATCTGTACATAATTGTAAAACCCCCCCCCCCCCCCAAACACATAAAATTCTACTTCAAGACTAATACTAGTACGCACTTGCATGCATGCATGCCTACCCTCACCCTCAAACCCATTCTCACACACATATATATTTTATACAACATTTTATTCCAGCTACTTACGGAAATACGTTCTGTTGCGCTGCCAATTCTCATTTATTTCCATTCTTGGAACTTTCCGTTTTCCCATGAACTCTTCAATCTTGTTAAGGGTCAACAGACTTTGGCTAGGGAAACAAGAACAAAATTAACCTAAATTAACCTACATTTCTCAGAACTGATCCAGAACATCAAAGACACAAAAGTCATGGCCAAACAGTAAAATGCAACATGCCCAGCAGACCTCACACCTTGTCTGAGAAAGCTAGGCTCTAAAAACCAGAGCAAGTTATTCTGTTCTGAAACATGGCATAACTCATTGGGACATGTCAGAAGAGACCACAAATGTTAGTATGTAAACAATTATACAGTTACAAAGCTTCTGCTGTCAACTACTGCAATCATGTGTGCTTTCCATGCATCTTTAATTACCTGGCAGTTTATAAATGTAACCAACACCTATGGACATTGTACAACATTCTATCTTTATATGCTTTACGTATAATCTTTGTGCCACTAATAACCATGGATGTTTAATAAGCTATTTCACTTATTTATTTTATTAACAGTATGCATATGGTTATATGTTGAACCTGCAGACAGTATATAGTTACATTTCAAACCTGCAGATAGCTGTGGTAGTTACTTTCAGAACTTGTATATTTACTTTTCAAAAAAATAAATAATATTTGTAAAGTCAAATAAACAATAAACATGTTATATGACAAGATAATTTAAAGGGACACAACTTAAGCAACTGTACCTGAAAATCAACACTTTATCACCAACAGCCAGGCACTCCTCTACAATAGCATTCATCAGGACAAACTTGCCGCTGTTCTCCAACAACCCAGCGATGTAATCTTTCATTAGTGGTTCCGCCTGCATCAAAGGGTTAATCACGTTTGTTCCATTATATTATAATATAAAGTCAGTTGCATATACATTTCAGGATGTCACACTGCCGCCCCTAACAAGCATGCCATTAAAGGTGACATTCTTCTTTCATCCGTTTGCAATAAATTATCGATATTTGCAATGCTGTCTCTAGTATGAACTATACTATCTTTTGTCATTCATGCAGTGGCCTGTAAAGTCTGGCTTCCACCAGTGTCTCTCTTGGCCAGAAGTTTTGTCTGGAAATGTTGTAAATAGGACAGTCTTGGAGGATGTGATCTGTTGTCTCAGGTGCCAGTCCACATGTGTACATGGGGGTTTCGCCAATCATAAACTTTGTGTACATGTGGCTGTGAAGTTGACTGTGCCATGTTCTTAAGCAAAGAATAATTATTTGCTCTGGTCTATCCATAATATGGTAATTGTCTTGTGCCAGTTTTGGTGGCTTTCTGTTGATGAGAGACTGGTATGTCAGGTAGTGACTACTTAGCGGTTTGTTGTCTGTAGAAGTCTAACTATGGAGGTCATGGCGGTGACCAAAGCAATAATATGGCTGGAGACAGACCTTTAATCGTGCATGCTTTCTCAGTCACTCAATGAGTATATATGCTTAGGAAGATAGAGATGGGCTGGGTCTGAAGACAGAAGTTGGAGTCTCGGACGAAGTCGGGACTGACAAATATCAGTTTTCGTGCCAGGGCACGCAGACATGCAAGGAACTTAGCAAGCTGATAGGCTTGCAGGTAAAGCTACAAGAGCGAACAAGTTATGGACCAGGCTGATATACTGAACAGTCTATGAGAAGTAAGGCGTTTGTGAGAACCAAGTGATGACTGAATCTGCAATCATGACCAGACTGCAAGAATAGCAAGTTAAAAGGCACGTGGCCAGACAAGAACACTATGAGGGAAGCCAAAGAATAAGAAACTAGCACAAAACTGGAGTCATCAACTAATAAATGTTGCAGAAATGACTGATGAGGGGACTTAAGCACTTACAGACTAAATGGTCTTGAGCCTGATGTTTTAAGGCTGTATGGCTAGTGCAGGCACAATGAATTTTGCAGGTAAGAATTTCTTTGGCTGTTGCCGACAGAGAAAAAAAAGTCTATTACTATACCTATTCAAACCCAGGTCTCCCACAGTCCAATGTTCTAGCCCCTCGACCAGGCAATGTTCATCTATCATAATTTACTTTTCTCTCTCTCATGAAAACTAACTAGCATATCTGCTCCTTCACTGCCCAAGATACTTACAATGCAGATTCATCAATCCATTGCCTGCACAAAAAATCTTCCCCATAAAGCATAAAAAACTGGTTCAGATGTGCAATACCTAACTAAAATCAACATTTGACTCAAAGAGGGGAAAGATGAAGATAATGAAGTAAATGTAAGCAAAGACAGTGACATAACAATACAAACACAAAAGGTGAGAATATAGCTCCCATGGCACTCAGAAATCTGTGGAAGTCAAAAGAAATAATAATACCAAACAAATGGTACTATCGCTCTCTGAAATGTCACTTCATTGGAACTCAGAGGGTTAAAGATATTAAAGGAACCCCCCCCCCCCCCCCTTTCCTCCCCTCACCATTTTTTACATGAAAAAATAGATGAAGAAGAGAATTAAAGACTGAGGCAGGGAATGAGGTGAACTGCTCACAATATGAAATAACATTAGCATTCCCCGGCTGTAAACTTCGGCAGAAAGTTCTCATTGTTTATTCACTTCTGGAAGTACGTCCACTTCAAGACTTTGCTCTTGTTCCAGAACTTCAATTCCGCATACAAGCAGCTGTTAGCTCCTCACCACGCAGGTAGATACAATCCAACTTGGATGGAAACACTCTTAATTAGCTACCTTTTACAACATGCTTGTTAAAGAGGGGAGGTGCATATCCCTCCCCACCCCCAACCACCATAATGGGGCTCAGAATCCACGTCAGAAAATAACACAAAGACTTAGAGTTTGTTGAGGGCCTATGCCATACTAGGGGGTTCAGTGCAAAAGAAGGCAGACAAAACGTATCCATTCTATCAGTGATAACTAATACCCACCCAATCATATGTAATCGGGTTTTTATCTATTGCAGACTCCGATGCCATTGATGCCAAAGAAGCCGTGGAAGCAGAGGACGTTATTGATGCTGCAGTTTCAACTGAGGCCAACGAGGCAGAAGATGCTGACTTTGCTATGGCTTTCTTTCTCTTACTGGTGGATCCTTCAACAGTATCTATGTCTAGATCGTTGTCCTTGTCAGCGACCCGTTGAGTGAGAACTTCATAGAGAATGTCTGGATGGTTCCAGATCTAAAGAAATGACACACAAAAGACCACAAATGAACAGGTTAAAAAGCAATAATATCGGGCATGAAGATTGGCACAACCAAGAATGTAAGACATATTGGCCATAAAAGAAGTCTTCTTAACCAGCATAAGGCTGGCACTATAAACCGCAGAACACAGCTGAAGGGGGAATCTTGTTCAAGGAAGAATTGGGTATCCATGGACACACTCTAAGTGCCATAAAGATAACCCAACGCATAACTGTACAGTGGTGGGCAAAGTTTAAGAACACCTGGTAAATCATTTTTTCACACCATTATGGAGTACTGTATCAACAAGCGGTCAGGACTCAAGTTGTGCAACTTGGACGAGTCCAACTTGAGCTGTGTAATTAAAAAATTTGCAACTTAAATTGGGGTTTTGTCCAGCGACTTTTAGCTTCAATGTCTTTGTATGACTTGTTTTTCGTGGTCAGTCACTATGAGGTTTGGTGATTGCCACATTTTCAAAAGTCTTTATATAAAACAGGACAGAATAAATTCTGTTTCAATTTATCAAGCTTTCACGTGACTTCTTCTGCTTCTATATAGTTAGTGAAATTTTTGCACTGCCGTTTCTGATTTTGTATTTTCACCATTTTCTGACTGATCCATAAGCATTGTCCCATCCATGACTTGCAAATTACTTCAAAAATGAAATGAGATGACTCGGGACTCAACTTAGAAGCATTCTGTGACCTGAGATTTGACCTGGGTCTTGGTGGCAATGATGTCGGACACCTTGGACTGAAGATTAGTGAGTTAGTCTAACCACTGGTATCTGTTAGGGCACAGTGATGACTTCAATGGTGATCTTTAGAGGGCCCTTAAATAGTAGTGGGTATAATACTTTCTTCTTCTTCAGCATTCTGGACCCTTTAGGTTCATTGCTGCATACATTCACACACCTCCAATAAATCCATCCAGGCTTTGATACCTGTTCTGTGATGAAATGGGTTTTTGCAAAGGTGGAGGTGTCAGCTCCATGCTTCAAGATGGAACAATCAAACACTTACTTAAACTTTTGGCCACATATGTAGTTGACTTATCAATCAATCAGGTGCCAAGGCTATAGTGAAGGTAGGCTGCAACGAATCTACAACACGCTCGATCAAGTTGTTTATTAGTGCTGTTCATCTGTTGCTTGATGTTGTTCTCCTATATGTATCACTGTCTATCTCACACCTCCAGTATGGTTTTTTATAAGCCTGTTACAGTTAACTAGGAAAGTTCATGGCTGTTTCACAATACCTATAGTAGCCTATTTATATTTCTTCATGTCATAATTGACACAAAAGGCCTTCACAAGTGATCTCCACTGCTATCGGGTTTCTATTTTTCAGTTAACCGATGGCACATTACATTCCTTCATTTCACTTTCTACTTTCCTTCCCCAGGTCTCCTTTGGTTATCCATGTCTTCTTTTTCCCTCTGCCATCCACCAGAGAGCTGTCCTTGTCAAAGTTACAATAGCCTATACTATTCAGTATATACTGACCTATTCAGTGATTGTTTTTTTTTTTTTAATGCAGACTTTACAGCAGACATTCAGTTTACAGAAGAAGAAAAAACAAACATAAACTTTACAGCACATATTCAGTCTAAACACAAACTTTACAGCAGACATTTAGTTTATAGAAGACGTAAAAAGAAAAAAAAACTTTACAGCAGATATTCAGTTTACAGAAGAAGACATAACTAAACACACACTTTACAGCGGACATTCAGTTTATACAAGACATAACTAAACACAAACTTTACAGAAGACATTCCATTGTAGAAGAAGGCATAACCAAACATAAACTTTACAGCAATCATTCAATCTGTGTAGAGAAAAGCAAACTTTACAGCAGACATTAAAGTTGTTATACTTCTTCACTTCTTCTTTGATTGCTTTATGTGTTGAGGAGATGAGCTTCTGCTTCTTGCTCTTCTGGCCGCCTCAACTACTGACATATGATGTTGATGTAGAGTTTCTCTGATTTTATCTTTCCATCTTGCTCTTGGTCTACCTTGTGTACTATATCCTTCTCTTTTAGGTTATATGAATTGTAGGATGTGGCATCACAAGGTATTCTCTCCAAGTGGCCAAACCATTTCATTTGCTGTCTTTGTATGCAGTTTATAATTTGTTCTGTGCTGACTTTTCTCTTATGACCTCATTCCGGATTGTATCCCTTCCGGTCACTCCTACAGCTCTTCTTATTTCCATAGGGAAACTATTACTGGAGTCACCAAGTGCAGATTGGAAGCAGTAAATGTTATACAAATGAGATGGTTTGGCCACCTGATGGGAATGCTCTGATATCAACTGCCATGGATAGCCATGCTGAAGAAATAAAATGAACATAGAGCAAGGGGAAGACCACAAAAATATGGAGCGACACCATCAGGAGCAACCTAATAGAAATGAACACCAACTTGAACAAAGCATTAGAAAAAGCGCAGAAACGATCTTTACATCTCCCTCCAAAACCTCGCTGAGGTAAATGGTGGAAGAGAAGAAGAAGAAGAAGAAGAAGAAGAATGTTATACAACAGCCCATGCCCGGCTCTCTAGCGGAATTGGCTAAACCGGATTTCGCGGAGACCGGGTGACGTACTCCTTGTGGTCCGGGTTCAATCCCGGGGGTAGGCAGGAAAGCCACATTTTCTCCCAGATTTACGGTATTTACAATGGAATCAAGGCCGAAAGGTTGCGATATCCATAATACCGAGCCTAAGGGTTAACAACTCATGACTTCTGGATACTAAAACAAACAAACAAACAAACATACAACAGCCCTAAAGCGGACTTTCCCTGTACAGAACACTTACTTTACAGCAGACAGCAAATGCTTTGAGGGGGTTGTTGTTGGCCCAGGAACAGAGCCCTGACTCTGAGATAGCGTGCATAAACTCACAGTAGATCTTTCGCTGGATATCGCTGAAGCGAACCATAAACACATGCTCCATTTTGGGGGGTAGGCTGAGTTGTAGGACTGTATGACCTCGCCTGAAACAAGATACATTATGTTACAGAGACAATGTAAGTAAGTTTCACAGAAACTATGTCTGTCATTACGTTACAGTGTGTGTAATTATGTTACATAAACAATACATGTAATTATGTTGCAGAAACAATGTATGTCATTTTACTGCAGAAACGATGTAAGCCATTATACTGTAGAAACAATGTATGTCATTTTGTTACAGAAACCATATCTGTCATCGTATAACAAAGACAATGCAGGCAACTGTGTTATAGCTACAATAAGTCATTATATTGCAGAAACAATGTACGTCAGTATATTGCAGAAACTATGTCATATTGTAGAAACAATGTGTTTTTTTGTTGTTACAAAGACAAGCTATATCATTATGTTACCAAAACCATGTATGTTGCTTATGCGACAAAGGCAATGTTTGTAACTATGCTACATCTTACAGTAAGTAAGATCCTGAAAGCTAGATTCAGAGAGGTACAGAAAAAGATAAATATTTCAGCTATCTACATTCACTCTATTACATCTTGAAGAGACAAAAAGCTCTGAGCTATATATAAAGACTAAGCAAGCTGGCACATACGATCATATAATGAACAAACACAGACACATTTGAGATGATTTCTTCTCATCTTCATCTTCCAAGAAACCCATCCAAAAATAAATATTTCACACAAAATGGCACTTCCTTCGGTTTTGTTTGTGTGTGTGTGTTTACCTTTGAACAAATCCCTCCAGAAGGTTATGCAACACATAAGACCTGTGCCTCATAATCTTTTTATCAGACGCTGTACTGTCCACACACTGTCCATTCATGATAGGGCGTTCAAACATGTTGCTGAACTCCGACTTGGTGCCCAGGAAGTTCGGCCTCACAAAGTCCACCATGCACCAGTACTCCATCAGGTTATTTTGCAGAGGGTAGCCTGTGAGAACAATTCTTCGCCTGTAAGGAAAAAAAGTAACTATTTTGTAACAAACGGTAATGTCTACTGGTTTGTAAAAATCTGAAAGTAACTATTCCTCTTCTTCTCTTCCTCTAGTTACCTCAGCTAAGTGTTGGGGGAAAATTATTAAACATTTTTTGTTTCTCTTTTTAATGTGCTGTATATGTTGGTCTTAATTTCTCTAAGGTACAGGTTCCCAACTCACTGGTTGTGATCCCAAATGGGGACACAAAGGTTTTTTTATGGTGTTACCAAAGAGTGGTGAGCTATGAGAATTTTTTAAAGGAAAACCCAACAAAACAATTCATGTCACTGCATCTTGCACAGAGAATTGTTTGTGAAATGTGGGCACTGATTCGATTATAATTATGGATTCTTAGTGATATATGTGCTCCAAGTGCCTAGTCTTTTTTCTTATGGGCAGTAGGAGTTTTTTCTTTGATATATGTAACAGGATTCGTAGCCAATTTAACCAACATTTTAAAGGGTTTTCTTTGATATATGAATTGTAAGGTTGTCAATGAGATAGAACTTTCATCACCACGTTAAATATGGTGTAAGCTAGCAATTAAAAAAAAAATACATTAGATTTTAAAATCTATTTTCAATGTATTTTCACTTACCTATTAAAGAAGCCTATTTGTAATGTATGGAGTCGCGGGTCACTTTGCCTGGATAAAATGGGATCGCGACTCAAAAATAAAAATGTTGGGAGCCTCTGCTCCAAGGAGATTCTTGATGCAGTCATTTCATCATTTGTTTGTTTTATTTTCATGTTTATTCATTTTATTTCTCAATGTGGCTCTCTGTGGTGACTGTTATTAGGGCATGCTTGTGAGATGGTCAAATTATTTCAACTGTTGCTTTTTAATGGACTATGACTGGTTTCAGTTCTAATCTATAATTCATTTTCCATGTCGTCTCTTCTTGCTACACCTGCAGATCCACTAGGTCACGTAACTAAACAGATATACAAAAACTGAGAAACTAGAAATTAAATTGCCAGAACAATCTCTAGTACTCACTCTTCTTATACTGTCTATACCATGTGGTAATCATGTCTGACTACAGCATTGTGTCTCCTGTACTGATAATAGTTTCTAATGCAGATGTTCCTAGTCTAGATGCTACACCACCCAGAATTGTCCTTCTTGGTCTCTCCTTCCTTCTCCTTCTCTCCAACTTTCCCATGATAACAATGTACACCCGTTTTTTCTTTTCATGATGTGCCAATCCTCTTCCTCTGTTATCTCTCATAAGAAATTTGCCTCACATCATTCTTTTACTACCGTTTAATACTCTATGAAGCACAGATCATCAGATATCTAAAACTGAGTCCAAAATATCATGTGCAATCTGTAATTTCTTACCATTACTTTTCTATGTCTCATCTATCTATCATGTTTTTTTTAAAATAAATATGCCTATCTTCTGAGGTAAAAGCCTCCTACATTGGAAATAATTCAATTTTTTGGGGGGTTCTCTACCAACAACTTCGTCAATGATTGGTTTTTGTCCAGGTTTTCTATGGAACAAGCTAGCCAATAAAACGCCAACCCTTCCAAATGGTCTCTTGGTAGGTTACATAGTTGCTATTAAGAGTTTTCTTAGTTTCCTTTTTAGTGTTAAGAAGACAAGGGGTCCAAAACAGGCACACAAAAAAGGGGGAAGGGCCTCTTCTGATGATCAGCAGTCTTCTCTTGTGTTTACTTATCCATGGAGTACTTTCTACATACACATCCTTATTAGCCTAGGAAACATACTGGCATAGAGCACATACCAGAATTCATTTCAAAGTACTCATACAGCCACAAAGACGCAGGAGAAACACAACAAGACAAACGTTATCCAAAACAAGGAAAAACACTAAATAACATGATTTTGATAGTAATATATGATGTAATATCCACCACATGGCATTACCTTGTCTTAATATTTTTCAGTGCCTGTGAAATGGCAGCACCGCTGTTTTTGATACGATGGCCTTCATCACACACAACCAAATCTGGCCCTGGATCCACCAACATGCTATGCATATCTGTCAGGAAAGAAGCAAAATAAATTGTATATCAAACTGAAGCGTCAAAACATTTAATTTATTCAGGTCATAACTTATATGGGTAACTTACAGTGTGATCAAAATAAACACTTGAGACTCAGCTATTTAGTGCCACATTTTCATATTGAAGACAGTCCTAGCATATTAAAAATATGGTCTTATTACTGACTGATATGTGCAAAAAGAGAAGTAAAAACTGATTACCAGCCCCTGAATGTACTGGGCATATGATGTTGGTCCAATATTTTTATAACCGATCAGCACTTGATGTATAATGTACACACTAGTACACTAGCAATTTACTTAAAGCTGTGCTAAAAAATATTTGAAATACATGCAACTGTGCAGCCCTAGAGGAAAAGAATAATACTGTACAAAAAGTGAGAAGTAGTGACACTGTGGAGTCAATTAGACTAATTTATTTAACACTCTCACGCCAAGAACATTTTAAAAAAAAGTTTTTTTTTTTACATGGAATATTAATAAATTTGTCAGTGTTGGTTTTGACAGTGGTAAGAGCTGACCATTCAGAAAGCAATGGAAAACTGCTGTACGTAAAATATGCCTACAAAACCACAACAGCCAAAAAATGCTGGGGTTGGTTCTTCACCGTCCTGTAAAGGATACACAACATACTATAACTACAAACACTCACCGATCATTAGACCTTTATTCTTGTCTTCTTCCTCAACATCGATAACCTCAGGATGAGCAGCTTTCTTGGCTCGACTCTTTGGTTTACTGGGAGCAACTTTCTTCGAAGACAACAAGCGAAACATCTCATACCCTATCACCAGCACCCCGCCAGTTTCTTTCCATTTTTCTGAAATGTCATTAGAAAACACATCAGTGAATCTCAAAGCATCTAACCACCTTTTCTTCCCTATTTGCTCTTAAAAGGGTAGTGAGCATGTTAAGTTGTAGTTTTCAGCCAGGATACTATACATGGATCTTTTGGCCCAACACATCCAATTTAAGTAAACTCCCTAATTAGTCAGCTTTTATGACATTCTTGTTGAAGGGAAAGGAAGAGGGGAGTGAATGCAATGAATTCCCCCCCCCCCCCCACTAAAAACTGGCTGAAGGAGAGAGAATGAGGTGTGAAGGGAGGGCAGAAAGTGTTATTGTCAAAAGCAGAGGTAAACACAGATGTAGAAGTAGGAGGAACCACCATATTGTGTTACTAAGCTTAGTTTCTAAGAGTGAATTTGATGGAAGTTAGAGAGTATCACAGATGGCTGCCTAAGGACTTCCTAAACGTCTGAGAGTGAATTTGATAAAAGTTAAGAGAGTATCACAGACGGCTGCCTAAGGACTGCCTCTGAGATTAATGCTGCAAATACTTTGGGTATCCAGAGTCAATATCAATAGATGCGAGTCATATCAATGACCTATATCCGTGGAGATAAAAAAACATAGGCTATGTGGCAAGGCATATGATGATGTTCTGTGTGACACTCTCAGCAAGCAGCTAGTCATTGTAAGGAGAGGAATGGCACCATATGGAATACAAACTGGTGCAATGAAGCTGATCCTCTTAAACTGAAAGCTGAAACAAAACAGATAAGTGTGTAGCGCAGCAGTTAAGACGCATATCTTCTGACCCGAAGATCTTGGGTTCAAGTTGGATTTTTTTCTTTAAAACTGACCTTGGCTCCCAGGTTAACCCAGTCTAAAACTGGTAAATGGAAATATCCTGGGAAGTAAAGGCAGCCAGCAGTGACATGTTGACCATATCACAAACCAAGCACTGACTGGTCTACAAATATGAGTCTAACATCATACACCTGAAGTGCCACTGACGTAAATGGGACAGTCACTTACTCGCCTACTCACTTAATTACTTATTTACTTCCTTTCTTACATACTATTAAGACACACAATTAAAACGTACCTATAACTGCTGCCCTCGCAGCCATTGTTTTCATACCGTCATTGATGACGAACAAAGGAAACGTCCTAGTCTGTGTTAGGTTATCATCCGGGTGGAGCTTCTCGGGAGGCGGCAGCCAATAGTTAAACTCTGCTAACCAGTTCTGGAGAGTGTTGATTGGTACAATACACAGGACTCGCTTTCCGCCAGTGAAACGTAGGAATATGTCAATGAATGAGATCAGCTGAGAGGAAAACAACAACAAAACAGTAAGAAATAATTCCACTGTAGCCACTGTCATAAAAGAGTAATATTCTAGAAACTATTAAAAAAAAAAAAAATTAAGACACCGCTAAATAAAGTTTAATACTATTATGTATTTTTTATGTTTAGGGAAAGAGCTGATCCTACTACTAGATGTGCCCACCGGTTGATAGATGGTTGAGTGGCCTCTAGATATAGAGGTTAGCGGTGAAAATATAAAAAAAGCAGCTGTGGACAGGCGATGGTTGTTAAGGAGACGCCAAGTTAGATGGCAGGACAGCCAGCTTTATAAAATAACATTACAATTTTAACAAAGGCTTTTGGAGTTAAACCATGGAGATTACAAGTTGGAGAGTGGTATGACCACCCAGGCTAGGCGGTGGGGCACTTGCAGATTTCATGAATGTATCAAAACCGTGAACATCACCAACCAGAAAATATTTTCTGAATCATCTGGGTCACTTCATCATTATTAGAGAATATCAGGTGGGATTTTAATAAATAACTAATCCACAAAACTGAAGTTAACATAAAGCAGACATATTATCAGGTGTCACTATTGGTTACATTAAAATAAAACATTTAAAATGTGTCTACAAAAATAATTTGAAAACAACACACTTTGCTTGCAAGTCTTTTACACATTTCTTCTTTTTTTAATGTAAGATGTGTTGTGTTAGACTGTTTGCACTACTGTCTGTTTCACCACTTTTTAGGGTATTGTAAATGGGGGTCATGAGCCAGAGGATTTAAGGCCACATTGGCTAGTTCAGTTGCCACGAACTGTGCAGGTCAGGGATGTTTAATTTTGCCCTCTGACAGAAAAACCCCATCACTTACCTGGGTTCAAACCAGGGTCTCCTGCATGAGACCCTGACGTTGTAACCCTCAGTCTTCTTCTACATTCACTTTTAAAGGAGAGAGTGACATTCTGTACTGAGCTAGGCTACAAAATCCACACCTTTCGGCCCAACACATCTACATTTAGCAAACCCCTTCATTAGGACATGTTTGTCAGCGGGTCTATTCTTGTCATCCCTCAGCAAAATCCTGGAACCCTGACGGTGCCCAAAGAAAATTGTATATGCTGTATTTTTAAACATCCAAATCACATTTCACAGCAATCTGTGGTACAAGTTGATAGCTGGAAGATATGTTCCACAGATACCCCTAAACCCAACTGATATCTTACCTGTATAGTTTTACCAAGCCCCATACTGTGGGCTAATATGCAACCAAATCCTTGAGTGGTGGTGAACCTCTCTATGGACTCAACTACATTATCATAGAGGAACCGAACCCCTCCAATCTGCAATGTAAACACAATAAACTTTTTAATCATAATTTAAACATAAGTCCAAACATTACTAGACAGCTTCAGAAGTTGCTGTGGTTATATCACATTTGCTAATCAACCCAGTGGTAATGTGTTTTAAATCCCCATCACAGATGTCATTTTTTTAAGCAGAACGATTATTGTGTTTCTAGTTAAGTTTCCCTAGGAATGTATGCAAATTTCAAACAATATGTGCAGAAAAGTACAACCGTGCAGAAAATTAAGGTAAATGACACAGTGTGGGGAGATATGAATGTCACAAAGTGGAAACAAAAACAACACAATATGGAGACCAGAATGTCACAATGTGGATATAAAAATGATACAATGTGGAGATAAGAATGACACAATGTGGAGATCGGAATGCCACAATGTGGATATAAAAATGATACAATGTGGAGATGAGAATGACATAATGTGGAGACCAGAATGCTACAATGTGGATATAAAAATGATACAATGTGGAGATGAGAATGACATAATGTGGAGACCAGAATGCTACAATGTGGATATAAAAATGATACAATGTGGAGATAAGAATGACATAATGTGGAGACCAGAATGTCACAATGTGGATTTAAAAATGATACAATGTGGAGACAAGAATGACACAATATAGAGACAAAAATGACACAATGTAGAGAAGGCTAATTTTTAAAAAACAACATTTATGAACATTTCTTACAACAAAAACCAAGCTTCAAAATATACCTGATGGGGTCTTATAGCTTGTGCTATCTGTGGTGCCAGATAGATATCAGGTTCATTTGGTGGATGACCAATGTTAACTTTAACTCTACCATCTGGGTCCGGCAGGTTGAGACTGTCATCTATATGGGCCCCTCCATTGTTAACATCCTCTGGACCTTCCTCCTCCTCATCATCACCTTCTTCATCGCTTGGGACCATCACCACTTCATCTGAGTCATCGTCGTCTAAATCATCTGAGTCATCGGAGTCGCTGCTTAATGTGATGACATCTAAAACATGAACAACAACATTGTGTAAAACATTAAAACATACTGAACAGTTTTTCTCACAAATATTGCCAAAACTATATCACCAAGTGTCGGCTTTGTGGCTAAGTCAATGCGAACACTTCGTAATGCCAGGATCAATCCCAGCTGCGGGCCATGCGCCTTGTGTTGGTTTCAACAGTGGTATCAAGAAAGTCGACCGTCGAGAAAGCAATGACAAACTACTGGTTGTAAATTTGCCTAGAAAAACCACACACCAGCCAGTGGCTGTTGGGGTTGGTTCTGCAACGTGCTGTAAAGGATACACAACTAACCTATATATATCACCAAGTGCTTCCTACCAGATTCTGCATAATGTCAACATTAAAGACAACAGGCTTGAAAACAGCATCAGGTCTCAGAAATGGAAACATTTTGACCATAATAAACCGCTTAGAAAGAACAGTAACTAAAGATATGGTCCCTGGAAACAGGCAGGAGTCTACCAGCATAAAGGGGGACAGGATATTACAGGTACCTATTTTACAAGGGTCACATAGGTATTCTGCCACATGATGATGACGCTGCACCGCAACAGCCACATAGCAGACAAAACCATAAGATACTCCAAGTTACTTGGTGGCTGCAAAAGGCATACATTAGGTTACGCTCAAATCTTCAAATATAATAGATACAAACATTTTTATTCTTAATTTCATTATTTTCTCATCTACTCGACAATCATTATGATTGTGCTGTTCTTGCCATTCACAATTTAAGCTGCCTAGCATACTGTTCTTTTTCAACTATTCTGCAACAACTGTATTATGTCATAAAGTTTGTCATTTAAATAACTGGAGAGATTTATAAAAGTATTATTTTTTGTAGAAAGTCTCAGGCATGGACAAAATATGGTACAGCGTTCCACTGTGGACTCTTTCACTGTGGACTACTGTATTATGAACTGTATCATATTTGAAATTGTATCATTATGGACTATTATTATGGACTTTAATTGTGAACTGCATCGTAAGGAACTGTAGCATTAGGAACTGTATCAATATGGCCTGTTTCACTGTGGACCATTTTACTAATTGGCTTTTAATTCTAGGCAGAGTTCTCATTTCATCTGTATGTCATAGGGGAATGTCTTTAATGGAAGCAAAGAACACTGAAATACATCATAAGTCAACTAAGGAGAGTTGGCATGGAACTGGGTATCTCATCACATAGAAACTTTCAGATGCAACATCCAACCATCTATGAACTAACATAGAAGACAGCATGAGCTGAAGACCTGTACTCTGTTAGGAAAAAAAGACAAAACAGAAATAAAAAATTTGATTTATGACACACTTAATACCACCATAAATTAATGCAGCTTAGTGGCAAATTCAGTTCAGGTCAAGCAAAAAAGACACAAAATGAATTTTTTTTAAAAAGTTCATAGGGAGCAAAGAGGACAAGACAACAATGAGGCTGTGACAAGAAACTAACTGGGAAAGTTAACTGGAGCAACAAATGCTTGAAGAAGTTGGATGCCAAAAGGTGAAAATATTGCAGCCATGCTGTAAAAGGACGCAACATAATTACATCTCAAGACAAATGGAGGGGGTTTGGACACTTTTATCAACATCGCCATATAATTGTCTGTAGCAATCTAGCACACAAGAAAGTTAAAAATACAACAATATTTTAAAAAGCTTTTTTTTAAGCATCTTCAAGTACAAAGACATTAATTTACCTGAGGGAGGGGAAGTTTCTCTGGATTCCTTTTTCACTTTCACAACCTCTTTGTCTAATTGTTTCCGGTCCTTTTCTGCTTCATCAGCTTCCTCTTCGGCAACTATGAGAAAGAATTATTTCATTTTCTTGTTTAAAAAAATTATAAATAAACATGTCAGTGTATGTGCAGTAATACAAAAATACAAAAGGGGAAAGACAAGAAATGTTCACATCAAAGGTGGTAGTTGAAAGACCATGAACAATGGATATTTTTAATTAAGAAGATATGAAAATGAGTGAGAGAAAAAAAAATCAAGATTACAGACCAGAAAAAGATAGTATCAACAAGCTGAGAATAAACAGGAAAAGAAGAAGGAGGAGGAGAAGACCAACAACAGTAATAATAACAACAAAAAGAAGAGCAGGAGTGGGGGACTAAACACTGCACTGACCTTGTAAGAGAGACTTCAACTGAGAATCCTTCTCCTTTGGTGTGGAAGTGCCAGTGGAAACAGATGCTGTCTTGGTTACCACTGTTGCGGATGATGTTGCAACTGTCGTGACCTTCACAGATGTTGCAGCTGCAGCAGAATTCTCTCGCAGAAGAGACTTCTTCAGCTCCATTAATCGTTTCTGACGCTCCAACTCTTCATTCTGGGCTGACAGCATATCTTTGTCCAGATCTTTTTCACACTTTATCGACCTATCAACATTATAGCCAAACATTATACTGAGCTGCTGTGACAAAGCAGTTCATGTATTAGCTGGCAGAAACAATGAAAGAGCAGCTGCTAGACGCTCACCTGCCGATCCCAAGGTCTTGGGTTCAAAATCTCATGGGGACAATTTTTATAAAATTACCCTGGCTTCCAGGTCAACCCAGCCCAAGATGGATATCATGAAATGTCATACATCAAATGAGTGCAGTTGAGTCTTTGAAAATGTAGGTCTAGCATCAAACACCTCCAGAGGTATGGAAAAGGCCTTTCCCTTTCTTCTTCTTCTTCTGCCTTTCTATCCCCCAATGAAGCATAGGCCCTCAACCAACTCACGCCAAGTCGTTCTATCCTTCGCCATTGCATGGAGCTCTCCCCATGTCCTTCCTATCTTTCTAACTTCATTCTCCAGCTCTCTTCTCCATGTGTTTTTTGGCTTCCTTTATTCCTATGCCCCTCTGGGTTCCAATGCAAAGACATTCTAGTTATGCTGTTTTCCTGTTTTCTCAGTGTGTGTCCTATCCAACACCAGCGTCTTTTCCTCACCTCTTGGTCCACTGGAGCCTGTTTAGTTCTCTCCCAAAGCTCTACATTAGTTATTCTATCATACCATTTAATTTCCTCTATTCTGCGCAGGCACCAGTTAATGAATGTAAGTGGATTTGTAATGACATAGTAGTTTACTGATAATCTATGATAATCTAAACACAGCAGCAAAAGCATTAGACATGAAAATTAACACTGAAAAACATAAGTTAAGACCACTGCAAGAAAATAACAACCAATCAAGATATGAATAGAAAACCAATGAAGCAAGCAAAATACTTCAAGTATCTAGGGAGCATAATGTCATGAAACTGTTTTTAAAAAAAGTATCAGAAAAATAATACGGATGTAAACGCAACTTAAATAATTTTAAATTGGACAGACATTATGAATATTGCATAAATAATATGTAACAGATGACACTAAAGGAGCACTATTCAGTACAGTTAATTTTTTTTTTACCAAAGCTGTGTTACAGCAAAAAGAAAAAAATCAATAAATGAAACAAGAATAGACAGGATCAGAAAAGACAATATCAGGAAACAATCTGGGATGGAACTAGTGCTACTTTATCAAGAGACAACCGATCAAATGGTTCGGTAATGTGTCGAGACTACCAAAAGACAGTACACCACAGAAAGTCCCATCATTCTTAGACACGACAGAAGCACAGCTAGAGGTCACCAACAGAAGCGATAAAGAGATAAATTATCAAAGGCCATGCAAATCAGCATATATATAGCACAACCAATGCTCTCCTTGAAAGGCAGGACAGGCTTAGAGGAGGAGGAGGAGGAGGAGGAAGAGAAGAAAAAAGAGATCACACCATAACTTGGCAATCTCCCTTGGTACTAATTGGGCTGCAGTCTGTTGACAAGGAAATTACTTATAACCCTCAGCTTATATTGTTTGATGTTTGTTTTAGTATCCAGAAGTCAGGAGTTGTTAACCCTTAGGCTCGGTATTATGGATATATCGCAACCTTTCGGCCTTGATTCCATTGTAAATACCGTAAATCTAGGAGAAAATGTGGCTTTTCTGCCTACCCCCAGGAATGAACCCGGACCACAAGGAGTTCGTCACCCGCTCACCGCGCAATCCGGTTTAACCAACTACGCTAGAGAGACAGGCCTCAGCTTATATAGAATGTATGTAATGAGTCAAAACTGCACACACACAAAAACAAAAACGAAGCATCCGTACACACTCTAAGAAACAAACATTTTAAAAACAACACTAACCTGATATTTTTACGACGCATTGAACCTGCTCCTGCATTTGGAACATCTTCATCATCATCATTGTCTTCCGTCTTTCGCCGTTTCCTTTTGCGCTTTCTTTTCGTACCTTTTGATTCACCATCTTCACCTGCCTTACGCTTTTTCTTAGACCGCTTTTGTTTAGTTTTCTTCACTTTTTGAATATCCACTGAATGGCCTGAAGCCGACTCAACATCATAAAAAGAGACTTGTCCAAACACACCATCATCTTCTGTGTCTTCTTCCTTCTTTATTACCTTTTCTTCACAATTCTCATCTTTGTCATTATCACCATCTTCCTCCTCCTCCTCATCATCATCTTCTTCTGAATCCTCATCATCTGTATAGGATTCATCATCATCACCTGAAGACATTTCTGCCTCAGTTAAGTCCTGATCTTCAAGAAAGCTTAAACTGTCATTAGTGACTTCCATTTTGCCACTGTTCACAAGAAACGACAGGGCAGGGTCATCAACCTCCACAGACGTCTCCTTAGCTTCAGCTCCATCCAAAAAAGAAAGATCATCTGGCAGACTTGTGTCACCAGCTTCACTCTCCTCCATCTCCTCTCCAACTTGATTTGCTATGTCGAGAATATCACCATCTATCATTTTCAGTTCCGAGGTTGTCTCTTTCTGCCCATCCTGATATTCAAACGACTCAGAAGAACTGGGTAAATCCTGAGTAACTGAATCAGAATCTTTCTCAAATTCCATCAGCTCAGCAACTTTCTCCATCTTGACAGAAAATGAAGCTGTTCAGATTAAAATCTGTAATGTAAATAAAGAAACAATATTAATGAACACTGCAAAACTAAACATGCAAGTTCATGCACAATTAGAATCTACTGATAAAAACCAGGCTCATAGTGCGCAAATCTGAAAGTTATTATTGCTCACATAAAGTGAGACTGTACACCAATTCACTCACTAATTCATACATAAACTTGTTCCCTCCCTAACCATATCCTTCTCTCTATCTCTCTCTCTCTCTTGATTTCTCTTTCTCAGACTTCCGGTCCAAAATGGTGTATAGGCAGGCTGACTGCTTTAGTCTTGGCAAACTATTTGCTTCTAGCCAAGGTTAGTTGTCGCATTTTCCCCATTTATGGACTGAAAGTATACAGTTTCCTGGAACAGCTACTACTCTGAGGCCATGGTATAACTATGTCAGCTGTGGACTTTATGTGGGATGCTGCCGACTGTGTAATGGTGATTTTTATTTGTGAACCACAGATTCAGAAAATAGTAGGTGGTCTGCTGCATAAAACTGGTGGTGTTTTATGTAATATTGTGTCTCAACTTCTGATTTGTTGTAACTGCTGCTTCCATCATCAAATATGAACTGTAATTCTAGTTGCGATGATGAACTGTAATTCTAACTGCAGACTGTTTTTGTTGGAACATCGGTTGTCTGCCTTATGCAGTTAATGTGTGTGTATGCTAAAGACTTTGCCAAGACAAGTCTGTTTCAATTTATTCATGGAAAACAATGATGGGTATTCTGGGTGATTTTCATTAACTAACTTTCTCAAATATAGAGACCAATGCACCCTTGACAACTGGAAATTTCTGGTTTTACAGGTACTATCCCAAAAAACACATAATGCATCAATTTATAACTATTCAACTGTCCTCTGAGTATGAAAAGGGTTAAAATAGTTTAAAATGTTATTTGCATGGTTCATTTATTTCCTGATGCTTAACAAATTTTAGATTACAAACTGAAATGTACCAGTTTTGAACAGGATAAGCAAAAAGCTGATATGCCTTAAACATATACTCCTACAACTGTTGATCTATTTCTTTTATAAATATGTCAAGAAGCATGTTTTACAAAATATGGTTCTAAACAAAAATACTGAAAACTCACTGGATAGTTCAAAAAAGTAATCTAAATGTTTTGACTGAGGCTAGGGCATAAATACAACATATCATAAGAGGATAGATGTAATTTTTAGTCACATTATGGGAAGATACAAACTGAAACATGACAACTACTATGAATTTTAGAAAGAGAAACAATAAGACAAAGACATAATAATCTTGACAGCCGTCTGCGAAGGCACAGAAAGGCATCATTTTATGAAGTGCTAAATGCTCTTGGAGACTGCAAGATATGGACAACCATGCTAGCACATGCCAGTAAGTTACACAACAAGATTCTATCTCAGCCAAAGTGACTTGAAATTTTCATTACTTGGCATAGCAATAAAGGCTATGTGAGCATCAATTTTTTTTTTTTTTAAATATCCAGAAACCATGAGTTCTTAACTCTTTGGCTCGGTACTATGGATATCGCAACCCTTTGGCCTCGATTCCATGTTAGGTACCGCAAATCTGGGAGAAATGTTACTTTTCTGCCTACCCCCGGACCACAAGGAGTTCGTCACCCGTCACCGCGATGTCAGGTTTAACCAACTACGCTAGAGAGCCGGGCGTAAGCATCAATAAACAAATATTATCACTGAATAAACAAGGTTTTAAAAAAAGTGTAATCCCTGTGTGGGCTCTGGAGGAGGAAACCACTGCCTCTTTAACAAGCATGCCGCAAAAGGTGACTAATCAGGGGGGTTTCCTTCAAAGTCAGAGTGCACCTGCCTGACAGGTACGGAACCAATAGTCTGAATTTAAATAAATGAGCGCTGTAAAATGGTTGTGCATGCAAAACTCAAGTTATGAAACAAGACCAAAATCCACAAGTGGACATACAACCAAACTTCTCGCTCCAGCTTACAGTTGGTGAATGCTAGGAAAAAAAATTAAAAGTACAGCCTGAACAAAATATGGAACTCTACAAACTATATAGGTAACTTACTATAGACATGGAGCGAAAGTTAAATGCAATCAAAATACAAATGCCTAGGCAAACTGATAAACATTAATTACATGGGCTGGATTCAAGACAGTTGAAAAAAAATAAGAATATCGGGACAGCCACTAGCATCAGCATTTATAAGACAAATAGGATGGCATTATTTTAGATACATCCTGAGAAGAAGCAAATGCAGAATTAACAAACAGGCACTTAAATGAGAAACAAATGGATTAAGGAAACAATGAAACCTAAAAGAAACCCTAAGATGAGCACTGATGAGAGAAGAGGCGGTGCTGGACGATTTCCATTTAGGATAGTGAAACAATTGCACAGGATAGATTGAAGTGGACAATTGAACTGTGATCACTATGTGACATCATGGATTGTGAATAAAAAGTATAGTGGATAATGAAAACACTGAAAGTGGCAAAAACTGTAAATAACTTCACTCCATAAACAACACTGGTCATTGTCCTAAAGAAATCATAAAGAGACCATCATGGTCAGAGGAAAATGGTCCAGCTGAGGGAGACCTGGGGATCTTGCTGACACTCAACATTCAGATGAAAGGCAAGACAGGCATACAATCAGACTCAGCAAAGTCCGTCCACTGTACAGAGTGGTGTCTGTAAAATTTGGAGTGGTAAATGTATTCCATTTGGAGTAGGGTCTGTACAGAATTTGTTAGAGTGGTAGATGCATAATATCTGTTAGAGTAGTGTCTATATATCATCTGTTCCAATGGTATCTGTACAACATATACTGGAGTAGTATCTGTATATCATCTGTTGGAATGGTATCTGTACAAAACATACTGGTGTAGTATATATATAACATCTGTTGGAATGATATCTGTACAACATATACTGGGGTAGTATCTGTATATCAATCATCTGTTCCAATGGTATCTGTATAACATATACTGGGGTAGTATATATATATATATAACATCTGTTGGAATGGTATCCGTACAACAAATACTGGGGTAGTATATATATATAACATCTGTTGGAATGGTATCTGTACAACATATACTTGTGTAGTATCTGTATATCATCTGTTCCAATGGTATCTGTACACCATATACTGGGGTTGTATCTATATAACACCTGGTGGAATGGTAACTGTACTACATATACTGGGGTAGTATCTATATAACATCTGTTGGAATGGTATCTGTACAACATATACTGGGGTAGTTTATATATAACATCTGTTGGAATGGTATCTGTACAACATTTACTGGGGTAGTGTCTGTATATCATCTGTTCCAATGGTATCTGTACAACACATACTGGGGTAGTATCTATATAACACCTGGTGGAATGGTAACTGTACTACATATCCCGGGGTAGTATCTATATAACATCTGTTGGAATGGTGTCCGTATACCATTTGTTGGAATAGTATTTGTATAACATGTTGAACATATTTCCAATTGATTTCAGCTTAGATGCATGAAACTAGCAGTGGCAAAAATCTTGAGGGAGAAAATGGACTTCCTTTGTTACTTTTGCATCCCACTAACTATAAACAATTCACAAAATTCCATTCTCTTTATGTATAATTAGTGGCGGTTAGAAAACACAACAATAACCACTGACACTTTGCCCCAGAAGACCCACCATTTTGGTTTTATGTCGCCACATTCTAAGGGAAATACTGAAGATGGGATCCGAATGCTTATGGGCTTGTCTGATGTGCAATGAGGACAATCTGCCGATTAACTAACTAACTTTTATAATAATTGTTGCTGTAGCATCTGTATAACATCTGTTGTTGTATTTGTAGTATAATATATGGTGTATTAACTGTATATCATTTGGAGTGGTATCTATATTAAATGTGGAGTGGTTTCGTATACTACCATTTGGAAGCTGTATTTGCATAAATTATCGTAAATTTCACTTACTTGCATTTCAAACAAAGAATGCAAATATCTATTTAGACTTTCTACTACCAAGCATGTTATCTATTATTTTACTATTTTACTTTGTAAATGAGCATCATCAGCACACCATAAGTAGTTTATACTGTGATCATCAACTTAATTTTGTGGTATATTTCATATAAACCTCATATGTTCACTATAAGTAAACAAATAAGTGAACACTTTACATACTAGCCACCCTGATATTTTTCTGTGCACTTTTCTTGAATGGCTGTCAATTCTTATTGTGGTTTTGTTGCCAGTATATGTTCTTTCTTTTGACAGCTAAGCTGGCGGTAGCAGAGCCACAAGCAGAGTTTCTCAAGCCTCAGAGGCTTTGCATACAAATGAGTCTGACCTGTAGAATGGATGTGCTTGCAACACTCAGGCTCTGGAACAAGACTACAACCAGAACTATCCACCAGAGTTTACAACCATTGATTGTGAAGAAGAAGAAGATACACAACTTTTCACAAACACCAGAAAGGGGTAGTCATTATTTCTGACCACATTAAAAAAAAAAAAATGTTATGTAACCAAGGAAAGAGATAAAGGAAGTCAATGCAAGAAGATTCTTACCAACATTTTATCATATCACCAAAAAAATTTCAGAATAAAAACTGATACACATAGTAGGATTTTGGCAAGATTGAAGAAGAATGATTGCCACACTAGTCAGCAAGATATCATTTGGTGAAACATGCAGGGCTTTGTTCCTAGCGGTAATGATAATAATCTGGTAATCATAGTTTCAGCTTCATAGCAAATGGGTCACCCCATAGTTGCTCTACTTCTATGCCAACGAAAAAACACAAAACATCCATCACTGTCCCTTGTGGAAAAGTTTATACAGACTGCAGTCTCAGTATGTCCACCAGCATATACGCATTAAAAACATAAGGTGGCCATCAGAAGTGCTAACACAAACAGTCTGACATTATAAATGCAGCTCATCATGGATCGAAGCAGCAATTACAAATCGATCAGCAGTCGCACATGCTATCAAATTTTTAATCATATAAGGCACCACCATTTTCTGAATCTACAGTTCACAACACCATGCTGGTCAGTCGAAAAGCCTTCCATATGAAATCCGCAGTTAACAGTGTCACACCATGCACTAGACACAGTAGCTGAGTGACAAAACTATATCTTGTCAGTCTACAATTGGAGGACAATGCTATGGCCATCATTTGTCAGAAGCAACAAATTTGCCACAACTAAAAACAGTGAACATACCTTTCCGTTAACAGTATGTTATGTATGTAGTACCCGCACCTTTCTCTAGGCATCAATTCAGTTTTTCAGTACTACTGTAACAAAAAATATGTGGTGAGTACTGAAACCTTTTTAGACAAAGGCAAGTACCAGCATCATTCTTTTTCCAGGAAAAAACATAGCTAAAGAAATTGATATTTTCTATTTAAAAAAAAATACTATTTATACTGTGCTTGCAATTGTTGATCATATGTATGCAAGAAATTATTATAACACATACATATAAGATTTTTTTTTTAAATTGCCCTAACAGTGAACAGTTCCAACTGTACTGGTAACATTATCAGCACACACACAAAATTACTATAAGTTGCTAGTGTAGTGTTGTAGTAGTACTAGTTATGGTTCTGCTTCAATTAAGTAAATAAACTATAGGCTGTTATTGTTATTATTGATTAGTAAGTTAGAAATTATTTTTATATCTATTTAAATATCAATCAAATTTTTTAATCAGTGCAGTCTTTTACTTGATATTATTTAAGTTACTTACTTATAAATGAATTTATAATTTTACACCCAAATCAAAATGATGAATATTGGATTCCTAGTCTGGGTGTTGTTATTTTTAATAAACGAAAAACATAAATGTAATCTAGCAGATTTATAATAATAGTATTATTTATAATTTATTAATTAATTATTAAAATTCGAATTACAAAATCAAGTTTTTGATAACAAAGGCATATATTCACATATATTCCTGTTTTTAATTTTAGCTGATGCAGATTAAAAATAATTAACACTATTATAATAATTACTTGCACATTTTTAGCTGTGTACAACGATAATTAATTTCGATGACTGCTAAGCCTCTTGAAGCTGCAATACACAAATTTTAAATTCAAGTTTCAAAGACAAGTAACTGTTTGACGGCTGTGGGTGATTCAGACACGGCACCTCCATCCATTGTTTCACTAAATAAAAATCGAAATCTTATCCTTGCGCTGGGCACAAATGCAAATGTCTCTCCACTCATAATGATAATGAACCTAGCGTTCAAGGCCCAGTAGTATCAAACGCATTTCCTCCAGTGATACATTAAGCAGTGTTGCACAAATCGGCGAAATATTTGGGTATAAAAGAAGTACACCAGAACGTACCAGACGTCGGATATAACGGGTAAAATGCTCACCGTGCTAGGCAGTTTTTGTGGAAGGAGCCGGGAGCATCAACGACGCTCACGTCCCCTATCATAGACTTCCCTGGTACTCACCTGCAATTTTTAATCAGAGCATCTGCTGCATGAAATACTCCTAGAGATTCCACGTCGTATTACCAGCAGAAATAATACTGTCACAATCACAACATCGAAGAAATAACACATTTTTCACCCCATTGAGAAGATTGAAAGGGAATCCCCTGGTTCTTTCATTTCCGTTCCATCGATAAATGGAATTCTGGGATACCCCCAGTGCCCAGAACGAGAGGGTGACCCAGTTGATAGACCAAATCAATGTATTATATACAGCACGTCTTTTTGTTCTCAAACTTCGAATACATTAATTATCACCTGTTTTTCTTTGTAATCTTATTATTCATTTGCAACTCAGATCTAATCATATAAATTATCTTCAAATAAAGCTAATAATGACACGTCACAGAAAGTTTAGACATGTATTTTTTATTACTGGGTGTAGATTATTAAATGTGTGGAAAAGATAAGCATATAATCATAGTAACTGGTTAGGATTAGTAAATTTGTTAATTGATCTGTATATCTTTATGAGTGTTTCATTTGTTATGAAACTTCAGATACACTCTTCATGACTTTTTTTTTCCCTTGCAAAATCATTCCTCGTTTGCAAAATAGATCTAATAATATAAACTATGCAAGTAAAGTGTATAATGTCACGTCACTAAAAGTTTGGGAGCCGTCGATGTGTGGTGGCTAGACGCTCGCATGCTGACCCAAAGGTCACAGGTTCAAATCCGCGTGGAGGCGGATTTTGATTCAAAAATCACCTTTGCTACAAGATAGACGCAGACTCAAACTTAAATAGTACCAGGTAAAGTCCTGGGAAGTAAAGGAATCCGGTGTGATGTTGACACCACCCACCATTGATCTGAAACAAATATGAGTCAAGCCTTATTTGCCTGATGTACTACTGGCGTGTAAAGGGACCTTTATTATACTTAGTGTTTACAAAAAAAGTACTTCTATTATTACTGAATCTAGTACTACTTTTACTTGCAGATCTGTTGGAGCTATAAGCACATAATGATAGTAACTGGTTAGGATTAGTAATGTAGTAGTAGTAATAGATTTTTACCCCACCAGGTCATCACACAAGCGATAACACTATCTTTCTTTCCAGTCTGCTGGTATTTCTTCGGTCTCTCAGACTTTAATGTAGCAAATTAGTGGATGTGTTTATATTGGCATTAATAGCTTCTGCTGGGTTACCATCTGGACCTGCTGTCTTTCCTTCCTTTAGATTTAGAAGATTGATCGCTTTTCTAATTTCGTCATTAGATGGTATCTCACAGTATATCTAGTTCCATTTCTAAAGGCTGGATATCTGGAGGAGCCTCTGGGCTGGTCTAATTAGAAGTATGGCTATTTCAAAATACTGAGCCCATCTGTCCATTTGATCTTTAGTGTCTGTGAGTACCTTTCCTTGACTATTTTTGATTAATCCAGCTGGCTGACTATATTTACCTACTAATTTCCTTGTGTGTGCTAGCGGGAAGAAAGAAAGGGAAAAACACTGTAGTAGGAGGCTAAAGAAAATTGTGATTAGGACAAAAAAAGTAATAGTTCCCCGCTGAACAGCAAAAAACAGGACAAGTAAAGAAAAGACAAAGGGTTCTTTTCTGCAGGGATGCTAGAATATTTTGCTATCTTCCTACAAACGGTGGGCAAAGATGGCAACCGCAAAATATCCTTTCGAGCCACAGTCGCGTGACTTAATTTGCGGTTCTCCGGCGGTTTTCCGGCGACTATCGCCACCGCCGAGTGTCCCCCACGCCGCTGACGCGGCGTGGAATGGGGCTAAACTAGATGGCTAGGACCCACGAGCAGCAGTCGCGGTGTGCTCGTGACCGCTAGTCCGCAATTGACACGCGACTGTGGCTCGAAAGGATATTTTGCGGCCGCCATCTTTGCCGACCCTTAGTCGGAGGATAGCCGAATATTCTACCAAGACTCAGACAGGAGTTGGGAGCAGAATCCCGCTGCTGTCAACGCCGAGTTATGCGCGCTTATAAGTGACAAGTCAGATAAGACAGAAATCTGCTGCCTGTGATCGTGGAGCAGAAAGACAGACCCCTGAGCACTTACTGCAGTACTGCCCTTACCTCTCCCAGCAAAGACTGTGGATCTGGCCCAGGGGATCCACATTGCGAGAGAAGCAGACATTGTCAAGCACTTAGAGAGAGAGGACGTTCCGAGGATTTTGGAAGCAACGTGTCCACATCACCGCTAAGAATACGAGAATTTGGAGTAAAGATCGGCACAGCCAAGCATAAGAAGCACACTGGATGCACTTGTCAACTAGCATAGGACTGGCACTATTAACCGCGCAACACTAATGTATATTTTGAGAGGGGAATCTGAATACCCATGGATGTGTCCAGAGTGCTGTGAAGATAATCCAACTCATAACTCGTGTGCCCTACCTCTGACGTAGATCATCTGTTAAGCGGCAACATACAGCGGCAAAAGGCAGAATATAGACAAAATCCAAGAATCAGATTATAAGAAGCATACTCATACCAAGACTGGCAACAGCAACAAATTTGACAATACCAAAAGCTAACCTACGTAAAATTAACACCGGTGAAATGATATGTCTGGGGAAAGCAACCAACTTAACCATACTAATCAAAGTGAGAAACAGACAGTGGGAAACTGTATGCACTAAATGCACTGAGAAACAGAAGGTCAGATGGTTTAGTCATCTCATTAGAATGCAGGGACAACAACTACCACCTGGGTCATATAAGTTTTAAAAAAAAAAGATTTGACCCCACAGCATTCAGGACAAGCACATGTAAGCCCCATCTCCCTTCTTAACAGCCAGCGAAAAGTATCTATACCGATGGTTCCCATTGTCATCTGGTTAACTACTCGTCTTGCCTTCATTCGCTGCATCATTCTCGCAAGATATGGGTTGTCAAAATTTTCCATTTTGCTGGTTACCTCGTCCTGCAGGCGAGAGATCACCTCTGCCTTGTGCATTGCAGTGCACACCCAGTGGGGCCAGTCCAGCCAGCCCATTTGCCTGCTCATTCCCAAACACGTCTGCATGACCCGGGCACAATATAATTGTAACTCACCAACTGCGACCCATTTCTTACAAAGAAAACCTGACTCTACCTTCCTCAGCATGCTTTGCAAATCCGATACATTCGGAATGCCGCGGTTACCGCCTTAACCTCCATTTTCATGCTGGATGTGGTAATATCGTATGCGAAGCTCTCCTCAATCATCCTTCAGCCTCAAGATTTTGCACTGAAACCCCATCCACTCGTTCTGTCCGTGGCCACAATTACCAAAACAGGCACTACGCGTGAACAGATGTAATAGTAAAGTAAGTGGCCGCTATGTGAAACTATGGATTGCTGATATTAAAGATCTTCTACATCATCATCATCATGTGTCCTGCCAACTGGCGTAGGCGCTCATGTGTCTCCACAGATCACAGTCCCTGGTTGGCTGGAACAGCTCTCTTGGTGATATCCCTCTATGCCATCGTTCGTTCTACATTGACACGGAATAACAATAACCTATGCTAATCATTGGCTATTGGATCGCAAACTGTTTCTCCCCCAGTTGCTTAACGACAAGAATGGATGATGATGTTGATGATTATAAATAAACGCGCTTAAAAATACCGATTTTATAACTAGCAGTGCACAAGAAGCCAATCCTGCAGTCGTCACTAGGAACATATAAAAACCGAAAACAAATTATAGTAATTAGACGGAGAAATGCCCAGCGGGCCCACGTATGTCAAGACGGCATAAGTGCTCCCCTATTTGTTAATTCAATACATAAATAACAATACTTACTTTACTTTTTCCTTCCACGTATGCCGCTAAGCGTTGTGGGGAGATGCTAGTTCCTGTCATAAGCAAGGCGGGCAGCATCTGATGTTCTGAGGCCATGCTTTTGGCAGGTTTCGGAGACCCCGTCAATCCACAGTTTCCTTGGTCTTCCTCTTGCCTTATATCCTGAGCTTCTTTGGTTGAAAATTTGTGATGTTATTTGGTCATTTTTCATCCTGGTTAGATGTCCAAACCATTTCATTCTTTGATGTTCTATGTAGTCTAAACATGGTGTAGTTTTGACAGTGTTTCTAATGTCTATGTTCTTTATCCTGTCTAGTCTGGTCTTATTCGCTGCTTTTCTTAGACATTTCATTTCACAGGCTTCTATTTTTCTTTCATGGGTCTTGTTGATTGTCCATGTCTGGCACTGGTAGCAGAGTGTTGGAATGAAGATGGTGTTTATCAATTGTCTTTTGGTCTTCATGGTTATATCTGGATGTTTAAGCAGAGGTGATAGTTGGTATGTGACAGCATTTGCTTTCTGTATTCTTGTTTCTATCTCTCTGTCCATTCTTCCATCCTCTGTAAATATACTGCCCAAGTATTTGAACTCTTTGGTTTGCTTGATTTTGGCACTTCCAACATAACAATAAACCATAAAATTACATTTTATTTATAGAAATTAAACAAAACCGACAATGAGATAGAAAATAATGTCTGTTCTTGTACACTTCCATTTTATTTTTGAAAATTTATCTCAACCTTTTTTTTCCCCCTTTAAATTGCAATGTCTTTGATACCGTTCAAGGCCAGACACAACGAAAGTCCGCAGATCTGTCTCGTGACAGCCAACATTGAGCGAAAGGGGTCTTTTTGTGTGTTTTGTCTGAGTGCGCGGCCGAATGTTGAACTAGTTTTCTTTTTCTGTGAGCTATGCCTCTTGTGCAACCGGCACTGGTTTGAGAATTGGTGACATTTTGTGGCGGGCCCTGAAAAGGCGAACGATAGAGGGAGAAAGCGAGGTCACCCAAAAGAGACTTGTCGTGGAACGTTGATGACAGTCTCAAAAGTGGCAGACTGAATAACACACACAATATAGATAGGATCACAAGGAGTAGGACGAAAAGGAAGATCGTTTGCGAATCCCTTGTGGCATTTAAAGGGCACAAAATGATAATGATGAATAAAGCATTGAAGTAATTTTTCAAAAATATACGTTTAACCCTCAAATTAAAACTGGGATATATAGAATTCATTGAGTTCTCAGAGTATGTGTGTTATTTTTTTAATTTATGTATCATGTACTTATTTATATAAAGAAGGCGGGGCGTGGGTGGGGCATAACAAGAAATTCATCTCGAAGTTCAAAAGTTTAAGTCACCAAGTAAGGCCATATTGACAGTGATGAAGGGCCAACACACAATATTGTAACACGCAAGGACTCTCAGCGTGGAAAATAGAACGATTTGCTGCTAATAGCGTGCAATATAGATTGCTTACAGTGCTGAAAATAACAAAACATGAATGAAAATAATGTGACACCTCTAGAACATAGTGCTGCTAGTGGCAAATTTCGCGCGCGGCGTAACTCGGGCAAGTTCGTGATATGTGACAGAAAATAAACTTTCAGATCCAAGATTATTGAAAATGTATGTACTCCCCCTACCCTATGTGATGCCCTAAGCACGTGCTTAGTGTTCCAAATAGTTAATGCGGCCCTGGTGGTGGTATTAGTAATAGCATAGTAGTAATGGTAATGGTGGTGACATGAGTAATACAGTTGAAATAGTAGCAATAGTGATTCTCTCTCTCTCTCTCTCTCTCTCTCTCTCTCTCTCTCTCTCTCCCTCTCTCTTGTTGTACCCCACCAGGACATAAGCGATGAACACCCTGTGACACAAAGTACCACCATGCGGATGAGGATCACCCGTGGAGAGGTCACAGAAACCTCTTGCAGCCTTTTTTTCTTCTTCTTCTTCTTCTTCACTTCCTCTTTTACCGCTGTGGGTGTCGAGGGAGATATAAGGTTCTGTTTCTAGCTCTTCTGGCTGCCTCGACCATAGGTACATCGTGCTGTTGTAGAGTTTCTCTGATGTTATCCTTCCATATTGTTCTTGGTCTACCCCGTGCTCTACGTCCTTCTTCTCTTTCCATGTATGCTTTGCATGGTATGGTGTCACAAGGCATTCTCTCTAAGTGGGCAAACCATTTCACTTGCTGTCTTTGTATGTAATCCAGAATTGGTTATGTGCCGACTTGTTCTCTTATAATCTCATTCCTGATCTTATCTCTTATGGTCACTCCTACAGCCCTTCTCAGACATCTCATTTCCGTGGTTACTAATTTTCTTTTATGGTTTGTTGTGAGTGACCATGTCTGGCACTGGTAGCACAGAGTTGGAATAAATATGCTTTGAATAAGATGTCTCTTTGTGCTGATTGAGATTGTCTTATGCTGTAAGAGGGGGGCTAGCTGTCCCAATACTTGGTTTGCTTTACTACATCTAATGTCAATTTCTTTATCCAATTTCCCATCTTCGGTAAATGTAGTTCCCAGATATTTAAACTCAGATGCCTGTTTAATGCCTTTGTATTTTATTGCTATATTTAGATCTGTCTTCTTTTTTCCTATTGACATTACTTCTGTCTTTTCAGTGTTGATTCTCATATTATGCATATTATGGCCTTTAGGCCATATTTATGGCCCGGCTGTATTCAGAGCCCCGGGCAAAAGCCAGGGTGGAGCTTCAATCACGAAAAATTTCACCTCACATGAGGATGACTGCAAATTTATAACTGTTTTTTAATAGTGATTGTGCTGACAGCGGTAGTTAAACCTAAATACTTCGTGGATCCCTTCTGGGTTATAATTAAGTATACGATGTACAGCTTTCACACCGCAGATCAGTGGTTTCCAATGCTTTTCAGGTCGCACTTGCTTTGAGTATATGGCACGGCTTCCACGCTCCCTTGTTTATATTGCAAGCCCTCACGCCACCCCAAACCCTTGGGTTGAAGTAACGGTAATCTCCCCAAAAAGAGTAGGTCACTTTTCATTCACAAGTTTGTTGGGCTGGTCGACTTTACTGAAGGTTACGGGTGTGTCCCGCTTTATCGTTCACTTTCTGCGTTGTCTTGCATTTACGTTTTTATTCCGAGAAAAATAATGCATGTGACATAGGTTGCAGCACTTTCAGGGAGAGTTGTGTTAGGGCCAGCTTCTCCATGTTTTTGAAGTGTTCAAAGCACTGGCTTGCTGGCATATACAACAAGCATCGCTAAACACCCTCTGAACTTATGTGAAGCTCACGGGGTTCAGGAACTACCAATCAGAAGCGAGTTAGTGTGTAGTATATGGGCGCGGCCTGGGGAGACTAACGTTACGTGTCCCCCCTCTCTTTGGTATGTGAAAAGACCCCCACGGCCCCTCCGCAACATAACACAGTGTGATTAAAAAGTGGAGGACAATCGATTCCACAAGGGAAACGAACAGCGTGAGGACAATTTTAGTCAGAATGTGTTCTTAAATGCCTCAATTACCATATTAATTAGATTTTTAACTGTAGATATACAGGCTGGTTATGAAAACAAATGCAACTGACTTTGTTGTTTTATAAACAGTTTTTTTAAATATTGTATTATTTATTTATAATTTAACTTTAAAGAATAATGCAACCGTTTATTATAAATACACATGCACTCGATTTCACAATTTATTGATGTACCCCTTTCTCTATCCAGAAACCTGCACTCACCCCCAGTTTGGAGACCGCTGCACTAGATGATTCATTAATATTTCTGTTTTTCTAATATTTGTAGCCATTTATTTTTCGTTTTTCACTTTTTTTTTTTTTTTAGAATGCCATCGTATAAATATAACTTTTGATTAAACTTACTTTATTTAGTGTTAAATTTATTGCAAAGATTGTTAAGCATTGTTTAATTTAGAGATCATCTTCATCGCACATCAGACATGACCATAAGTGCTCCGATCTCCTCCTTAGTATGTCTCCAAGTGTTTTTAGGCTAACAACTCGCATTCTGTTCTGGATGAGTTAACCACACTTGGCTCCCGCGCGGTTTTTCTGTCTCCCGGCTCCAAAAGGTACAACTAGGGTATGCAGTCTATTCAGCAAAAAATTATTTTCCACGAAACTGAAATCCTCACAGCGTTTAGTTTCTCTTATAGCATCGATGTCTCTCCTATCCTCTGAGGGCTCATTCCTGATAGTCGCACTGCCAGCCATACCGTCGGCTCTCTCACTGCCTTTCTCACAGGCATAATATTAAGCAGTCATTGGTTTTCAAAGACGGAGTGTCAGCCGCTATTGATCCGGCGTCTTGTCTGCAGGAACAGTCGTGGGTGTGGGTTGGTTGGACTATAGTATAGTGATTTTGCTACGTGTGAAGATAACTGCTGTTGTTAAATTTCCTTTAAATAAATAAGACTGCATTAGTTTCGGCAAGTATTTCTTATTCAGTATATATGTAATTAACAGCAGATATATTCGCCTGTTGTTTCCTAAAAAATATTACAAATTTGATAATATGATTAAGATTGTTTACTTTTTTGGTCGTTGGAGATTGGTCACTGGCGTCTGCTGGAGCTACAGAGTCAGCGACAGTGGGAGAGAACGGTTGATGAAGCTAATAATTAGAACTGCGGTTTGTCTTAGTAACTTGTAGGTAACTCTTGGTTTAAGAACGTAGTTAGTGTTGCCTTTGATTAGGGCCTATAAATTATACTTAATTATGGGAATAAGATAGTTATAACGGGCTGAAATGCGAGAGCACCAAATGGCACTACTGCATTACTGCCATTACAATATAGATAGGATTACAAAGGGTAGAACGAAAAAGAAGATCGTCTGTGGGCCCTTTTTGGCATATAAAGAGCACAAAAGTATGATAATGATGAATAAGACAGTGACCTAGTAGCAGCAATTTTTCTAACATATCCTGTTCAACCCTCAGGGTTATAATTGGGATATATAGTGTTCATCGAGCTCTCAGAATAAATATTTGTTATGTAATGCTTAAATAGTCAAAATTATTTATATCATCATCATCATCATGGGCCCCGCAGTTGGCGTAGGCGCTCATACATCTCCACAGATCACGATCTCTGGTTGCCTGGAACAGCTTTCTTGATGATATTCCTCCATAGCATTGTCTAAATCGATTTGTATTGGAAAACTGACTTTGGCTGCCAGGTCGACAATGAGAACTATGTAAAGTCCTATGAAGTAAAATTAGCTGGCATGATGTTAACTGCCTCACACATTGAAGGCTAATTGGTCTAGAAAATATTGTCTTAGCATCATGTGCCCACTGCATCACTGGCATGAAAAATGATCCTTCAGTTTTGTCACAGCAATACTGCAGTGGTCTAGTTGTTACAACACTTACCTGGCAAGACAGTTGTCTGGGTCCAACACTTACCTGCCGAGACGGTTGTCTGGGTCCAACATTTACCTGCTGAGACAGTTGTCTGGGTTCAGTCTTCAGCAGGCAAGATTTTCTTTTCCAACCAGCGAAGGGTCCTCAACCTACCCTAAAATGGTGCCCTAAGATGGCTGACATGATATTGACATTATCATCCATGGAGTGTCAACTGTTCTTTAAAAATATAGATCTAGCACAATATCTCTAATATGCCTAAGGCAGAGCTGTTCAACTGGCAGCCTTTGGGCCAAATTTAGACCACTGAGGCCTAGCAAGTGGCCCGCGGATCATTGCCAGTTTTATTGTATTAAAGATCTTTCTATGTTGGGCTCACACTTCTGGCCCACAACAATCCCTATAAAAAAAATGTTGACTTCTCAGTAAATTTAGTTAAATAACCCTAGTCTAACACATGAAGAGGGTCCTTTACTTTATTTCACATTAATATATCTGCATTTTTCTTGCATTTGTGTAGGTTCAGCAGGGTAAACAACTGGTGAAACACCTAAGATCATTAATCTATAAAGAGTTTGAGGACAGCAGATTGGTCTTCAGAATCTCACAATGGGTTCCTTGCGATATCATCAGATTGTGTCATTTTCATTATGCTGGGTTGCTTATGCTTCAACATACTTTCTCAGAAAACCACTGGGAGTGGTAAGTAGAAATGACAGTTTTGATTGAAAAAAAAAAATGTTAACTTGGTTAGTCATTAGTTAAGGTTCTAACTTTATTGCCGACAGTTTGCCCCATAACTGCTCTGTTCTTGTGCCATTAGAAATCACATAAAACGTCCTTTACTGTCCCATTGGATAATTAGTTAAAAATATGTCAGTCCCAGCAAAATCTTGAAGCTCGCACATGCAAAGTAAATGAATAAGGTATTTGTCAGATGTGCCCCACACCAGAATTGCAGTCAACTATGAAAGCTAGTATTGTGTGTGCACAAAACCGCATAAGTACATGCCATTCTAACATCATGGACCACACACTATTTTTAGTGCGGTTAAAAACACAAAACCACCATGGTCACATCAGAAACAAAAACATTACACATAAAATTCACTCCTGACCATGTCACACCAGATGCTGAGTAGCTGGAGGACAGAACCTTAGAACGTACAGTCCAGCCAGATATGGGGAATTGACATCAGCAAAACTTGGGCTAGAAAAAATTAACTTTTTAGAGCAGTGGTAAGCCGACTGTCTGCCCATTTGGCCCAGAATTAAATTTATATTAATTGAATTCATATCCCTAACAGGATATCACAAAACAGCTCTAGTATTAGCTGTTGACTGATTTTTCAAGGCCTTTTTATCTTCAGTAGTTTGCCATTGCCAGAGGCTTTCTTACTGGCCTCAGATTCTTGTGTTCAAATTTTGCAACAGGGACAATTTTTTTCATAATTGGAGTCCAAGTAATTTTTAAAAAAAAGGCTTTTTCAGGATCTGAAGCCATGAACTTCAGATTTACCGACAAGCATCTAATCACTACACCATGGTGACTCCCAAGGTGTTATAATTAGGGCACCTATAACTGCTACACCAGGCAGCGTCTGTTGCTTAGGGGTTATGAATGCAGTTTCATAATTTGACATACCTGGTTTGCTTCAGCTGCAGCTGATTAGCAGTAGGTGGCTGTGCATTGATTTCCACAATCATCATCATCAGGTGACTTGCTGACTGGCGTGGGTGATCATGCCTCTCCACTATTAGCAATCTCCTGCAGCATGTATCAGTTCTTGTGCCGAAACACCTCCATGCCATGCAACAAGACTGTCATGAATCTTCTCTCGTTGTCTTCCTCTATCCCTCCTTCCACAGATCTTTTGAGTGGTCACAATATGTTCTATTTTCCCTCTTCTCGTAACATGGCCGTAAAATGATGTCTGTGATAAGTTGCCTTCGGGCTCCCACCTCTTCCAAAACCTCTTTCCACAATATGAGCTGTAACAGAGTCCCTACCTAAATTGCGTCTCATTGTGGAGCGGTTGAAACAACAGGCCCTATTATGTCCTTTATCCTTGTTTTTGGAACCTTTTCACTAAGCTTAGTGACCGACTAAAAGCATATGGTGTCCTTGGCCTGAGATTCTAGAGACTACCAGCAGTTTGGCTAGACATCACGTGACTCTACCTTAAAGTACACAAAAATAAAATGTTGTCAACATTTTTGGAATTACTTTCCTAAACTCATATTTTAGAAACGCAGTAGCGGTTTGAAAAACACATTGCTGGAAGGTTCTAGAAGCAGGCTAGTGGCACCTATATAATCGACTGCCCGGACTCCATAACAGGAGAGGAGCACCGGCCAGCATAACGAGAGAGAGAGAGAGCAGGTCAGAATAGAATAGAAGTAGTGGGCAAGAGACTTAACGCCCATAGGCAAACGCTAGGGGCTGAGTTTATATACATATTTCGACGTACAGTTGTTAGTGTAGTTGCAAAGGTTGCCATTTTCTCTTGTAAAATTCAAAATTAAATAAGGGAACTTTTGTACCACAAGAAAGTGTAAATGTTCTCCCTGAAAATTTATATTAGACGACGTAGGGTTTTGTATGATCGTGATGATCGATGATCAAGGACAAGAGCAAGTATATTGTTTAAGTCGAGTCGATTTTGGAGTTATCGTTCAGCCCCCACTGAAACCGGGACTGGAGGAGGATTCGGGTGTGGACACAGAGGAGGAGGTCAGCGAAGAGGGAGAAGGAGAAGGAGATCGTCACTAATGGACCACACCTCCTTGACCAAGCCTTGTTGAGATATATTTTTTGTAAACTGTGTGTCTAACTTGCCAGATCAACCCAGGAGAGGAACGTTATGCCCACTAGATGACTGCACTTGCACCACAGTGGAATTTCAGAGAAAGAAGAAGATAAACGTAGACTCTGTTTCAGTAGAACAAGTACAGTTAATTGGTGCCTTAGGACCAGGATTTCAAAGACCTGAAGCATTTTTCAATGACAAGCAAGAGACTAAATTTTGGTACTGTTCACGCACAATTTTCAAGATCTCAAGCATTTTTTCAAGACACTTTTACAGATGTAAAGATAGGAAGCTCAGTTTCGGTGACGTTTTCCAAGAACTTCTAAGCATCAGCGAAAAGTAAGCAACACTTCTACACATGCAAGAAACTCAATTTTGTTGCCTCGAGAAGCTTTACTACGATTACCCAGCAGAATGAGATTTTCAGAGAATTTGTAAGACATTTTAAACAACGCTACGTGAAGCTATTAAACTTGAAGAGACTGTAGTTTAACACATTGAGCCAGAGTTTTCAAGTTCCAACGACGAACGCAAGCACTACCCAGACATTTTCAAGTTTCAATGATGAATTTAAGCACTTTAGCAATTCTTCAGTCCACAAGACCCAAGAGAGGAGAGACCAGTCACATGGACTCTCAAGACAGCCTTCAGTGGTAGAGATGTAAGCCCAACACTAGAAGCCTTCAGTCGTTGAGACTCAGAGGAAGAGCGGCTAGTCTCAATGATCCTTGATGCCAGCTCAACACTGGAAGCAGAGAAGCCGTTCATATGGAACCTCGAAGACAGTCACTGGAGAGCAGACATGAAACAAGACATCGAACTACAGAGACAACACACAAGATACATGGATCCATGGTCAACAGTGACACTTTAGGTAGGAACACTATTGAGTAGTTAGAGTTGACGATCAAGCGGTTAATACCAAACAGCACTAGAAGCCAGGTGGCAGTTACAGACACTAGAACCAGTTAACAAAGTAACTAAAGATGAAGAACACAACGCGAACCTAAGAGTATTTAGCTATAGAGAGAACACAGTGCTATTCAGAATATCATTGATGTATTTGTGACATTGTTGAAGTATCACAATAAAGACAGTATAGACGAAAACTGTTGTTTCCAGCCATTTTATTATACAAGCATCAGAGTCATGTGAGAAGCATGCAGCTAGCAAGACATCATCATCATCACCACCACTATCCACACGACCATCTTTCTCCTCGTCTATAATCTTCCAATCGACTCCTCCTGTAGCAAACCTAAAGATGAACCTGGGTGTGATATCAATGTACGCCACGAAGAAGAGAGCTGTGTTACAGAGCATTAAACTGTTAAGATGAAAAAATACATAATACTGAATGTAAAGTTACCTACTAAAACCGCAAGCAGCCAACAGATGGTGTGGTTGGGTTAAAGTCCTATAAAGGATATGCTACTAACTTTTAAATAACTAAGTACTACCCTGGAGCAACCTGTAGCCCTGTGTGTGTAATGATAAATGTGTGCCTGGTGCTGTGAATATTTTGTGTGTGTAAGGATAAGTGTGTTTGTATTTGTGGTGCTTTGGATGTGGTTTGTGGGTAAGGAGATGTTTGAGTGTGTGGTGCTTTGGGATGTGGTCTTTGGGTAAGGAGATGTGTGTGTAAGCCTGCGTGCGTGAGAGAGAAAGAGAGAGAGAGAGAGAGAGAGAGAGAGAGAGAGAGAGAGAGAGAGAGAGAGAGAGAGAGAGAGAGTGAGCAAAATATGGATGCTTCAGATGTGGTTTGACAGGTAAGAAGCTGGTAACCTGAAACAGTTTAGGAATCCAGATTATAACCAAAAAGAACTTTGCAGTAAAAAATATTGTTTCATATGCTTGGGTACAGACATCTTTTAACCCCACTGTATTTCAGATAAAGGCAGACCTTCAAAAGGAATTGAGTTTTACTACATCTCAGCTAGGATGGCTGGATACAGCTTTGCTTTTGCCATATGCTGTTATGCAGGTGAGCTTTGTGGTGTATAGCTTTATAGATCATCCAGGAGAAACGCTGCCTTCAGCTTGGCTGAGTAATTCTTATTTCCATTTCAGACTTGTTCATGGCTGGATTAATTGAAGCTATCTGCATTGTACAGTTATCCACCCCATGACCAACCCTCCCTAATTCCTCTTATGACATTATTGCAAGTTTCTTTATTCCAAAGTATTAACATTCTTATCATCTCACTAATAGTGCAAAACTGTTAATGAAAACAACTTTTTATTTATGTTTTGCTTTACTAAAGTTTAGCTGGTGTATATAAGCAGTAATGGTTGGATACTATTTTATTGTTGGTATTTCTTTCCACATACATTTTAAGTTTTGATGGTGTTAAGCAAATGAAACACAGTAACTAACATTTGTACACTATTTAGTTGTTCCTACATAATTTCCGGATACCTGTCAGCTAAATATGGAGTATATAAATTAATAATTAGTTAATATTTTGTTGTGTTGTTTCCAGATTCTTCTTCTCCTCCTCTTCCTCTTCTTCTTCTTCTTCCTTCTTCTTTCTTCTTCTTCCATCTTCTTCTTTCATTCTCCTGTGATAAGTTGTCTATATCTGCAGTTTTGTCTCTCATATAAATTTAACTATCTTTTTTATTTCATTCAGTTTTTGGAAACGTTTATTTTAATTTGTTTTAACATGTAATATTTGAGGAAGTCTTGGAGTATTTTTTCTGCCATTCTGTTTCCAGGTAATTTTAAGACCTGGTGGCGATAAATCTAGAGCTGAATAGAATAGTAACAATTAAATACTGTTTTGTTGTGCTTAGTTTATGTTCCAGATAATTTCAGACTTGCTAAATACGGAGTGCATAAAGTAACAGATACTATATTGTTGTGCTTTGCCTTTTCTCTTCCCAGATAATTTTAGGACCTGTTGGCGCTAAATATGGAGCTCGTAAAACCTTTGGTGTTTGCTTAATGTTGTCAGCCTTATCTATGGTATGTGGTGTCTGTTTCATGTTGATAGTTTTGTGTGTGTGTGCATTCATACGTGCATGTGTGTGTGAGTGAGTGAGTGAGTGAGAGAAAGAGGGGGGATTCATAAAGAAGATCTCGTAAACTGGGATAGAAGCTTGTTGATATTTTAGGTACAACTAGTATAGAAATTTAGTGACATTTATATGTTGAATTTATGTGTAGAATTTATTAGGGAAGGGAGCTAGTTTATATATTGTATGGTTAAAAAAGTAAACCCTTGCAGATGCAGTGTAGACATATGAAATGGTGAATATTCACATTTACCAAGCTATTTTATAATTAAGTGAAGTGAATAGTTCTCTCCCTCACCTGTTTCAGTTTTCCTTCAGTGACAGTCCTGAAAAGAATCTGGTGCCCATTTCACCAAGTTGGGTTAGCCCTGAAGCCATATGAGGTTGTAAACTGTGGTGGTGCATTCTGGTCGTTTGTCCACTTCTGGACTCAGGGCTTGTTCTAGAACGAGTTCTGCATGCACATCCATTTTGCAGATCTGGCTTATTTGTATGCACATCCATTTTGCAGATCTGGCTTATTTGTATGCACATCCATTTTGCAGATCTGGCTTATTTGTATGCACATCCATTTTGCAGATCTGGCTTATTTGTATGCACATCCACTTTGCAGATCTGGCTTATTTGTATGTACATCCATTTTGCAGATCTGGCTTATTTGTATGCTGACTGTTGGTTCCTCACCTCTCAGGAAGATGCACTCCATTTTAGAAGGAAGTTCCTCTAATTAGTCTTTTATGACAAGCGTGATAGGGGTAATGGGTTCTTCCCCCCCCCCCCCTTTTTTCCCTAAATGGAGCCCCAAAACCCACACAGGGATAAATGCAATGTTAAAAGTATCCTTTTGAATGAATTGTCACTGTAGCTATGAAATTCACCAGTGGATCATTACTCTGCGACTCAGTGGGCACGCTACAAAAGATCATGACTGTATATACAGAAGCAGTGGATCCATCTGTTGCAGCATTCAGCGATTTACAAAATCACGTTCATTTTTATTCCAGGGCAGACACCCTGGCTGGCAGTGTGTATAAAAAATAGACCATCTATGGACATGAGAGACATCATCAATGCGTAAAAGAGAGTAAATACAGTTAGATTTTCAATTCTGTGGAAAATGATTCTTTACTGGGTAGATTTAATACCCTTGGTGTACCATTTGGAGCAGCGAGACAAGAGAACATCATGGGAGCTCCCGGTCCTTCATCAGCCAGAACAGAATGGGAGTTGTTAGCCTAAAAACACTTAGAGACAAACTCAGGAGGAGATCAGAGCACTTAAAATCTCATGTGCAATGAAGATGATTTTTAAATGAACAATGAACAGTGTATCTATGAAGTTCATACTTTTCTTGACATTTTCAGCAGGCTGCCAGCAGCTACACTGGGAGAAATTGAACCTCATATGAGGAAACTGGGTCAGTGAAGTCTAACCTCTCCTCTTTGATCACTTTTAAAAATCGTCTTTGTTACCCTGTAACTAATGAATGCTTTCTTCATTACAGCTTCCATTTGGATACTTCTCCAGTTTTGGAGTTTGGTTTTTCTTGCTCTTCCTGAATGGTACAGCACAGGTATTTATTTTGATATACAATAAGTAAATGCATTGTTAGAAAGTAGAAGTTTCTCAGCTTTCTTCATCCTCCTCTTTGCGCATCAGAGACTGGTACAGGATCTCAAAATCTGTGAAGATTCTTGTTAGGATTTAACCAGTTTAAAATTCATTACATCTTATTTAGACTGGCTGGGATTAGGATAAAAGTTCAGAGTTTTGTTTTTTCCACACCAATGTGGCTTTAGCCGTGTGGTACTAGATCATATTTGTATAGACCAATTAACATTCCATGTGTTATATGGTCAGCATCATGCCAGCCGCATGTTTAATTACCACAACATTTCCAGATATCCATATTAGCCTGGACTGGTCTGACAGCCGAGGTAAATTATAACAAAATATGTCTTGATTTGTAAGACCTTTCACTTAGCATGCAAGTGTCTAGCCACTGTGCTACATCAGCTTATGGGACTAGGCAAGTTAGGTAAAATTCCTTTTGCTGATACTGTTTATTTCATTGCCAACAGTCTCTCCCTGTTGAACATATTATAATTTATTGATGACAGTTATTAGTTTCTTCTTTTTCATCATAGCGTTCACCAACTATAAACTCTAGCAGAAAGTTTGGGTTGTTTGACCACTTCTGGACTCTGATCTTGTCCTTAAACTTCAGTTTTGCAGAAAATGTGCATTTTTTTAATGGACCAATCCCTCCAAATAATGCATTGGAACCCAGAAGGAAAGGCAAGTGGTGGAAATAAAAGAAAAGATCTTTAATAATAAAAAGAAATGGACATGTAGCTGCAATTATTAGTGAGCAGTGGAATGGAAAGCTTGACTATTAATGTACAATGAACTCCATTATTCCTCTACGCCAAAATTTGTCTTTAAAATGTGTCCTGTGTTTTCCTTGGAATTTGTTGTTTAATATCGCCTGAAAAGTCAATATTTGTCCCTCCTCTGACGTGGCTGGCAAGTTATCAGATGAAGAAAAAAGTTGACAGGCCAAGTCCAAGCACTAAAGTTATTTAATGCTGTCTACTTAGCCCCCCCAAAAATAATCATTTTCATTGAGAAATAGCATCAAAACATCCCTATTCTTAATCAGCATATCAATTCATTTAACTGTGTGTGTGGACACTTTAGGGAAAAAATAATTTAGAAAATAAAACCCCACACAAAACAAACAACATAGAAACACTTATTTCAGAAAACAAGTGCTTAGGGTTAGACATTTGTCAAATTCAGCACAAACTCTGTGCTACCAAATTACCTGTAACTGACTTTCATTTCTTCTTATTCTTCTTTGTTCACCAGCTGTAAGCTCCGGCGGAAAGTTCTGGTTGTTCGTCCATTTGGACTTTGGCTTTGTGCCAGGGCCTGTTTTGCATGTACATTGTTTTTCTGACTTATTTGTGTGCAGTTGGTTGTTCTTTGCCTCTCAGGCAGATACGGTCCGACTTCGAAGGAAGTTCCCAGTTAGTCGACTGTTACAACATGCTTACCGGGAAGGCAGTGGGTCTATTCTTGTTTTTCCCAAAATGGGGCCCCGGAACCCACACAGGAAACTTTCAGCTCTGAAAAGTTTAAAAGAAGACAAATTGAAACAAAATAAAATAGTTAGTTAGTTAGTTTTTCCTCTTGTGTCGAGTGCAGCACATAGGGCAGAGGTCATGACTCTCCATGCATGGCGGTTCGTTGCAATCCGTTGTAGGTCTTGGATGTTTGAGTGGCCCATGAGCGAGCCTTCCCTGATGATAGTTCTACGTAGAGTTTCCCTTGGTCTTCCACGAGATCTTTTCCCCTGTGGTGTCCAAATGAGGGCTTGGTAAGGAAGTCTTGATTTATCCATTCTAAGGGCGTGGCCGACATAGTTCCAACGGCGTTTTCTTATAAAATTAGACACATACTCTTACCTGGATTCTTGCCTTATTTGTGTATTTGTTCAGAAATCTGACCATTTGAAATTTAGTATTCTTCTAAGGCATTTATTTTCAAAACTGTCTAATTTTGTGTCTAGAGTTTTCGTTGATTTCCAGCTCTCGCATCCATTTTTTAGTACTGGAATCACACAAGAATTGAAGATCTTGAGTTTTGTGTGTTTGCTAAGTGTCTTTGATTTCCAGATGTTAGACAGTTTATTGAAGGCACTAGATGCCAGTGCTATTCTAAATGGTATTTCTGGTGCGGTATCTCCTGTAGATGACATCTTGCTCCCCAGATAAGTGAAACTGTTGACTTTTTCAAGGCCATTGTAGTCAGAAATCTGATTCTATAACAATTTTTGGTTTTGCGATGATAGCTTGTCGGACCGTCGATCAACCGATATGCGCCGAGCTAGAGAGAAACACATCCCGCCATCTTGACACAAACCGGGAACATAAAATTGCAAAGAAAATATTTGAACCAAATCAAATAGCATTTTTACCTAGATGAGCATGATCTCATTAATTTTGTTGTTGTTTGTCTTTCATATTAAAGTCCCAGTGTTGGCCAAACTGCACCAAAGGTCTGTTGTGCTGGTTTTCTGATGCTGTAAGAAACACAATGTTTGGCATGTTTGGAACTTGTGCGTTTGCTGGGGGCATTATAGGAACTATGTTTGCTGTGAGTATTATACATGTGAATATGTGACCCTTTAAACATATAGTTTGTTTGTTCGTTCATTTGTTCTCTCAACAAAATTTGCCTTAGGTGTTCTCTTGATGAACCTCGTTTCCTCAAACCACATGTTTCTTTTTTCATTGCCTGATGATTGATGATTCTTTGTTTGCTTCTTAAATGTTCCCAGTATACTGCCATCTTCTTTTCCTTATAGCTCTTGATATTAGCTGTTGCCAAGACATCTCCATAATATTTAATTTTCTTAAATTCATCCAATTTAATTTTCATCAGTTCCATCGACATTTGTTTTCAAATTCATTTTTAACTTTTGGTCCAAATCTTAGGTTGTTCTCCATTTTTTATTGTAGACTTTGAATCTAACAATGGATAAAGTGGCAAAACCAGAGTCACTATAAGATGGCATATGAATAGCATTCTACAAAAGGCTGGCTGTATGTTGCAGCAGGCAAGATTCCATCATCAGGTACCTTGTCAGAGACAAGCTAGGTCGTTACTGTATACTCTAAATATGGTGAAGGCAGAAAGGTAAAATTAAAGTTTACATTGGTTACAATGTCTCTGTCTTTGCACTTAAAATTTTGGAGCCCATTGCAAACAAAAGGTAGCTTGTTTTTTTTTTCTCTATTGCAAAACGTTTTCAGTACAGTGGCTGTCACTCTTGCCTGCTGACCCAGTAGTCATATGTCTACCTTCCATTTAAGGCAGGAACTCTTTTTATGAACATTTTTTTCCAGGTCATTGCAGTCTAAAATGAGTACCAGAAATATTATAGAAGGTAAAGGCAGCCAGTATGTTTATGATCACATTTATGATGGCATTGCCATAGGACATTTGCTGTTCATACCTGTAAGCTGTCACATTTCTTTGTTTTACTTTCAGGTTTATATCCAAGCCAACTATGGATGGCGATCTGTGTACTTTTACCCATCACTCACTGTAGTAAGTATCAGAGATAATTATTGATGAAAATTAGCATTGTGTGCAGTTTAGATTTTTATTCTTGTATCACAGCCCTTTAGGAGCTCATAATTAACATTAAATGAGTTAACAGATCACCATGGTCTAGTAAGAAGAAGAAGATTAATCAGTCTGTCTGCTTTTTCCCTCCAAGCTGCTATCTGGTTTACCCATCCTTATGACTTCAAGAGTTACTCTGTGAATGGCAGACCAATATGACAAATCCTTGATACCCCATTCAGCCTCCAAGGAAGTTATAATTAGGTACCCATAATTGTTATTCCAAATTCTACCCTGCGGTCCTGTGTAAATGAGGAGGGCAGCAAACAATATGCTGCCAAAAATGATGACAGCGAAACTCGTGGGAGCATAATGGTTATATTTACCACTTGGAGCAGTGCACGAGTTTGAATAATTAAAACTTTCAAATTGTGATGTCAGTTCTGCATTCTTATGTAACTTTAGAGTCTATAGCCTTTGACTTTCATTCATCATCTCAGATTGGAAACATAGGAAAATTATAGGGTTTGCAGCACAACTGGTCCACCTAATTTAATCTTTGTCAGAGGCAGCAAGCATATGTGGGATAAGAGGGTGAATAGACTCAACGCTTCAAGCAAAACTAGTCTAAAAAGTTACAATTTTAACATGGCGGTGAGCGTCCATCGTTACACTCGCAGAGGGTGCGATCATGACAGCGAGGTGTAAATGTCGGCCGATCTCATAATGTGCAGTCGTGGTAGTCAGACTGGTTTAAGGTGCACAGGGTATTAAGACACAGTTGCTTTATGTTCCCATACTTTTCTACATCTTTATAGAGAATTGAATGAGAACTGACCAAAAAGATGAGATCTGGGACAGTTTTGATCTTTTTATAATTGGTGGGCATCCAGTTCAAGAACTCAGATATTTAGACGATATGACCCTATTTTCAAACTCTGCCAAGGGATTTGAACAATCAGTCTAGAACAATCAGTCATGTCTGTCAAAGGACACTTTCAAGATCAAAATCTTGTTATTGTTTGAAAAGGAAAACAAAATAGTGTCAAACAAAAATTGCAGTCACCAATAACACTGAAAACATCACTCACAAATTTTGAACTTTTTTGGCTGCACAAATTGATAATTTATGGCTGATAGTCATGGACTCTCAGTCATTGAAGAAACAATTTATTGCTTTTGAATTTTTACTGAAATTGTTTTAGTACACTATGGACCAAGAAGAAGAAAAACATTGACATTTATCTGTTTTAGATTAAGTGTACATTACAACGGAACAGGGTATCCATACCTCGAAAGAACTGATTGAGAAGGTCTGGATATTTTTTCAGCCCGCAGGGGCACTTTTATTTAGGTTGCAACTGACACTATCAATATAGAACTCTTCACTCGCTGCTGTGGAAGGGGAGAGTGCATCTGTGTGAATCCCCCCAAGTGCAATGATGTAAATTTCTGATTGATTCATTCATTATATTGCAGTTTGTGCTGGGTTTCCTGGTTCTGATATTGTTTAAGCAACCAGAGGAAGTTGGTATTGATGTTCCTGGAAAAGGTGAGAAGCACTGATGCATACTGATTTAGTTGCTACTATTTTCTATACTTTTGTGTGTCTCCTGGCTACCGCTTTAGTTTCTGCCATTATTGACATTATCTGTACTTTTGTGTGTTTCCTAGTTACTGCTTTAGTTTCTGCCATTATCTGTACTTTTGTGTGTTTCTACTGCTTTAGTTTCTGTCATTATCTGTACTTTTGTGTGTCTCCTAAAGACTGCTTTAGTTTCTGTCATTATCTGTACTTTTGTGTATTTCCTACGGTTTTAGTTTCTGTCATTATCTGTACTTTTGTGTGTTTCCTACTACTTTAGTTTCTGTCATTATCTGTACTTTTGTGTGTCTCCTAAAGACTGCTTTAGTTTCTGTCATTAGTACGTACTTTTGTGTTTCCTACTGCTTTAGTTTCTGTCATTATCTGTACTTTTGTGTGTTTCCTACTGCTTTAGTTTCTGTCATTATCTGTACTTTTGTGTGTTTCCTACTACTTTAGTTTCTGTCATTATCTGTATTTTTGTGTGTTTCCTACTGCTTTAGTTTCTGTCATTATCTGTACTTTTGTGTGACTCCTAATGACTGCTTTAGTTTCCGCGATTATCTGTACTTTTGTGTGTTTCCTAGTTACTGCTTTAGTTTCTGTCATTATTTGTACTTTTGTGAATTTCCTACTGCTTTAGTTTCTGTCATTATCTGTACTTTTGTGTGACTCCTAAAGACTGCTTTAGTTTCCGCGATTATCTATACTTTTGTGTGTTTCCTACTGCTTTAGTTTCTGTCATTATCTGTACTTTTGCGTGTTTCCTACTACTTTAGTTTCTGTCATTATCTGTACTTTTGTGTGTCTCCTAAAGACTGCTTTAGTTTCTGTCATTAGTACGTACTTTTGTGTTTCCTACTGCTTTAGTTTCTGTCATTATCTGTACTTTTGTGTGTTTCCTACTGCTTTAGTTTCTGTCATTATCTGTACTTTTGTGTGTTTCCTACTACTTTAGTTTCTGTCATTATCTGTATTTTTGTGTGTTTCCTACTGCTTTAGTTTCTGTCATTATCTGTACTTTTGTGTGACTCCTAATGACTGCTTTAGTTTCCGCGATTATCTGTACTTTTGTGTGTTTCCTAGTTACTGCTTTAGTTTCTGTCATTATTTGTACTTTTGTGAATTTCCTACTGCTTTAGTTTCTGTCATTATCTGTACTTTTGTGTGACTCCTAAAGACTGCTTTAGTTTCCGCGATTATCTATACTTTTGTGTGTTTCCTACTGCTTTAGTTTCTGTCATTATCTGTACTTTTGCGTGTTTCCTACTGCTTTAGTTTCCACGATTATCTGTACTTTTGTGTGTTTCCTGGCTAACGCTTTACTTTCTGCCATTATTGCCATTATCTGTACTTTTGTGTTATTCCTTGTTACTGCTTTAGTTTCTGCCATTATCTGTACTTTTGTGTGTTTCCTAGTTACTTGTTTAGTTTCTGTTATTATCTGTACTTTTATGTGTCTCCTAGTTATGACTTTTGTCTCATCATAAACCAAAATGTTTGTTTATATTCTTGTTTGTAACTGTATCATATGCTAATGACTTTCTAGCCACAAAATTAATGTTGTTATTAGTTTTGATGGTATTATGAATATGGTTAATTCTATTTCCCATTTGAGTTTGACATTTTTTCATCTCCCAATAGAGCAATTTAAAACAAGCCTTCCTATCCTTAACGATTTAATATATCTCACTCCGTGTCCTACCTAACTTATTCACCTCTCTCTAGCTCTTTCCTCCATGCGTATTTTGGTCTACCTAGATTTCTTTGACACTTTGAGCTCCATGCAAGAATATTATAGTTTTTTTTTTCCTTCTGTGCTCCAGCATTGTTTCCCCATCTCTTGATACACTGGAATTTGTTCAGTTCTACACCACACCTGCACATTCTGATTCTGTCGTACTATTTATTTAATTCTTTATATTGTGTGCGGGCACCAGCTGATTAATGCTTATAGTTTATTAATAAATGTTTTAATCAATGTCCATGTGTCTACTTTATACAGCAGTACTAATTTGACATAAGAGTTAAATATTCTGTATTGGTATAGGTTAAGTTTCTTTTGACTTCCCAATATATTCTGTTGCTACAGAGCTTCCTGTGTCTTTTGTGTTCTTATTTTTATATTTGTCTGTTTTAAGTCTTGTTTAGTGATGTAAGCAAGCATCTCTCCACATATAAAACTGGTTTCTTTTTTCTGAAGCATGCCCTGCGAGTATGTTACAAATAACAGTTCTTTGTCCTTCTTCTCTTCTTCCAGTTGCCTCATTTAAGTTTTGTGGGAATTGTAAGAATCTTAGATGTTCTCCTTATAATGAGTAACATAAGATGATTTCCATTTCTTTAATGCTATTATTACATATGGTGCATGGTCTCCCCCTTGCTTAGTGTTTACTCTACTTCTTCAGCGTGGCTGTCTGTGGCACTTAGTACCATGGCATTCTCATCAGATGGCCGAAACATCTCATCTATTACTCTTTGATGAACTGTGTGACTGCTTTCAGTCTCAGTCTTACCCCGTGTGGGTTCCGGGGCCCTATTATAAGGAAAACAAGAATAGACCCTCTACCTACCCAAAAGCATGTTGTAAGAGTGGACTAAGGAGCTTCCCTTGAAGTCGGAGTGCATTTGCCTAAGAGGCAAGGAATCAGCAGTCTGCATCCAAATAAGTCAGATTTATAAAACGGATGCACACGCAAGACTCAGGTTCTGGAACAGGACTGCAGTCCAAAAGTGAACTTTCCGCTAGTTTATACAGCTAGTGAAGGCAAAGAAGAAGAAGAAGAGTCCCAGTCTTCTAATTTTTAATTGTATCTCTTGTTGCTGTGGCAGTTCTTATAAAATATCATCTCTGTTGTTATAACCCCCCCCCCCCCCCCACCATTATTAGTTGTAGGAATTGTCCATTTTTGACACCATTAGCATAAAGCTGGCCAAGAACATAGTTGTTATCAGATCTGCCTTTTGGATACAGTATTTGTTCTAAAATATATTTTGTACTACAGCATAATGCTCCCCTTATACTCACATATGTGTGGGTGCCAAACTGGAGAAACCACAATTACATAAACTTGTGTGAACATGCACCCACCTACCCACACACACCTACTTCCCATGCATGCATTCACCCATTAGTCTACCAAACCTACAGACACACACACATAAACAACACAAAATCCCTTCCTTCCACAGAGTTGCATGAAAATGTAGGGGAGCAAAATCCTTCTTTGCAATTGTATTATTCCTGTTGAATTACTTTTACAAATTGTAATCTGTGTGTATGTTTCCATGTCTTGTCTCTCAGATAGGTACAGTAGGCAAGTTAGAATGGTAAAATCTTCTCAGTCAGAGTCTTTATGGCGAGAATCTTCTCACCCTAGGGCTTACTCTGGTAATATTTTGTAGTTATGCATTTTTAGTTCCAAACTGACCCATTGTTTTTGTGTTTGCGTGGGTGCCTATATATTTACTGCAAATTTAATTCACACAAGCATTAACCGTTTTGTCCTGTAAGAATCTTAAAAATTTCCTTTTTTTCAAATTGTATCAAAACAAAATGCACCTTGGAATTCTCTGAAACTCTACTGTAAGAAACTACAGGTAGAGAAGAAGAAGAAGAAGAAATGTGGAGTCTTGGTCAGTTTTTATAAAAATCCAGACAGGGAGCTATGATCATTGAGGAGACAAGCAAGAATGCTAAACATTGCATCATCGCAGTCCCCACCCAGATGACTTGGAAAAAAAAAAAATATTCAACAGGGCATGTAGCGACCCTTGAAACCTTGTAAACCTCTTGAAAGGCGGCTTGCCCTCTCACTACCTTCAAAAGACCTGGAAAACTTCAAAGAGGGACTAAAGTCCTTAAAATTTGTCAGCAGTAACCTTGAAATATATGTAAAAAAAATAATAATTTTAAAATCATAAATGAAAAGACTGTTCATAAGACCCATAAGCGTACATCGGAAAAAGTGATAGACATTTGTTAGGTACATGAGAAATTTAATTGTGCTTCAAGATGGGTTGGGATGGGGAATTGTTTCAGCACAAAGGCAGACAGGTTTTTTCTTTGATGGCATTAGTTGTATTCTTTTGACAGATTATTATCAGCATAGTTTTACTACCCGTCTCTCTCTCTACCTCTCACCTCTTTCTCGTGTTGTATCTCTCCCTCCTTGTTTGTATTTTTATGTGCTGTGTTATCACTAAATACAGACAAAGCTAAGAATTATCTGCTTTCACTCCTTTTGTTAGCCCTTTCACAGAGAGCCAAGTGACGTCATAATGGCAACAACAGAATTGATCTTTTTTTACTCAAAGTGATATCTCAGACAAAATGTTGTGCAAATATAATCATACCCACCATACCTACACACTACGCAGTAATGGCCACTATCCAAAGACTTCATGTCATCAGAAACCTGTAAATACCAGAAAATGGCTTTCTATGGGCAACGTGGTTTATATCTCTGCTTATAATGGATGTTAGGTTAGTTGCGCATCCTTTACAGGACGTTGCAGAACCAACCCCAGCAGCCCCTGGCTGTTGTGCGGTTTCTCTAGGCAAATTTACATCCTGTAGTTTGCCATTGCTTTCTGGACGGTCAGCCCCCTGTTACCACTGTCGAAACCAACGCAAGGCGCATAGCTAGCAGCTGGGATCGAACCCGGTACCTCGGCATTACAAAGCTATAATTGATGTAGAATAGTAAAAAAGGCTTAGTAATGGCTTTTGTTGTTGTTGTTGTTAGCTGCATCCAACATACAGACTACTTCTTCTTTTCCTCCTTTGGTGAGTTGGCATCAGCATCATCTCATTCTATACTTTTTCTGCTGCTGTTCTTTTTCCCTTAATGGAGTATAGGCCCGCAGCCAATGTGTAGAAGCCATCCTATCCTTTGTTATCCTGACTGGCTCTCCTCACCCTTCCCAGTTTTTCATTCACTTTGTAATTCCCTTCCCCATGTGTTTGTTGTTGTTGTTGTTGTGTGGGTCTCCCTCTATTCCTTTGATCCTTTGAGTTCGAGGGCAAGCATTTTCTGGTTATATTGTTATTGGTTCATCTCAGTGTTCAAAACAATGTTTTCACATAATGAATTTAACTAATGCAGACACAAACAATACATGCTCAATTTATTGCCAGGCATATTTCCCTGTATCTTGTCAGGTGCATTGTTTAGTTCTTTCCGAAAGCTCCACGTTTTATCATACCATTTAATTCTTTCCATTCTGCAGAGGCACCAGTTAATGAATAGTGAAAAGGGATCCCACATTGTGTACTGTGATAACAGTGTGAAACATTAATAAGAGTTTTGCATACACTTGATAACACCACAGCATTAGGGGGAAGTAAGCAGGACTAAGTGAAAGTCGCATTTCCAGTGTAGGATATATTGTTTAAAAAAAATTAAAAAGCCCTTTTCAGTCCAGTGGCTCATCGATCATATAATGCTAGACTCATATTTTTACAGACCAGTCATCACTCAATGGGTGATGTGGTAAACATCATGAAAACTACCTTATTCATAAGACTTTGCCTGGTATCCATTTTAGGCTGGGTCAACCTGGAAGGCAAGATCATTTTTGAACAGAAAACAGAAATCAGACTTGCTGCACATTTGAACCCATGACCTTGTCTTCCTAGCACATCACTGTTGCTCATTTTACAAGTAACAGGGGTAGCCAAAAGTTTAGGACCATCTAATATTTTGGAGTATTGCATCAACTACTATTTTAGGGCAACAACTATTTTAGTCGGTTCCACTGTTTAAGCTGTCTATATTTCGAAGCCTGAGAATAAGGGCCGCCATGGCTAGTTCAACTGCCATGTTCAACCACCCCCTGCGCCTTCCCTATTTTTTTAGACAGAATAAATGTCCATATCTTTTGAGGATTTGAACCTGGGTCTCCTGAATGAGAAACTAGTGCTCTTAACTGGTGAACACAACTGCTTTTCCAACCAAGATGGATAACATCAGTGATATTTTCGGCTTAGTGTTGTTTTTTCCTTCTCCTTCACCTGATTGGATATAAACCTTGTATTTTCAAGGTGGTGACAAATTAAAAGAGGCACAAGCCGGGGCTACTGGTGCTGCTTTAGAGAAACCATCAATGAAAGATTTGTGGCGCTTACCGTAAGTTGATTTTGTGCAAAAATGTACATATTTGACTCGCTTTTTTCTTAGCCTTAATTATCATTAAAAGACAAATTCTCCTTCTCATTCATCCATATATCACCATGTGGGTTCCGGGGCCCCATTGTGGAGGACAAACAATAGACCCACTGTCCCCAAACAGATGTGTTGTAAAAGCGACTATTTGGGCGTGTTTCCTTCAAAATTGGAATGCATCTGCCAGAGAATTGGGAAATCAACAATCTGCATACAAATAAACCAGATCTGTAAAACATAGTGAATACAAAACCCAGTGTCTGGAATAAGACCAGAGTCCAGAAGTGAATGAATGACCAGAATTTTCCTTGGAAGTTACTGCCGGTGAATGGTAGGAAAAAGAAAATACATAGTAAAAGATCCAGTTAAACATTTTTTTTTTAAAGTTTACATTGTTGTCTCATTGGATGCTGTAAACTTTCACAGAAGTGTTTCCCTGATTGCTTGCATTGTTAGAGATGTGTCTGTTTAATTGTCTATTGCCTGTCACAGTAGTATTAATAGTTGAAGTTTAACTACACTGCAGATGGATCAAACCATAGCTGCTCCATTCCTATGCCATTGAAAAACCACATGAAATGCCATTCACTGCCACATTTGCAAAGTTGTGAAAGATTCAATCCAGCAAAATCTAGAAACATGTGCATGCAGTAAATGCATTAGGCAGCTGCTAGAAATGCCAACACCAAGTAATTAATTACTGGGAATATTGTATTTTTCAGAACGATTCCGGAAATATCCACGGCTGTCTTCTGTCTGAAAGTGGTCAGGTACTGCATGTACATGTGGCTTCCCATGTACCTTCTTCAGGCTGTAAGCACAGTGATATGTCTTTATATGTTAAATTTGCCAGGGTGGCTTAGATTTTAGAATGTTTGCCTGCAAAAATATTTGACTGGGTTCAGCCCCTACCAGGGGCCATATTATGATAAATTTAGATGTACAAGTTACCTGGCGTACGAGTCAACCTCAGGATTTTGTTTTGCTAAAACTTTTGAGAGGCCTATACCTACCTAATGCATTTTCTTCCTGCTATTTAAGTTGATGCGTGGATTTTCTTTTTCTGATGCTGTTAGTGAAATTTGTAGGTAATTTTTAGCGCCATGATGTCATCAAAGAAGCAGAATTCCTGCTGTATTCTTAGTGGTCTGGGGGTTTGACCTCCCAGATATTTATAAAAATTTACCCAAATCAGAATTTTTGCTGCTGCTTCTACTTCTCTTTATTTCTAGTTTCTTAGGGTAGAGTACAGAAAATTTTAAAAATGTTTTTTTAAAACCGAAATTGAAAGAAAAAAAAAAGGATAAATTTGTAAGATTCTTATTGGGTGGAAGAGGTAAAAATAGTATTCGTTATGGATTATGTGAGCTTTGATAGGACAGTGAAAAATGATTTTGCTTTGTCGTCATGGGTTCACATCCCCATCGAGGCAGAGTTTAAAAATTGAGCTGAGGTCCAAGTCGATATCCTGGTCATAACGTTAAAATCAAGTAAAGAACTCTTTTCACATCTGTGATTTATTGGTAATTTTCTGCAAGACTCATATTTTTTATAGACCAATCACTGCACATGACAAGAAAGACAAGTGAAATGTTTGGGCATCAAAAAGAAGAAGTGAAATAGAAAAATACTGGCTGTATGTGAAGGAAAACAGAAGGCACAAAAAGCAGAGGAAGACAGAGAAAGATAATATGGAAAGCTTAAAAATCTGGCCAGTAACAATATACTCAATCTGAACTCAATAAAATGTCATGTAACAGGGAGAATTGGAGAGCCATTAGATCTGATGTCTACTTGAAGAAGAAGAAGGAGAAGAAGACAAAGGAGGATAAGAAATAGAAAATGATTAAGAGAAGAAGAAAAAGACTAATAAAAGTATAAATAAATTAAAGAAGAAGCAGAAGAAGGAGGAGGAGAAAACAATAAATGATTAAGAGAAGAAGAAAAGTCTAATAAAAGTATAAATAAATGAAAGAAAAAGAAATAAATGAAGAAGATGAAGAGGAGGTGGAACAGGAGGTTTACTTTGCCATGTTTCTCTTGATTTCTGAAATGAATTTCCATTGACTGTATACAGGAAACTGCTGTTTGCTTGACTGTTGCCTTTTTAAAGACTGTTGCCTGTTACACGACTGCTGCCATTGTTTTTCCTGACTGTTGTCTGTATACCTTTAAGTGTCTGTTGACCACAAATACAAGCTTTTAGTCAGAAGGTACAAATCTCTTTAACTGCTACTTCTCAAAGGTTACCAAGTAACATTGCAGAGGTCTGGGGCTCTAGTTGTCCTAAAATTCAACATGAGTGACGAACTACAAGCTTGAATTGGGCAACAGACTGTCTAGAACACAGGACTTGACTTACAATATGGTTGAAAAACTGTTCCAATCTGTGTTGTCTGTCCTGTCATGATCTGTTGTCTAGGGCCATGACTGGAGAGCACTCAGCTCACATATATCACACACTCTAGGTTACTCCTCGCAACAGTGTTCTGCAGGCATATGAAGTTTACATTCAATCGCTGGTATGTATACATATTCAGTAGAAACAGTTGGCAGTTATCATGCTGACATCCATCTGGACAGTTACATGTGGCCAGATATTCATAGCCACTGCAGGCTGTTTGGGTAAACTCAGCCTTCAGGTTCTCTCACTTGAGTTCTCTCAGCACCAAGAAGATAATGCTCTTTTGTTCTTGCACCCTTCTAATCATCAGTTCAATTTGCTCGCATTGCCTTAACACTGCTTACTTCTTCTAGTGTCGCACAACAGTCAGGCTAACCTTGTGATTGTCTTTTCTGACCTGTGCCTTCCTAAGTCCTGCCTCTTTGCACGTATAAGTAAATTATGCTGAGTAGATGTTTGTCTTAAAACAGTAAAATCTGTTGTGTTACTATAAAACTTGTGTCATTACTCATTCAGGATTGCTGTTAGCTGATATGTCTTTTTTGTCTTACAGTTGAATTACTCCCAGAGCATGTCTGGCATCTTTTCCACTGTGTTTGAAATTGGTGGTGTCACCGGAAGTGCCTTAGTTGGATTTGCCTTAGACAGGTGAGTCTCCTTAGAGAGTGCAGATGACAGTCTCATTGTCTTTCAATAAAGGGAAAGATAGCAACATGGCAGATACTCCTGTTGGAGTGTGAAGTGCTGCTTCTTCTTCTTCTTCTTCTCATTTCTTCTGCTGTTTGTTCTCCAATGGAGCATAGGCCTCCACAACCAACTCACCAAGTTCTTGTATCCTTTACTGTTTTATGCAGCTCATCCAATGTCCTTCATATTTTTTTTTTAACTTAACTCTCTAGCTCCCTTTTCTTTGTGTTTTTCAGTCTGCCTTTATTTCTGTGCCCCAGTTGGTTCCATTGCAAAGACATTCAAGTTACATTTTTCTTAGGTTTTCCTAATCTATGTTCTATCCAGAGCCAGCGTCTTTTTCGCCCCCTAACTCTTGCCTCACCGAAATTCTCTTCATTCTTTCCCAGAGCTCTACATTAGTTATTCTATCATACCATTTGATTCCCTCTATCCTCCGCAGGCACCAGTTAAGGAATATTTGTAGTATATTATGAATTGTTATAGTTCTCCATGTTTCAACTCCATACACCAGTACTGATTGGACATTAAAGCTAAACATTTTAAGTTTAGTGTTAGTTTTACTTTCCTTTGCCATCCAAAGATTTTTTAGTGATTTAAAAGCTGCTCTTGAATTTTGTATTTTTGATTCAATATCTTTATCAGCTCCACCGGCTTTATTTATATTACTGCCTAAATAGGTGTATGACTCCACATCTTGGAGTTTGATGTCGCTAAGAGAATATGGAATATTGTTTGCCTGAAATTTTTCTTTATCTTAATATGAATCTATATGTGCATCTGCATTGTTCACTTGCTCCCAAAGACCTATTTAGCTGCATATGAAAAAAGTGAATAAGATGAAGTAAATGAAAATAAATCCGTAATTTCCCTCTCTAAATGACAGATTCTACCCTGGACAGACACTGCGAGGACTGGGCCTGTTTGTGCTGATTTCTACCATTGCGCTGGTCTTGTTTATTGCTACCAGCTCCTGGGGTGTGGTCATCAACTCTGTGTTCATGTTCATTGCTGGCGCATTTAATGCTGGACCCGACATCCTGCTGTGTGAGTAGTTTTACATGAGTATTTTTGGTTATCTGATAAAGTTGATGTTAGGCCTTTTATGTAGCATGTAGTCTTTACTACACAGTTTTATTGTGTTTGTTAAATTAAGCAAGTTTTTTTTTCCTCCTGAAAAAATGTGTGTGTGTGTGCTTGCATGTTTTATGTTAGAATATGTGTGTGTTTGTGGGTATAGATTACGATACAGAATTTGAGAACGTATTTTTCTTTTAGAATACAGAAAGCATTGTTTTCTGACATTTTATATGTAAAGTCTCACTTTTTGATGGAAATAAATTAATGAAATGAAAATATAATGAATGAACACAGAGCCAGTTTTAGACCATGCAAAAGATGAAACACTGGCATCAACGGTAATCTTAGAGAAATGTAGACCAATCTGTGCAGCACATTAGAAAAAGCACACACACAGTCTTTAATTTCCACTTAACATTGCAGTGAGATAACTGTAGGCAGAGAAATGGAATGAGAAGAAACAAATGTAATGACAATGACATTCCAAGATTCACTGCCACATAGCAGACCAGGTTCAACAAAAGTTATGAAAAAAACATGACTAATTAAAAACACACACACAAAAACATAGTATATAAATAAGAGACAACCATACATTTTTGCATACAAGTCGACATAGCTTACAGGGCAGCTTCAAAACTTTTAGCTCAGAATTCTGAGTTAGGACAATATTCACTGTACAGATCATCCTCCAGACATAGGTTGGCAATTAGTGGCCCAAACCTTAGGCATTCTGTTACGTTATACAATACTCGGTGCCACATACAGTAACACCACTTACCTGTATGTTGAGAGACCAGGCATAATATTTCTCAATGTAAGTTGTAAAGCAAACAGCATATAACTTGCACCAGTAACTTTCATATTTGGTATTTAGTGAGATATATTTGTCACTGCCTGGTACAGAAAATCATGTGCAGTGATTTTTAGCTGTCTACAACCAGATGGTCAGTGACTTCATTTTATACCTGCCATATATGTTGACCCCTAGTTTTAGAAAGATTTTATTTAGGCTTGAAAATTTTACTGGTAGGCCACGATTTACAGTAATTAAAGTCTGTTACACACAGATATTATAAATGAACTTCTCTTTGCAGATGACCAATGTTTGTTACAAGAAGAAGAACAAAAACTACAACAACATGTTGATTCATTGCTCACTAACTGTACAAAATTTGACATGAAAATAAACACCTCAAAAACTGAAGTAATGACCATAGGAAAGAAACACAGTAATGTAAGCATAAAGATCAATGACATACAATTAGAACAAGTTCAAGAATTCAAGTACTTAGGATGCATATTTACAGAAGATAGAAGACTCGATAAAGAGATACAGGCTAGAGTTCAAAAAGCAAATGCAGTCAACTACCAACTGGCCCCACTTCTTCGTCATCCAAAGATCTCGTTACCAGCCAAACAACGGATGATCAACAGCATTTTCATCCCTATGTTATGTTATCAGTGCCAAACGTGGACAATGAACAAAACACAAATGCAAAAAATAACTACGTGTGAAATGCGATGTCTCCGAAGAGTCACCAACAATACACGAAGAGACAGAGTCACAAATGTCAGCATTAGAGACAAAGTTGGAACAAGAGCATGCATGGAACATATTGAAAAACAGAGAATGAAGTGGTTTGGTCATTTAGTAACAATGCAACTGGATCAGATTGCCCATAAGGCCTTTTACAATAGAACATCGGGAAGAAAGGCCAGAGGAAGACCCAGGAAAAAATGGATAGATGGAGTAGCTGAATACGGCCAGAAGATCCAGAAAACTGTCACTCAAATCACGCGAGAGGCACAAAACAAATATTTTAAACCACGACACTGGGCTGCAACCCAGTAAAAGTGAAGAAGACAATAGATAGATAGAAAGTCTGTTACAGCGGGTAAATTAAGGAAGGATATAATCATACATGTCATTACCTCTTGTGGGTATTTCAGGTGGTACTGTTCCAGCTGAAATAGTAGAGAAGCAGAATAGAAATGCTGCCACTGCTACAATAGGACTTGTTAATGGTGAGTCCCCCACCCCTTCTCTCACCCTCCTACCCTCTATCCCCACATTATCTGCCACTCTTTCCCTCTTGTCTCCCTCCATCTTTTTCTGTTTCTCTCTTCTTATCCCCTCTCCATTTTTCTGTCTCTTTTCCTCCCCATAGTTTCCTAGACTCAAGACAGTTCTCGTTGGTCATGTTCTTTTTGTTTTTTTCCTTGAAGACAATCATTTATTTGTGTCAATATTTATTATCTTTTAACCCACCTCCTCTAAGCTTAAATGTGGATGCCCCAAACTGTGCAGGTTAAGATGTTTGCTTTGCCAAACAGGCAAACAGTTGATTTCTTCTTCTTCATTGTTCACCGGCTGTAAGCTCCAGCGTTAAGTCATGGTTTTTTGCCCATTTAGACTGGCTTTGTGCCAGCACCTGAATGTTGCGCCTACATCCATTTTACTAGCTTTTTTGTGTGCATTTGGCTGTGTCTTACCTCTCAGGCAGTTGAACTCTGACTTCAAAGGAAGCCCCAAATTAGTGGACTCCTACGACATGCTTTGGGGGAGGGAAGGGGAGGGGGGGGGCAGTGGGTCTGTTCTTGTTTCCCCACAATGGTGCCATGGAACCCACACAGGAAAAACAGTTATTTAAATATCAGTTTAGGAATGAGGAGTTGAAGTAATAGTCTGATGGGACAGGAGGTATTAAGGTAAGAATTGCTGTCAAGTGGGTGAATGTAGTAACTGGATAGGGCCGTAAGGTGTTGGAAATAGTAAATCATGTCAGTTGACAGTGCAAAATATTGCTTGGTACAGACATAATCTGACTCTTTCAGGCCCAGTTATTTCACAGCCAAAACCCCCTCTGGCACAAAAACCACAGGAAGAAGCATTAATGTTTCGTATTCAAAGACACAACGTATACTCGGCTGCATTGTAAAATATTTAGCCAGATTTACTTTAGTACACAACATCAACATACAATAACATACAATAACACAGTGTGTTGTAGTGATGATACACATGGGCAGTTGCTGAGAACACACCTAGCATTGCTCAGGATTGAAAGGGTTAAAAAAATCAGGGCATTTTTTAATGTGTTAAATTGATGTTTTGTTCTACTGGAGGCTGTCATTTTTATTTCTTGCCCATCCATTCCTCTAAATAGAGGAATAGTATTGAAAAACTATAAAAAAAATAGTCATACCAATTTAGGATAAGAATAGAAATTGAAGTCTTGGCTATCCTCCAAATAACGGACACAAAATATGGCAAAGAAAAAACAGGGCCTCAGTCACGTGTCAATTGCGCACTTCCGGCGACTTAATTTGCAAACTTCAGGCGACCACCGCCGAGAGTATCCCCCACGCCGCGTGACTGAGGCTCTGTTAGGGTGTTTTTGCGGCCGCCATAATATGTGCCCGTTATTCGGAGGGTAGCTGAAGTCTTTATTATCGGCATGTGCATGTTGATAAGCTTTCTTGATTGGGCATGTTACAGATCACTGAAACTTCAGCACTCTGTTATTTAAACAAACAAAAAATTCCTATTATTATAAAGATGGGGGTGGAAAAAGAAAGAAAGGATTAACTTCATTGCACCAGTTTTACCCAACATGACTGAATCTCTGTCTCAGAGGAGTGGCTGCTCACTGATGTGGCTTCACGCAAGGCAGGAGCTCCACCGATAACCCCCTAGGATCTCCAAAAACTGTTCACTAATTAACTGAATGATTGAATTCAAAACTAAACTCAGAACCTTCAGATTTGGAGGCAAATAGCTCAACCACTTTTCCACAGAGACCCTTTTTTTTTTTCTTATTATATGGCAGCCTTTTATTGGTGACTATGAATTTTTATTCTGCCAGTTTCTGATTTCCACTTACTGATTTTTTTCCCTACCTATTCCTAGGATTTGGCAGCATTGGAACCTGTATCGAAGGGCCCATAATTGGCATTGTCACCGCCTACACAGGATGGTCCGGCATGTTTTACCTCATGATTGCTTTATCTGCCCTTGGCACACTAGCCACATACAGAGCTGCTGTTATAAATTCAAGAATCAATCAATCCACGCCAGATTTCATTGATGGAGTGTAGAAAGGATTGCAAAGAATAGTAGCTTGTAATAAGACTTCATTCTTCAAAGTTGTCAAGAAATAGGGTCAACATAATAAACTGGGTATTTTTTAATGGTTTTATAATCATGTTCATTTCTACAGGGATCTGAATACTTGAGGGATTTTTTGAAGTTGTTTTTTTTGTTGCTTGTTATTTTCTGAATGTACAACATAACGTATGGGTAGGACATGGGATAGCATAAGATAGAATGGCTTGGCGTGAGTTGGTTGAGGGCCTATGCTTCAGTGGGGGGTTAGAAAGGAAGAAGAAGAAGAAAACATATTTCCCCAATTATAAGACACACTTATTTTCCAGAAACGTAGGGTCTAAAAACAATGTGCGTCTTATACTGTGGCAGTAGATTTTTTAACCAGATGGTTTGTTAGAAAATATCTTTGTGTGCATTGTATTGCGCTTGTTACATTATGGATTCCTGTGTCCACTAAGATTCAACCACTTGATGTCAGCATTAACAAACCCTTGAAAGTTGCCATGAGAGACAAATGAAACCAATTTGACACCAGCAGGTAGTTTGAAGAAACAACTGTAGGAGATGTTCGTAGCTGAGTGAACAGATCCTGGGGTAATGGGAAGATTGAATCATTGTCAAGTCATTCAAGAAGTGTGGCATTTCAAATGTCACAGATGGAACTGAGGATGAGGAAATAATATGAAGACATTGATTCGTCATCAGACAGAGACAAGGACAAGCTAAAGAACTGTCATATGAATGAGTTTTTACTGTCACGATGAGTTTTCTGGAATATGTTACAAATAAAATATGAGTTAAGTAACTTTATGAAATCACTTTTTTTCTCCATTTTTCTGGTCCCAACATCAAGGTGTGTCTTAAATATAGGATCGTCTTATACTCGGGGAAATATGACGTATAGTTTCAGTATTGACGTGTATGTGTTTTTTTTTATATGGATTGTATTGTAGACCATTTTATTGTTAGTTGTTTATATCAGTGTCACAAGAAGATGTTCAGTATGTTTTGAATGCATTTTAAAATAATTTTCTAGAAGTGTTTTTTGTGTATGTGTGTGGTACATATGAATAAAGCCTGTGATAACATTTTTATAAATTGATGGGATAATGGAAACCAAGAGGGAATGAATTATATAGACAGATAGTACAATCACTCTATATATATATATATCATGTCTGTAAAGTATATCACACCCACATGCATAAGGCGTGCTCATACATGTGTGCACACAAACATCTGTTTTCTGGATGGTGCCGGACTGTTCCTAAGAGGATACTTTAAATAGTATCTGCGCATCTAGCGTCTTTTTGATCTAATCTAGGCATTTTATCTGATGCAGTCTGCATCATGAGTATATATTGTAGCTTGATGTCGAGTTGCACTGTTTGTCTCTTGTTCCTCACTATAACTGTCACTAATTATTATGGCTGCCACCTGCTTCTGGTGTTTTGGTACTGTGCTGTTTAATGTGTTCCTATCCTCATGATTACGTGTCTCTTGTAAAATGTCTCTGCCAGTTATTTCACTGTTGAATATTTCTGTCAGATATGCATCTCAATAGCTGTTCTCTTCGTAGTTCAATGTCCTATCTCATATATTCTTTCGCATGTCTCATCTGTGAGGATCCATGGTGCTGAACTCTCTCTTTAATACCAAGAGTATGTCTCAATCATTTAAAGTTGCTAGAGGTGTTTCTTTGCTACATTTATTTGAACCCTAGACCAGAAGGATTCAGCTGGTGGCCCCCAAGATTTTCATAGTAGGTTATTTATTTATTTTGTCAACAGTATTAGCTGAGAATGTATATGTTGTGTAAATACCCAGAAGCTTACAGCTTCTAGAATGTTAGCTCTTGTAGCACATGACATACACTTGAGATGGCTGTTCATTTACACTCATAATGGATAAGGCTGACATTCTAAAGACTGTGTGTGAATGAATGCTTATGGAAGATACAGTGCTACGTGTAACAGCACGTGCAAGTTTGTGCGAATTTGAGGTTAAATGCGGATTCAGTAAGGAAAAGAGTACTATGTGTGTACAACCAGTGAATGGTCAGCATCTACACCTTAAGATATTTGCTGTAAGAGATGGAGACATCTTTGGGTGTGCTGGTTAATTTTTTGTGACCTTGGATTGACCCAGCCTAAAACTGGTACCAGGAAATATTTTGAGAAGTAAATGGGATGGGCTGAAAATTGACCACACCACTCAATAATTGACAGTCAATAAACAAGTATATATAAATAGCACCATATATCTAATGTGTCTCATAGCTGCATTTCGTTACATAATTAATTTGGAAAACTATGCAACTGTAAGAAAGATGTAGTCAGTGTTCTTTGGTCATTTTATGAGAAGAAAGGCACTGGTAAACATTGTGAAGACTGGAAAGATAATTGGTAGAAGAGGCAGACCAAATGAAATGATGGCATGGTGGAATATCTGTGGAATTGATAACCAAATCTGTGTAGAGACACGAGTGTATATGTCACCTGGCAGGGCACATGATGATGCCTCATAGCTTGAAAAGCAGTCTGTTATTGATTTAAACAAAAATATGTCGGTGAAATCAGACAGATCTTTGTGATAATTGATCACAGAATAGAAGTAGATCTAGAGGCTGGCCCTGCAAGCGATGGATAGATGTAATATTCAAGGCCTTGAATATTATCATCCATGCAGCACAAAACAAGGCTGGCACCAGATGCTTCTTCAAAACCTGACACTCCTCTTGTGGTTTCTGGGGCCCCATTGTGGGGAAAAACAAGAATAGACCTCCCCAAGAAGCATGTTATAAGAGTCAACTAATTGGGGCACTTTCTTCGAGGTCAGAGTGCATCTGCCCAAGAGGCAAGGAATCTGCATACGAATAAACCAGATATGTAAATTTTGGTTAAGTTTTTCGACGGATCAACATCATGGCAAGGTGTAACCCATAAGTGATCTGTTCTACTAACTCAAGTCTGAAGAATCTCAGCGCAGTTCTTGAACTCTGTTGCACCGGCGAGGATCCTAAAATACTCTGAGTAGATTTTTAACTCCAAATTTTGCCCGGGCAGCGCTACTCTTTTATATTTCCAACTGCCAAGTGATGTTTTACGTGCGCAGGAATACACACAGTTGTCCGATCTTACTACCCAGAGACTAGGGAAAATTACTAGAAGTCCACATGAAAAAAATCCCACAGGGCTTGAACCTGTGACCTCCAGGCGGACACCATACCTCGAGACCACTCAGCTCCCTGGAGATATGTAATATAGAAGTGCACGCAATGCGCAGGTTCTGAAACTCAACAAAAGTTGAGAGGTGGAGGAACAACCAAAACTTGCGAAAGTTTGCAGCTGGGAAATGCAAGATGAAAACCTGATACTGAAAGGCAGAACTGGTATTAGAGAAAAGTAAAGGATATTTTCCCACACATTCAGGCATAATGGGCAAATAGGGCTAGATCTGTATTTTATAGAGCAATCAGCACTCGGTTGGTAATGTGGTCACATCACACCGGTCACCTTTACTTTTAAAGAGTAGAGAAGAGAAGAAAAAATATATATATATATATGCATCTTACGTTACTCAGTATGTAAGTATCCTAGAAATACAAATTTTTACCAACCAGACCAGAAGTTTGTCTCTTTGTACATATTCATCTAAATGCATGTTAAGAAATTTGAAGCTGTCTGTTCATTTAAAAGACCTTCATCCAAACGATCAGCTTTCTTGTGTTTTACAGATCATGTCACCACATCTGTAGTGTTCCTTCTAAATCATTCTTATTTCTTATACTGTAAACACCAAATATGTTGTTGTGTTCAGCATTGGTCACAGCATTACTGTATTGTGTCTCCAGTTTATTATTACTGAGGATTTAATTTAGTTTAATGGAGATTTTTCTTTGGTTAAAAGTGTTGGAAGGGAATAAAAACCCTAATAAATCTTGTAATGTTGCCGCTACTGTCTTCACCAATGAATGTGACAGCTCTTTCAAAGCATGAGAGAAAAGAATGTCTTTGACAGCTTTATTTACCACTTGTCATAAGGTGGGAGATCTTGAGCCCGAGGATTTAGGGCTGGGTGGCTGGTGACGTTGCCATGGTGTATGCAGTAGTTCTGTTTCTTTTCACCCACTTGTAGATTTTAGTTTTGTTCCAGAAATTGAGTTTTGTGTATACATTCATTTTACAGATTTGGCCTAATTGCTTGAATGCCCCCCCCCCTTTTGTGTGTGTGTGTGTGTGTGTGTGCAAACTATAAATGACCTTAATTTACTTTCTCCCAAGGTCATGACCAACTTTCACAGCAGCCCTGACACCCCCCCCCCCCCCTTACATTTGGGCCCTGGAATCCACAAGTGAAGTCACAAAATTGTGTCTTGTCTTATACAGCAGCTGCAAAAAAATATACTTTAATTTGTTGTATGAATGTTTAATTAAAATATATCCCTGTATGAAGTGTGGTGGCATAATGATTAATACACCCGCTTGCCAAGACAGAAGTCCTGGTACAGACAGAATTTAATTCAGTTCTTTTGAACAACACCTCTGAGGTTGACCCTGCTTAAAAATAGGTATTCTAAATTTTGTAGGAATTATCAAGGAAATAATGGTGGCAAGCAAGGGAACTATCCACCCTACCTCATGTTTGTATCCACACATTTTCCTTTTAAATATAGATTTTATATTATGGTTCCGCAGCTGACCTGTCTTGTCATTTGCAGATCAACACTATTTGTCTCATTTGTCACTGTAAGTTAAACGTTTCACATGACATCGTTGGTTATGTTTTCTAATGTCATCCTTTATCAAGCACTTGAGGTCTGTAGCCATGATATCTTCCACCTGCTTCTGATTCAAAGTGCCAAGTTTGAATATTAGTTAAAAAAAAAATTTATATCACATTTTTACTTAATACAAATGTTTTGTGACCTAGAACATATAAACTCTTTTTTCTGTGCGAGTAGACCCTTTTGTGTTGGGGCGAAAAGGGGGGTAGGGGGAGGGGGGAGAATAAACCCACTGCTCCCAGCATTATGTAAAAGTAGACTAATTAGAGGCTCTCCCTTGGAAGTCGGATGATGTTTCCATCTGTCTGAGAGACGCAGAATCAACAGTCTGCATACAAATAAGTCAGATCTGTAAATTGGATGTGCACATGAAACTCAAATTCTGGATTAAGACCACAAATGGACGAAGAACCAGAACTTTCCACTGGAAGTTTACAGTAGTGAACCCTACAGAGAAGAAGAAGAAGGTCTGAAGATTTTAATACTTGAAACTCCATTTGCAGTGCCTACAATGGGACTACCTTTTATTTTACATCCCTATGTAAGTGAAGTCAGCATCTGTGGCTTAGGCATTGCGAACAAGCTTCGTAATGCCCGGGTACTGGGTTCTATCCCAGCTGCGGGCCTTGCGCTGGTTTCGACAGTGGTATCAAGAAGCCGATTGTCCAGAAAGCAATGACAAACTACTGGACGTAAATTTGTCTAGAAAAACTAAAGTCAAGAAAAGCTGGGGTTGGTTCTGCAACGTCATGTAAAGGATAAGCAACTAATTAATTAATGTAAGAGAAATCCAGCTTAAAATGTTTTTTTTTATTTCATAACATTTGTGTGTGTGTGAAATCTTATAGTCAAGGCTGTGTGATGTTGATATTAGTATCTGTCCCCAGTTTCAGTTCTCTTTTACTGTCTGCCAGTCATATCTGATGCAAATGCTCTTCCATAACACCACACAAAACTTTCCATCATCTTCTCTCTTGAAAGAAGAATGACACATTCTCCCCTCTTGTATTTAGTGTTATTCTCTTTGTATAAACCTACCAACCACTGGATTATGGATGGACAATCAGAAGTGTGATACAGTATAAACTTTTATTTTGAAACTTGTTTATGTGGATCACATTTTTGTGCTAGTTTAGCTGTGCGAAGGTCTCGGGACGATTTTTTGCTTACAAAGTTCTATTAAAAAGACAAATGTATAATAACAGTGTTTGAGAGTTATCAGTATTGCAAATATTTGAGAATTATTGTTAATTGATTACTTCCAAGGACCTCATCTGGTATCCACTCAAGGCTCGGTCTACCTGTTAGGCAAGGTCATTTCTGACAAAAATCTGGCTCTGTCAAGACATGAACCCACGACCTTCTGATCCGCAGGTGGGCGTGTTCCAGTGCACAGAATTTCTGTTTATACAATTATTAGATTTTCCTATTGTGCCAGCATCTTTTCCCTTGAGTTTTTAAGTTCTCTCTCTAAAAAAAAACTATTTGATTTAATATTTTTATCGACATTTGATGATTGATGTGGTCATTAGACTCCGGTTACCTTCATTTTCCAGGACCTGAAAGCCATGACCTATGCATTGTGAAAAAATCTATTTCGAATGCAGATTTGAACCGTAGACTTTTGGGCCAACAGGTGAGTGTCTAGCCATTATGTAACCAAACCTTCCTTGTAGATGACTTTTGACTAATTCTTCGAAGAAAAGTAGGGTTCAGAAATCTGTTTAAAAAGGGAACTCAACTGTTTTTCATTCCATATATCATATCAAAATAATAATTTCATAGAGTGTTTCGATTCAAAGGCAAAATGCATTTCTCTTTACCTGTTTATTAAAACATATGCACTGAATCATGTTTTCACCCATATGAAGCATGCTGTGATATTGTATGCTATGCTGAATAAATTACTTTTTGATTGTTTTATTTTTGTTGTTGTTGCTTTTCAGTGACTAAAACTTAATGCATCTGTAAGCACCAGTTTTTGTAATCTGATGCTGTTTATTAATTAGTTCTGCATTGGTGGTCTATCTCATGAATTGAGATGCGATTTTGTTGGTGCGCAGACCCAAATATCTAATAAAACATTGATATTGAATATCTCATGTTATGAGAAGAGAGGAAAAGGCAAAATATTGTGGCCACTGGAAAGAGAAAGGGGAAAAACAGCATGATAAGATTCTTGACAGTTGTTTTTTTCCACTGCAGGAAGAGCTGTCAGCACACAAACTGATAGATACTGTTTTAGGCTGCAGGTTGTGGAGAGGCAGGATCACCCAAGGTGGCAAGTGATGGTAAATCTTGAGCACACATGGGTTAAGAATGTTATTTTTAAACTGCACATTCTTTATTAGTTTTTGTGTATGTTATGAGTATATAGGACAAGCACCTGGCAGAATAGTTAGAGCACTGGGCTGACATGCGGTAGACCCGGGTTTGCTCTTTAGTAGAGGTGAACATTTTTTTAATGTTGGGAAAAACAATGAAAGTTCTAACCTGCGCTGTTCGTAATAACGACACTAGATAAGCAGCCTCAAACCTTCAAGCTCATGCCCACCCCCTCTTCAGCAACATCCTAAAAGTACTAACAGTGAAGACAGTTTTTCTTTTCAGTATATACCAAATTAGAGCTGCGGCAATGCAGTAGATAAGCACTTCTCAGCCAGCCTGGAGATCTTGGGTTTTAATCTGCGTTAGAGCAAATATTTACAAAATATTCTTAGCTCCCAGCTAGACCTAGTCTAAAATTGGTATGAGGAAAAAAAGTATTGCATACAAAGGGCCGCATGCTTGCTGCAAAGGATAAACAACCAACTAGAATTTATGAAGCATGGTTGGTATCAAGTGTCACAAGGGTGTCATAGAATACTACTGTGTGAGCTGTAGTATGTTTGTTATATCAATCAGATGAATGGAAGTGGGTGATATCTGCAGCAGTGAACGTCAAGGGTTCCGAATGCTGACGAAGAAGATTATGTCATTATTTCCTTCCAAGTTTTCATCAAATTATTTATTTATTATGATCCATATTGTTTAAGTTATTATAAAACACTTATGTAATCGGAAGTAAATGTAGCCTTTTTCTTACATGTTCATGATGAGGTGTACTGTGTGTTTGTTTTTATTGGTTGCTTCATTATTAATAAAATGAACACATATGATTGCATATTATTATGTAACTGTTTGTATTACTCAACTGAGTTGAGTCAAGAATTGACATCATAGCAATCCAAGCCGTTGCCTGTCATCTTCAGCAGCCAGCGCAGCATTTGGTATATTTGAATAACGAATACAGTACAATAATAGACTGCACAATTTATTGCCTGGCATATTTTACTACTATTTTGTCAGGTGTATAGTACAGTAACAATGGAATATAATAAGCAAGAAATTGAATCCTTATAAAGGAAATACAAAACTAGCTACAATCAAAAGCGACTGCCTGTTTCATCAGGGCAAATATACAGCTAGAGATACAGCAAAATATGGCAGGCAATAAACTGCAGTCTGTTTTTGCATGTGTCTTCTTCGTTCAGATTTACAACAGCGAAATACGGCTGTGATCAGCTGGTGCATGTTGGCAGAGTAGCATGAAATAGAAAAATAAATAAAGTACAAAGTAAAGATCCCTTTTTATGCCTTAGGCGCATCGGGCATATGGGAATAGCACCCATATTTTTAGAGACCATCGGCACTAGGTGGGTAATGTGGTCAGCATTATGCCGGCCGTCTTTACTTCCCCAGGACTTCCATCCTGGTACCCATTTTAGGCTGGGTCGACCTGCGACCATACCATGATAAATTTCCATGCAAATAGAAGAATAGTCAAGAGTAAATGAATGAATCAATCTAGAATTGACTGTCATTGCATCCAGAACATTCCCATATGTGCTCTGCATCCTTCCTCAGCAGCAGGAAAAGAATTCCACACTAATGGTGTTTCATCATCATGTGCTGTGTCTATAAAGCTATGCATCATATTTCGCCATCTTACATAATCACCAGAATCACAGATCAGGTGAGTGTTCTTATCACCCCCCCCCCCCCCCCCCAGGTATTTATCTCTTTGTCTTCTCCTGCAGCCGAACTAAAATCTCTCTGTATTTTCTCTTGTGTCTTCAATGTTTTCCAAACCCTCTTCTCACTCTCCCTGAAATCAGTCTCCCAGGATACACTGCTCAGTCCCTCCAGGATACTCTGCTTAGTCCCTCCAGGATACTCTGATCAGTCCCTCTGGGATACTCTGCTTAGTCCCTCCAGGATACTCTGCTCAGTCCCTCCAGGATACTCTGCTGTCTGTCTCTCCAGGATACTCTGCTGTCTCTCCAGGATAATCTGCTCAGTCTCTCCAGGATACTCTGCTCAGTTGTATGTACTATTTACTTGCTCCCAGGCAGCCCTCACCACACCTCGTCTCTTCTGTCAAGAAGTAGCTCACTGCTAAAGAGGCAGCAGCAACCAGTCTATCAGCCTACTCCTTGCTTTGCACACTTGAATAACCTGGGCAGTGAAGGCTGAAAGGTGACAAATTAATTATGAAGATGCTGGGCAGCAGTGGAAATATGGTTCCTGAGACAAATGTTGCAAATACTTTGATGTTATGCTATCACAGCCGACACCACAACCAGGATTTTTCGTCAGAGTTGCAGCCGGTGAACACAAAGAAGAAGATCAGCATTCTCAAGAAAACAACAAACAACCCAACAAATTTTCCAATATTTCCACTATATTTGAATGAAGCACTCACAGACCTCTCTCTGTCACAACACATACTACCGAAAAACTATATTTTGGCAGTTAACGAAACAAATAATATTGCTATACACATGGAAAAAATGCACTTCGGTGGAGATACTTTAAATAAGGGTGGAGATATGTTATATAATATCTAAACTCTGACAATAAGTCAAATAGACTATTTACACCCACATTCGGCAAGATAAAAAAAAAACAAAAAACAGAACAAGTTATATAACTTTCAATCTAGTAAATATGTGCCATATTAAAAGTATGATATATTTCTTTCTTGAAGATATGTGCCATATTAAAAATATAATTTTATTCTTGCAGATATGTGCCATATTAAAAATATAATTTTATTCTTGCAGATATGTGCCATATATATTTCATACGTGCAGATATGTGCCATATTAAAAGTATGTATTTGAACTTGCTTTCCATCAAACACACCCCCCTCCCCCTCACACACAAAATTCATATCTAAAAATCACTAGTGGAGTAAAAAATGTAGCATTACACTCACATGCAGTCTCTTAGCTGAGTGTTGGTTCCCAGGGGGTCTCAGTTTTTTTTAGGGATAAGGACCTACTGCCACCCCCACAACTAACAAGTATATTGTAAGAGGTGATTAATTACAAAGTAACTGAAATCGGATGTATTGAGTTGAAAGGTGCAGATATTGCAGCCTAGCTGTAAACCACAACACAATGCACCAACCATCCTTTTAATAACAAATGCATGAGAAGAAGTTTTTTGGTAAAACACATATGCCACTGTAACTTTACCTTGGTATTTGTAAAATAATAACATAACATGATTTAAAATACATGTTTAAGAGAATGAGATTACTACTAAACTGTATTACTGATTCTATATAATCAACAGGTAAAATAACCTTATAAACACACCTGCTTTGAATTTAAAAATGTTTGTTCATAAATGTATATAAACGTTCAAAGGATGAAAAAAGGTTTAAAGTTCTAAATAAAAGAAAGAAAATAGTCTGCAAAAAATGTATTCACATTTTACCAAAAGAAAACCGATAAAAAATTATGATATGAAATTAACATTAGGGATGAATACAAGTTACTTTTGACTTCTATAATTACAGGAAGCACTTATTATTATCATCCATGTGGCAAATAACTAGGCTCGCAATGTGGCCAAAATGTATTTACTGATCTTTAACTATGGCTAGGAAATGCCTGTGCTGGCAAGTAGCACAAGATGCGGAGAAAAATATTCTGGAGCTACTTGTCAATAAATGCTATGCCCAAAACTTTAAACTGTTTTTGTTCAATTACTAACTTAGTAAAGGCAACATATAAAGAGATGAAATGTCGAATCCTTTATGAGGGAAAGCTAACATATACATTTAAAATAAAAACAGGTGTGCGACAGGGATGTCTTTTGTCGCCTCTCTTATTTTTACTGGCTATAGACTGGATTATGACAACAGTAACTGCTAACACCAAGAATGCAATTCAGTGGATTCCTACAAAACTTGATGATCTGGACTTCGCTGATATTTCTCTTCTGTCCCATTCACGGAATCAGACATAATTTTTCTTTGCAATTTTCTCCCTAGAGTTTAACTGAAACAATTCAATGATTAGTAAGTAAAAGTAAAGGGCCTTTCCACACCAGTAGTGTACTGGGCTTATGACACTATGTAAACCAATGGGTACTTAAGGATGATATGGTCAACATAACATGGCCACCTTTACTTCTCAGGATATTACCTTCTACTCATTTTATGTTAGGTTGATTCGCCAGTCTAAGTTTTTTTAAGAAATCAAAATTGATGCAAATTTGATTCAAAGGCCTGAATTATTTGTATTGTACTTCAAAAGAAGGATTTTCACCCACATGGGAATTGTGTTCTTGCCATACACTGCCTATCACTTTGTAGTTTTGCAGGGATGTCCATTAAACACAATTTTCAACATCTTATCTTCAGTGTAATGACTTATACATGTCATTATTATTTATATTCTTTCATGTTCATATCTCCTGTGTTGAAATAGTATACTATTCTGCTTGTGACATTCAGCACAATTATTTCATGTACAAAGAACCCTTTTCCATGCCTTCAAGCGTACTGGGCACATACGGCTAGACCTATATTTTATAGACTAATCAGCACTCAGTGGCCTTTACTTCCCAGGACTATACCTAATACCCACACAAGGCTGGGTCGACCTGGGAAGCCAGGTCATTTTAGAAAAAAGTCCGGCTCCGTCAGGACCTGAACCCACACAACTTCCAATCTGCAGTTGAGCATCTAGCTGCTACAGCAAAGTGGCTTCCAGATCTTTTATAGCAACAAACAAAACTGCTGGCAGAGAAGTTTGACAATCTCTCTGGCAAACCTCTACACCCCAAGGTAGTAGAGGATCGACTGATTAAATAAGTAGAGCAACATGTGCTATCCCTAGCTGCACCTGCAACACTTTGTACTGCAAGGAAACAATTCATGTTACATGCATAATTATAAGCGTAACAACTTATAAGAAACTATCACATTTATAGTTAGTTGTGTATCCTTTACAGGACGTTGCAGAACCAACCCTGGCATTTTTGGCTGTTGTGGTTTTTCTAGGCAAATTTTACCTTCAGTAGTTTCCCAATGCTGCCTGAACGGTCAGCTGTAAGTACCACTGTGGAAACCAAAGCAAGAAAAACCGTCCCTAGCTGGGATAGAACCCAGCACCCCGGCATTACCAAACGCGTTTGCAGCGCCTAAGCCACAGACACTGACTCATACCTGAGTTAAAAACTCATTGTCTTTCATAACATAACATAGCAGACTCAAGAGTTGGAACAGGTTTTCCAGGAGCATTCCAACCAACCGACCGACAACTCAACAGTCATATGCCAAAACAATGTCCAATAATACACGTAGAGCTTCTCGCTTGGTTTTCAGGGCAGTAAATAAGGAATGTGCTGAGTAAGTATCAAACCAGCTGTTTTGTCGACCCACAAAATATTTTAATATCTATTTTATGTGTGCACACAAGCCTCCTTAACTACCAGAAAATATTCTATTGCTTATTTCTGTAACACATCAGCAACCTTCTTTTTTTTCCTGCCTTTCTAAACCCCAATGGAGCATAGGCCCTCAACAAATGCATGCCAGTCATTCAATCCTTCGCTATCTCATGCAGATCTCCCCCCATTTTTTAAATCTCACTCTCCAGTGCCCTTCATGTTTTTTTTTTAAAAATCTTTCTTTATTTCTATGCCCCTGTGGGTTCCAGTGCAAAGACATTCTAGTTATATTGCTCTCAGGTTTTCTCAACATGTGAACTCTCCAACACCAGCATCTTTTCTTCACCTCTTGGTCCACTGGAACTTGTTTAGTTATCTCCCAAAGCCCAACATTAGTGATTCCATCATACTACTGGCAATCTTATCTCCCAGATAATATTTTTCTGTTTTTAATGATACTGTGTCTACTACAGTGTCTTTCTTATATTTAAAATACAGGCTTTTAAAATCCCCCAACAATTCCGGATTGCATGGGAAAAAGCTAAAACTTTTAAATTCTCATTATATTCAGTGATAGGTGAAAATTATAACAACGGAATCTTCGCTTAGACTAAACAAAAGAAATATATCTAAAATAAAGGGAAGTTTTTGCTACAAGATAAATAATAAAACATGAATTTTCTTGACCCATGGAAAAAATATGAACAAACAAGATATAATCATCATTACCCTGTTATAAATGTTCTATACACTGCTCTCCTTATCCAGGAGCTTCTGCAGCATTCTTCGTCCCAAACATATTGGTGTTACCTTTCCTTTAGAGGTAACAAAGCAGGCAAAGACAGAATGAATATGCTACATGGGCGACACAAGGTCTCTACAATACTGCCCAGGCAGGCTTTGTGCTTTGGAGAAGAGGAACTTCATTCATAGTCTTAACTGGTAGCTACATAGGCTGTGATGTATCCTATAGTGCAACAGAAATCTTACCGTTTGGAAACAGGGAAAGGCTCCAACATGTCCCCCCCCCCCCCCCCCAAAAAAAAAAAAAAACAACTTCATTCTATCTTGTCCAATTCTTTTTCTTCAATAATATGTTCATCGGATGAATTGCAACGATGGTACGGAGAGATATCATCAGTTGAACTGATCCGGAGGACAAGGGACTGAGATCTGTGAAGATGCATGACGCCCTTGCCAGTCAGCAGGGCACGTGATGAAGATGATGAATGTGGATACAGTCTAGTCAGGCACCTATGGCTTCTCTTGTCAGGATTCGTTGTAGAGTTTGCTCTTGGATGTAACAATTTTAACTCACACAAATTGGTAATAAACAAACAATATTATCAAAACCAAGAGGGATGTAATCAAACTAGATTTACCGAGGCTATGGACAGCAAGCAATAACAAACAAGAGATATCATTGATCTCATCACTGTCAAGGGCCTTGCTGGGAAGTTAGGCATCTTTGTCTACAGACCTCAGTGCTTAGTAAAAGTAAGCAAAGGACCCATTATAAGCCATTGCCACATCCAGCAAATGGTATCAGATCCACATTTTTATGAACCAATTGGCACTAGATGGATGATCTGGTCAACAGCTGCCTAAACTTCCAAAGATATTTCCTAGTACTAATTTTAGAAGGATTCAACCTTTTTCCCATCCATGCGCTGTGATCCATGACATCCCATTCCCATGAATCCACATCAATACATGTATTATTCATATCCCACTTGCAATAATGAATCTGCAACATACACGTTTTAGAAACCACACCTTCACTGCCTCAGTAATTTGTCCACTTACATTCCAATACTAGTTACCCGATTCACTAAAGAGAAAAAGATGAGATGATTTGGCGATCTAATGAGAATGCCCTGTTACCAACTGCCACAGAGAGATATAGAATGAAAGAAACATAATGAACCCACAAGACTTCTTATGGCTGCTCATGCATTTTCATGTGTGTGTATGCTATTGGCTTTGCGCGAGATTGCAGCCTGCTTTAAATTTGTTTCTTTTCTTTCTGCATGATTTTCGCTGGTACAGGAGAGAAGCAACTATGGGTCCCAATAAGCCATGAAGTTGGAACTGCAATTAACTGATTAACTGAACACAGAGGTGAGGAAAGCTCATGGAAATGATGAAGCTATGGCATCAAAATCAGCCCTAAAGAAATGAAGATCAAGTTATACAATACATCAGAGACAGCATACAGAAGATCCTTACATCTCCCTCCTACACCTCTATGAGGTAACTGGAGAAAGAGAAGAAACAGAAGAGGAGATTCAAAAATTCACTGAAAATTTATAACAAAAATGTACACTTAATGAACTAATAAAACGAATTCAGAGATTTTTGGGGAAAAAAATCATACATACATAGCTGGAAGACAACATTTTATCTCATTAGAAGTTTAAAAAAAAAACAACTTAACAACAAACAAATTCACTCAATCTTTCTATGCAACCCTTAACACTATGGAATGGTCAGGAAACCCAAGGCACCATACTAACAAAGTCTACAAAAGAACGACATCTATAAAACAAAACACTAGCCTTACATGTAAAACTAAAAACTGTTTTACATGTACAACACAAGCCTCATAACTCCACAGTGTCAGCTAATTCATCTGTCAACTGCTTGAAGTCGGTGATGTACCAGGCTGATTCCTCTTTCACTTTGTTCCTCACAACATTGCCTCCATATCCTATAAATGCATCCTGGTTGAAAATCAAAATGTCAAGTTATTCTATAAGTGCATCCTGGTTGAAAATCAAAATGTCAAGTTATCCTATAAATACATCCTGGTTGATATTCAAAATGTCAAGTTATCCTATCAATGTATTCTGGTTGATATTTAAAATGTCAAGTTATCCTATAAGTGCATCCTGGCTGAAAATCAAAATGTCAAGTTATTCTATAAATGCATCCTGGCTGAAAATCAAAATGTCAGATTATCCTATAAATGCATCCTGGTTAAAAATCAAAATGTCAGGTTATCCTATAAATTGACCCTGGCTGAAAATCAAAATGTCCAGTTAAATCAATCCCTCCCCGTGCAGGTTCTAGGGCCCCAATCGGAGCCTCCCCAAACAAACATGTTATAAAAGGTGACAAGGGACCTTTTGAAAGTTAGAGTACATTTGCTTGAGAAGTTGTGAGCCAACAATCTGCACACAAATAAAACAGATGTGCACACAGAACTTAAGCTCTGAAACAAGGCTGAAGTTCGGAAGTGAACAGACAACTAAAATTTTCTGCTGAAGTTTACAGCCATGAGCACTTAATAGAAGAAGATTCAACTCCCAAAGTCCAAAGAACTATAGGTCTTCAATCAATTCATGACATTTTCCCAATGGAGCACAGGTTCGGAGCCAGCCTTAGCGGTGAAATCCAACTAATTATAAACAAATATAAAGAAGAGGATTAGTGAATTAGTGAAAACTTTTTTGGAAGCTGCAGAGATGTAGTTTTATAGACGAATGATGAGAATACCCTGGACAGATAAAAAGAGTAATTAAAAGAACCAATTACCCAGAAAGAGACAATCTAAATTTTTTGGTATTGTGATGAGAAAGAGAAAACTGGAGTACATCGTGACAGTAGGAAAGTTGGAGGGAAGGAGAGGTAGAGGGAGACTGAGAGAACAGGCAAACAGAATTTGACTGAATGGATACGTTTAACAAAATGGAGCAGCAGACAAACGTGCACAAAATTGCTCATCGAGTTTTCTCCGGGCCTTTCTCGAACTAAAAACTACACAAAAATAACAGAAAGGAGAGTATTCTAACCACCAAAGACCATCGTCAAATGGGTCACATGACAAACAATAAAAAGATGATGTGGAATTAATAAAATTATAAAAAGGAAAGCTAGAAAAATGGTGATAAAAGTAACAGCAATAATATGTAATAATAGTAGGAATATGTATGACAGAGGTAAAGGGAGCTATCGACAATCAATAGCAAGTGGTGACCCAACAACAATCACTGTTATGGGACTATGATGATGATGATAGTGATATAAAATCTAAGCAAAATCTGACACTTACTGCAGGAGGGCAAGCCTCCATGTCGGTGACTCCATCGCCAACAAAGACCAAAGTCTTCAAGGAATACTTGTCTTTAATCAGCTGAACCACCTTGGGTTTTCCACCTGTCTCTGACGTCAGCTCATCTGTGTCAAACCCGGCAAAGCTGCCATCTGAAGTTTAAAAAGCATGACCAAACACTAACCAGGAAATGTCCCATCAAGTAAAGGCGGTGGCTATGATACTGGTAATTTCACCAGACACTCAATGCACCCGGTGGCACAGAAAAGGCCTTTGTTTTGCGTGTGTGTAAAATATTTGGCTTCAATTAATTTTTTTTCTTTCTTCAACAATTGGGTCCTGGAACTCGAAAGTGTTTCTTTGTACTTAAATTAAATTCTGTGACATAAACATGCTGTTTATAATTCTGTTTTGTTCTGTGTAAAGTTTGTCCTCTCCAGATTTGCAGTCTGTAGAAGTAACACCTCAAGGATGAGAATCAAACAGTTATAAACCCTGTTCAACTGTATAGCCATATAGCACAGTTATACTGGGACAAAACAAAATGGTTATGATATAACCCATAGTCCAGTGTTCATTGGTTACGTTACATAATCATGTTTACTTAAACAGGGTTTGCGACGTGATTATGTTATTTAAAACAGAACATCTTGACATATCCAATTTGTTTATATTTCTGCTAAATCTACCATTCATATGTGTCATTTATGACAAACACACTATGATTAAATGGACTTCCGGTGTAAACAGCCACAATGGCGGTACGCTTTTTCGTCCGTTGAGGCGAATGGCGCAAATTAACTATTTTGGCTCACGTATAATGTGAAAGTTTCATCGGAATGGGGTCTGAACCGTGCAATGGAGTACATGCACGTGAGTTCAGACTTCCCTCAGGGTGTATTCAACGTCCGATGGCGACTATTCACCAATTCAAAACAACCCATAGACGGACAAGGAGAACGCGAACAGGCAAGCACGGTGGCGCCTGCAGGAAGCGACTGAAATGTGAGAGACTCAGCTTAAAATATGTTCGCGTTCTCTACTGGAACTGCGCTTCGTTCAGTCAACGCCGACCCATTTTTGAGAAGCTCCTCTACAGCAACGACATTGTTGTCCTACAGGAAACACACCTCGGTGACGAGATCGTTAAAATTGCGGGCTTCCAATCCTTCTACAATAGACGGCACCTCGGACAGCTCATTCTTGTTCGTGACAACATACCGGTGTCTGAGGTGGACATGTCTGAGTGGGATAATGACGACCTACAAGTACACGCAGTCAGAGTGTTGGGCCCGGCCCAGTTTGTGATTGTCAATGTGTACGCCTGCAATGGAAAGGTGGATACAGCGAAATGGCAGAGTTTGCTCCAGACGGAGGAAAAGAAAGTCCTTTACTGCGCGGCGGAGATTTCAACGCCAGAGGAAACCAGTGGGGAAATGTAATCACCAATAAACAGGGGGAAGACCTGGAGGATGCCCTAGTGTCTGCCGATCTAGTATGCTTGAACGACGGAAAGGTTACCCGAATGGCAACCCGACAAGGGGATTCTGACAGCGTAATTGACCTGGCCCTAGTGTCTCCCTCCATTGCATCAGGATGCAGGTGGAGCACACTGGGATACCATGACAGTGATCACTTTCCTTGCGTCGTCCTGGTGGAGAAGAGCAACAACAAAGGTCATGTAATCAATGTGCCTGCTTTTCTATATGACCGTACAGGGCAAGATGCCATTAGCAAAATCAGACGACGTAAAACAAGAGCAGATCGCAGACGGCGGGAGAGATGGGCCCAGCCACCATGGTGGAATGAAGTAGTCAACATGGCGTGGCTAGAAAAAAGGAACGCTGTCAAGGCATGGCAAAAGGCAAGGAAAATTGATCCGTCACTTTCTGAACGCCTGATCAGTCTAAAAGATGAGGTTAACAAGCGGACAGTCGCTTTCAAGTTAATTGCCAAAGAAGCCAAGACAGCGAAATGGAACGAATTCTGCAAGAGCGTTTGCTCCGAGGGATCTCTTGTGACATTCTGGCGCCTTCAACGGAGCATGCACGGCGCCGCACGACCAAGGGGTATCCCTGATTTTCAGGGTACAGACCTGATATGGCAGAGAACTGATGCTGATAAAGGAAAAACCCTTCTTGCGCGCTACTTGGAGCAAACTGACCAAAAAGACGAAGCTGCAAGAATAGGGGTTAAGATGAAACTGTCGATGCTGTGCGAGAACACTGAGCTAGGCACTGATTTCACAATCACTGCAGACACCTTAAGAACTTGCCTCAAGAAATCGCGCAGCACTGCTCCAGGCCCTGACAGCATCCGATACAATGACATGCTGATGATGTCGAATGCTGATTTGAAAAGCGTGGCAAAGGAATTCAATATCAGCATCCAGAGTGGCCAGATACAAGAGGAATGGCTCCATAGTTATTTGTTCCCACTACCAAAGCCTAATAAAGACCACTCAAAGATCTGCGGCTACAGAATCATCTCGATGCAGAATACTGTTGGCAAACTTTTGGAAAAAATTGTCGCACAAAGATTGACCACCTACTTGGAACTACATGATAAGTTCCCATCAACACTTGGAGGGTACAGGTTGAAGAAAGAGACATGGTTCAATGCTGCTGTTTTCGCCTACGATGTGTACGAGGGATTTCAGATTAAAGAAGAGACATGTGCGGCAGTGTTGGACTCAGAAGATGCCTACAATAAAGTACCATACGAATATTTAATGCAATTACTGCTTAAACTAGAAGTCAATCCTATTCTGATCCGCTGGATTGCTGCGATCCTGTTCCAGAGAAAGATTGTACTAAGATGTGGTAGCTGGTCCTCAAAACCGCAAACGATATGTCCAGGCTTGCCACAGGGATCACCGCTATCACCAGTCTTATTCAACGTTTATACGGTGATGATCACTGAGCAGCAGTTGAATGGAAAAGGAAGGACTTTGTCATTTGCTGATGACATTTTGATTTATCGACGAGGGCGTGATAGACAGGAGATCGCCAGCACAATGCACAAAGAACTCGATCGAATTGCCGCCTGGTGTGATGGTTCCAATGCCTATGTCAATTCTTCAAAGGCATCAGTGTCATGGTTCTCTTTGAACAATCACATTGTCAAGTCGGACTTACCAGAAGTGAAAATGCGTGATAATATATTGATCAGAACCAACGTTATGACGTTTCTCGGGGTGAGGTTCGATCGCAGCTTGTCATTCAGGGAACACGTTGACCATGTGATAACAAAAGCACGCAAAGGTCTATCTGCAATGAGGATTATGGCTGCTTCCAATATCGAGCAAAGACTACTAATACTTCTATTCTACGGTCTGGTCCTTTCACCCATTGAATACGCTCTGGCCATCCTCACTGTCAGTGCTACCCAGATTGAAAGACTCGAAAAGGTGCAAAATGAAGCCATGCGCATTATTTTGGGATGTACAAGAGACACATCCTGTGAAGCAATGAGGTATCTACTTGACTTTCCAACAATGAACCAAAGGATCAGAATGTGGAGGGCTCGGGCATACCTCAAAATATGTGCTGATAAGAAACACCCACTGCATCAAGCGCTTTTTAGTGAAAAGGGCGACAGACTGAAGAGGGGAAAATCGTGGCTAGGTCGGGCAGAAGATGTTATTAGGCAAATATGCAGCCTAACCGACATCATACCTGGTGCAGAATGGATACCTGTGCCTCAGGCGTTTATTTGTACATTTTCCTGTATTGTCACACTCAACAGGCGATGTAGAGAAGAGAATCCTGTAGCTGTTAATGCAGAGGTCAACGCTCTCATCGGTGAAAATTCAGACGAAGCAGATGCACTAATCTACACAGACGGATCCGTTATACGCCAAAGAAGAAGCGCATGGGCATTTACAGCACGCTCAGCGGGCAGAACAGTCAAAGAAGCCAACGGTGCCTTCTCCATGACAACCAGCAGCATGACGATGGAGGTGATGGCAGTGACGCAAGCGTTTGCCTGGCTTGAAACACAAAAATACACCCACATATGTATACTCAGTGATTCAATGAGTATGATCCGGAGGGTTCAGGCAGGTTCAGTGCGAAGACAATGGCTTGAATCATTACAGAAGTCCACTGTGCGTGGAGTCACCTTTATTTTTGTTCCGGGGACACGCAGGCGTCGATGGAAATGAAAGAGCTGACAGGTTGGCTGGATCCGCTATCACTACCGACGGTCGGCCTATGGATCATGCTGATATTATCAATGCCCTCAGAGAAATGGGAAGGATAGAGGACTTTGGTGGCAGTGAATCCACATCACTCGCCAGAATGGCAGACTTGGGAATTAAGATCGGCACAGCAAAAAACGAGACGCACACCGGACACGTCAGAAGACTTGTTAATCAACATAGAACTGGTACTATTAGCCATCGGACGTTGGGGTTCATACTGAGGGGAGGATCTGAGCACCTATGGACATGTCCGGAGTGCAATGACGATAACCCAACTAACTAACTAACTAACTAACACTATGATTAAATATTTGCTGCAGAACTCAAGCCATTAATTAAAGAATTAGCAATAAAAGGATAAAAACAAATCATAAAAAATAAAAAATAGAAACAACTATATATCTAACTATCAATTCATCATGAAACATCAATAACAATTCTGATAACAAGGTCAGCATAAAACAGAAATAAATGTAAACAAAAAACAAAAGGGACAATCAACATAAAATTCCAATCATGATTTATGTTTTACATTCAAATACTCTTTCTTGCATTCTTAAAACTGATTCGTCTTTTTTTGCTGCATTCACATTTAACTCTTTGAGTTCCAGAGGGTTTAGCATCACAGGCCCAGGGGGTAGTTAAGAAAGTAATAAAATCGGCGCATCATGCGTTCATTGGGCTTCTAGGTAGGAACCTATGAACGTATAATGCGTTCCTTGGGACTCAAAGAGTTAAAAGGGCGGTTGGCATACTGAGTAGTCATTTACAGCTAGGCTGTGATATCTGTTAATTCTGGCACAAAACACCCAATTTCAGCACATGTCTAAACAAGCGTCTTTTATGATATAGGAAAATAAAGTCCTAATATCCAAACAGGAATAAATGTATTCAAATATAATGGATAAAACATCCTACCTTCATTAAAAAGCAGCCGATTTGCAAATACATGTTCCTGTGGTATACCAAGTTCATTTGCTACAGGGGCAATGATGCTGCGAAACCCACCCGAGACTAGAAACACCATTTTGTTCTTTGCTTTCAGCTCTTTGATAAGCTCTCTAAATGAGAAGGAAAAAAAGCAAAAGGTATAAGTAAATTAACCCTTTTCCAAGTATGTAACATCCTTCAGACACTACCAGTAGTATCTATAAACCTTACCTGTTCATTCTTATGATGGATGATATCATCAAGACCTATAAGGAGAAGACAAAGAAGAACTCTGTAGGGTACTGGAAGATGAGACCAATCTGTATATCAGAGCTGGCATTTGCAGACGATGTGGCCCTGATAGCTAAATCAGGGGCACACCTTCAGCCCAACTTACTTGTCCGGAAGGAAGAGCTTGAGACGAGAGGGATGACCATCAGTATCTCCAAAACTAAATCCATGGTGATCTCAAGAGAGGAGAAGAAACTCCAGATCATGATTGGACAGTATGCATTGGAGCAGGTCAACCAGTTCAAATACCTTGGAGTTGTGTTAGACTGAAATGGAGGCCTTCAGACTGAGCTGGCTACATGAAAAGCAGCTGCTGGAAGTCTCTTCCAGACCATAAACCGAGGAATTCTTAGCAAAAGAGAAATTGGCGACGACGAAAATGGCTGTTTACTGCTCTACCTATGTACCAGTCCTGACCTATGGGTGTGTCATGGGCAATGACAACAGCTCACAGATGCCAGCTTCAGGCCTCAGAAATGAGATATAAAGGTGATCCAAGTGACAAGAAGGGACAAAGTCCGCAATCAGACAATACTTCAAGATCTTGATACCCAGTCCTTACAAACCCGAGCGAATCAGTCAGTTACAATGGTTTGGACATGTATGCAGAACGGGAGAAAAATCGACCACCATGGCAAGAATGGGAAGCTAAGAACCAGACCTCCAGGGTGACCCAGGATGCGCTGGGAAGACAACATCCGACAGTCCCTAACTGACAGAGGACTGGAATGGAACAAAACCAGAATGAAAACTGCTGATAGAGACATCTGGCAATCTCTCTGGCAAACCTCTACACCCCAAGGTAGAAGAGGAGCGACTAAGTAAGTATCTATAAACTGGCTACATATTTCAACACTTTGGATCACAATATGTCTGACAACTAAGTTATGGTAATTACATTTTGCATGTTTCATGAAAGAGATCGCAAGGCTGGAAAATCATAGTTTTCAGTTATGGTTTTTTTCACCATGCAGTCAATGACTTACATGCTCATTCAACCAATCTCTATATTTTTTTAAACCAAAATTTGATTGCCTCACCTCTCTGTCCTACTTGTGTACTCTTCCGTTTGCTTGCTTTATGTCCATCCTTCTCATGCCTTCCCTGCACTTTTTAACCTTTCACCTTCACCAATTCTCTTCCTTCTATGTCATTTCTACCAGGGGATGTATGAAGCATATAGCACAGTTTAATTGTGCTCCCCTTGGAGCATTTAAAGATGAGCGGATCAGCTTTTTTTACTCTTGGATCTCAACATTTCCCAGGATCCACATTAAGCTAAGTTGTTGAAGGGAGGGGGGGAACTGGGTAGTTTTTTTTTTAAAAATACAGTTGCATAAGTGCTGCTTCTGTCATTTTGTCAAACTTCTTAATGAAGTAACAATTTTGTCAAACTGTGACTTATTCATGGTATTTTTGCATCTCTACCAAATTAATTTGCACACATTTAGTCATATTGACTTTCCCTTGGCTGTAGCCTCTTTCTTGATCTCTCACCTATCCTACCTTTCTGTGTCAATTCCTGTCTAATATCAGCAATTAGAGGCTGTAAACTAGATCTTTGTGTATGTTAGGGCACACATTAGCAAACACTTGCTCTTCATCATGGATGAATATTCTGACCAAGAGTTTACTTCAGCCTTTAAACAGCTAAGTCATTTTGTATTAACAGATATAACAGAAGAAGATAATAGTTTGGACAACATCACAGAGAATCACTAAACAGCGTTGAAATTGTAACAAATAAGCTGAAGAAACAAGGTGATTCAAGAGACATGCCAGGACTCACAATGCTGAGAGAGGCCAAAACTGCTAGATTGGATTTTATCCAAGTCATTAAAAAGATTGCAAAAGACAGAATGGAATGGAGGACTAGACTGAGGGTCCTATATAAGGTATAGTGGCACGATGCAATGATGACTCCTACTTTTCAATCTGGCTTATTGTGTTGTTATATGAAGAGGGGGGGGGGGGGGGGGGGGAGAGAAGAAGAAAAGGCAAACTCAGTTTTTAAAATGAAGCCAAATGGCACAAGACCACAACTTTGATGTAAGACATGCTGTCCAAGCAAAACATGATAATACAGATACAGAGCTGTATCACCACATATGGTGTTGCTGGTTCACTGGAACCAGGGCTCAGATCAATGTAGATTGGAAGGACACATCATCTGAGGCCACAGCACATCTGCATGACAAGCAAGTAATCAACAGTCTGCTCACAAGAAAGCTTGAAAGGTAAAACAAATGTGCATGCAAAATTCAAGTCCTAGAACAAGGCCAAAGTCCAGACACTGATAAGTTCAGATTTCACAGCTGGCAAATGCAAAAGAAACATGAATAAAGTGGACAATTATAAAACAAAAAACATTACAGAAGGAGATGAAGCAGACAAACAAAATAAAAACATAAAGAAGAAAATAACATGAAAGAAGAAGCCGGTAAAACACGCAAGAAAAAGAAATATGAAAGAAAATGAACAAAAAGAAACAAAGGAACAATAAAAGAAGAAAACGCAGAAGAAACGATCTAACATTAAAATATTATCCCATCCACAGATTTTAATTTTATAACTGGTAATTTCAGTGTTCGTTTTGTGATTCTGTGTCGGCTTTGTCTCAGAATGCACCCAACTCCTACCTTCTTTCTTTCATAATTGTTGACACCAACCCTAGGTGCTCACTGTAGCAATATTCCAGGACCTAACCACAATCTTAATTAATTCGTATAACCCAAGCTGAATCTGTTTCTTCAACAGTTTTGCAGAAAATAACCTTTTCATGGTACTTACAAAATATACAAATATATAGGAGGAAATAGAGAAGGAAAGTGGGAAAGCAGCAGCAAAAGAATGTCGAGGTTAACCAGCAATACACTTAAACCTAAGAAAACATACTTAATTCCAGGGCTGAGTCTAGGAGAATGTGTTGCTATAAACTTCTCCACTTGCTGGCGTGTAGGCTGCATGATTCCAAGTCTCTGTGTCAAAGCTTCACGAAAGGTCAACCCACCCCCCATAGCCTTCACTGTGCTACAAACAAAATTAAACACACATGAACAATCTCAGCAAATAATTAACTGTCTATATGTTTAATTAAGAAATCAACATTGCATTCTGGGCATTCCAATAAACTATCCATCCCCATCTTCAGCAGCAAACGCAGAGTTCTTATCCCAGGGGTACCAACAGCAGTATCTCCATCTCACCTTTTCCTTAAGCGCTGATCGTCGACCAAAACCCCTGGTCACTCCTCGCAGTACCATTCTCTTGAGACCATGATCCATTTGTGCTTCCACACTGTTCACTCACCCAAAAGGGCCCTTACAAATCTAGCTTGCCATACATCAATTCCCCACTAAGTTATGCAGAACCAGCCAATCTGCCTAATACACCAGCTGCAGTGATAGCCTCCACCTCCATTCTCAAACTAGATGTTGTGTTATATGCCACTTTTGTTAAGAACACCCATGAGCTTCTTCCGCCTCTCCACACAGAGCCATCTGTATAGATTATCACATCACCTGAGTGAGAACTGCCATGAATCAATTGTCAAACTTAGATTCTGCAGTGGCCGTTGGCCAGTCAATGTACTCACAGTCCAGCGTGATCATAACTTTACACATGTCTGACCTTTGCTGGGACATTCTGACCCACTCCTACCCTCGCCCAATGTTATCAAGCCTTCACACATTCCAATGGCGTCTCAAGCTTGCACCATCTAAGACCCTCTTTTCAGTCTGTGACCCTTAGCTCTACCCAGGTCTTTATGCAGGAGGTGCTTCTTGTCTGCAGCTGCTCTGAGATATGACTTTGCTTGCAGTACTTTCAGCCTATCTGTAACAGTTGGCAGTGCAAGTATATATTGCATATATCTACTGGGGTATCTCAAGGACATACCAGAATTATCCTCATGGCTCCATTCTGTATGCGTTTCATCAGCTGACATCTTGATATGGTAAGTGTTTACAGTCGAGAACCTATCATTGACAGGATCAAATGCTGGAACACTGTAAACAACATTTTGTTCCATATCCACTGCTGCTATAACCTTAAGTGCATCAAGTCTTTTTTGGCATTTTGCCATTACTGCCTCCATATAATCCCTGAAGTACCTGCTTCTATCAAAAGTGATACACAGGTACCTCAGTTTGCTTTCTCTTTTGATGCTTGAGGTACCATCAAAACAGGAGAATACACACATTAAAATAATCACCAAAAAAAAAGCTATTAAAGTTTGCAGCGATTATTAGACCCATCAATGTGTATATGACTTGAAGGTTAAAAAAAAACTTGGTTTGTAATTCCAGAATACTCAGTTTGACCCAGTTGCAGGCAATTTGGCAGCAGACTACTTTCTGTTAATTGGAGAACTGACCATTCAGCAAGCAATGGGAAACTAATGACAATAAAATGTCTACTAAAACCACAAACAACTTAAAAATGCTGGGGTTCGTCCTCAACACCCTGTAAAGGACACACAAATTAACTTTAATTTAACCAGCCACATCACATCCCCAGCCTTTTGTGCCGTTACATGTCACGCCGGGCTGACTCGTGGTCTATTCTTCCATGATGGCCATCCCATGCAACCATTTCAATATCACGGATCAAATCCAGTTTAGCACCTTAGGCCTGTCTCATCAAAGTTAATCTTAGAGTACTTCTTGGTGTCCTCATCTCATCAGTCAATTTGTTCCCCATTCAAGTGCCTGTATGGTGATTCTTTGTTCGCTAGTCAGATCTTGCACTTTTCCCATCAAGTCTAACAGTTGTTATTGATTTTCCACCTTTTTCTTCATGTTCATCGGCTGACTCTAGTGGACAGTTCTAGCTGTTTGTCAGTCCAATTTGGTGGGTGATGGAATAAACAGGCTTGGATTTGAAATGACACTAAACATACTGTATATAGCCACTTATTGATACAATAAGTAAAATTAATTATCTTCCATGTATATAACATGATTGAGGTTACACGTCCCAGAATACAGTGAACCCATGACATGAAGGGGCAAAGGCCAAATGGCAGGTGGAGCAGAGGTGAGGCGCTCCCAGCCAAGAGGGTGCGACAACACACAGAAAAGACACAGAAGTGAGCGGATTGCTTTTCTGAGGGCAGGGTGGCTCCTTACAAAGTAATCTTAACGACAATCAAGATGGGACATGTGCAAAAGGTGGTAAACCCATGCATTCTTTATTACCAGCAAGATTCAACTGCACAACAGAAGAATGAAACCAAGAGTCTCCACCTGGGTTGGCCTGCCCCAAGACAGTGTAAGGAAGGTGTAGGGGCAGAAACATTAGATGGAGGACCTCTTCTGATTATCAGAAGATCCCTATTGTGCTCGCTCCTTAATGGAAATTCCACAACAGACTACTATACATGAGTCTGTCCCATGTAATATACTGTGGCCTTACTTTTATAGATTATGATCAAATGATTCAATAGGGTAGTGGTTATCACATACACCAAACACAGAGAAGGTCCTGAGTTCAAGCCCCATGGATACTTTAAAACAACAAAAATGTTTAGTTTGTGTTATCCACATTTTTTGCAATGGATGGTCCACGTATTAAACTATTAAAACAAAAATGTAAAAAAAAAAAAAAAAAAAAAACCAATCGTGACTATAATTAATAATGGCTTTAGTGGGAGTCGTCAGACAGACCAGTCTTTTCCAATGTGGGGCTACCCCCCCCCCCCCGGGGGGGGGGGGGGGCGCCACCCCCTATCAGGATACTGGGGCAGCTGAGAAACGGTAGCTTCGCCTGTCAAAATAGTGGGGGTGATGGAACAGGATTGGGTGGGGGGGGGGGGGAGGAGAAGAGTAGCCCCAGGTGCACTTAAGGTAAATGACTAAAGCTACAGCAGCAGTGGAACTGTTAGCCCCGACCGTGGGTATGTGGGTGGGGGGGGGGGGAGTGGGGGCTGTAGGAGCCTTCTAGACCAGATCTTCCAATAGCTTTCATCAGTCACATCTGTGGGATGGTAAAAGCCGCCCTAGCACTTATGGGCAACGAATAAATATATGGCAATGGTGGAGACATTATCCCAGGCAATGCCTAGCAATTCATTATAGCAAATTGGTCAGATCAGTGACTCCCTTTGCATGCGCTACCATCCTACTGGGAGTGCTTGGGTGGTACTGGCAGTCCCCGCCAAAATCTGCCCATACGGCAGCATTGGAGACATAGATGAAGTAGAGAACAGGAGTATACAATTTTCTTTTACTATCCCGGGCAAAGCCAGGCAACTGAATCTAGTGAATAAATAAAAATAAGCATTCACTCACAATGCTGCAACTTGTGGTCCCACTCCACAAAACTCGGCTAATTCATCGATGCCTTCATCTGTACACACTGTCGAGTCCACATCAAAACACACTGCATCTGCCTGTCTCCAGAGGCGCTGAACTTGTTCTTGTGTTGACATAATGAAATCTCTGAATGCTGGAAGAAAATGTTTTTAAGAATTTAAAGGGTCATGCAGAAAAGTTTAAAAAATTTTTTTTTTAACATAAGCGATCATTATTATACTTTTTTCATCACATTCACTGACTGTGAACTCTAGCTGAAAGCTCTGGTTGTTCATCACCTATAGTCCGGTTCCATCCATTTTACAGATATGACTCATTTGTATGCAGACTGTTGGTTCCTTGCCTCTCAGGCAGATGCACTCAGACTTCAAAGGTAGCTCCCAATTACTAGATTTACAATATGCTTTTCGGTAGTCAGTGGTCTACTTTTGTGTTATCCACAATGTGGCTCCAGAACCCACATGGGGAAATTATTTATCTAAATATTAATCATCATCAAGTGCCCTGCTGACTAGTGTGAGTGTTCATGCCTCTCCACAACCTGGGATTTCCAACAGTACAAAATCAGTTCATGTACTGACACCCTTCAATGCCATGAAAAACTTATTAAGAATATTTTTACATTGTCCTTCACAACTCCCCTTTCCCTAAAATTTTCCAGCTGTCAAAAGCTCCAATTTCTTTATTCTTCAAATGTGGCACCAAAGAGTTATTTTTTTTTTTTCAAATTACAAAACATCAAATGTAAAAAAAACTGACAAATCACAGCATTAATTATAGAAACACTCCTGTCTTAATATGAAAAGAAAAACACACATTTTGACTTTGCTCACAACTGAAGGAACAAATATACTTTGAAAAACAAGTATGTTTTTTAATACAGTATGTAAACATTACAGAATAATTTACAATGCCTATGTAATCATGTCTTGATTCAACTTTTTACTTCTGTGTAAACAACAACACAATGTGCCAACCATTATTTGAAGGGCAAATGTAGAAGTTACCAGGAATTATTGTGGGATGTAAAAGCAGCACGCACCAAAATTTGATGCTGAAAGACAAAACAGGGTGAAGGGGATGAGGAAAGAGAAATAAATAAAAGCAAATGGTGTGACAATAAACACCAAGTGTCGACCGGTCTATACAATTCTAGGACTAAAACACTATTTACAGTACACCTCGAAGACCGGTCTATCCAATTCTAGGACTAAAACAATATTTACAGTACACCTCGAAGACCGGTCTATACAATTCTAGGACTAAAACAATATTTACAGTACACCTCAAAGACCAGTCTATACAATTCTAGGACTAAAACAATATTTACAGTACACCTCGAAGACCGGTCTATACAATTCTAGGACTAAAACACTATTTACAGTACACCTCAAAGACCGGTCTATCCAATTCTAGGACTAAAACACTATTTACAGTACACCTCAAAGACCAGTCTATACAATTCTAGGACTAAAACAATATTTACAGTACACCTCAAAGACCAGTCTATACAATTCTAGGACTAAAACACTATTTACAGTACACCTCAAAGACCAGTCTATACAATTCTAGGACTAAAACAATATTTACAGTACACCTCAAAGACCAGTCTATACAATTCTAGGACTAAAACACTATTTACAGTACACCTCAAAGACCGGTCTATACAATTCTAGGACTAAAACACTATTTACAGTACACCTCAAAGACCAGTCTATACAATTCTAGGACCAGAACAATATATACATTACAAATCAAAGTGAAGAAAAAATGGCTCTTTACTTTTTACTTCAAACTTTATAATGTAAAGTATTTTAGGGCTAGAATAATATATTCAGTAAGTAAGGAAACTATCCTTTACTTTTTACTTCCAACTAAATAATGTAAAGATTTATGTGGCTAGAACGATATATACAGTACACCTCAAAGTGAGGAAATAGCCCTTCCTTTTCTCGTTTACTTTAAACTATATAATGGAAAAGTAAAGGATTCTTTTCATGCCAGTGATTCTTCAAACTTCAGGCAAATGGAGTTAAATCTATATTTTTTTAAATAGACGCAGCCGGAATTCGATGGAAGATGAAGTCAACAACATGTTGGCCACCTTCATTTCCCAGGATTCACTGGTAATCATATTAGACTAGGTCGATCTGGGAGCAATGGTCACTAAAAAAGTTTGCAACACCTAGATATATCTACACTCCCCACATAATGCATCATGCACGAGATGTTATTTTACATAATCAATGATGGAGTGACACATAATGTATGTTGTTATTTTACATAATTGATGAGGGAGTCTTACATAATGTATTATGTTTTACATAACAGATCAGTTTTACCTAATTAATTAAATAATGGCAATGCAGTTTTTGATAATGAATGTTTACGCATTTAGCTGTCTAACATAATGTTTAGAGTTTTACATAATTGATGACAGCTTTACATAATGATATTAATATTATATCTTCCTGTTTAAATTATGAAACACTCTTGTCAGACACCGAGACAGAAACGGCAGCAAGTTAATTATTCGGCTATCCTTCCAATAATGGTCGTAAAATATCGGGGCGGAAAAAATCAATTGCGAAGTTCCACCGTCTTGAAATGAGAGTTTCCAGCAACTTCTGCTGCATAGCCAACTTTTGGCAACCTCCGCCACCGCCAAGAGCGGCGTGGATTGGGGCTAAACTAAATGGCCAGGACTCACGAGCAGCAGCTACCGCATCTTCCTTTATTTTATTTGCTTGTGAGACACTCTCGGCGGTGGCGGAGGTTGCAGAAAGTTTGCAATTCGGCGGTGGCGTTATAGTCCCCAGAAGTGCGCAACTGACGTGACTGAGGCCCTGTTAGGGTATATTTTCCACCCCGATAATAAAATGGTCGATAATATACGACCATTATTCGGAGGATAGCCAATTATTCTAAACAAAACGTCAAAAGGCACAGAAATTTAATTTAAATACTGCTGTTACTATATCAATGCTGTTGTCACCTTTGCCAGGCTGTCAGCAAGAAAATCTGTTTATGAATGAGGATGAAATATGGGCATGATGATGAAATATGGGCAATGATGATGAAATAATAGGGGCACACAATACTGCATTTGAGGAGACCACATTCCCTTTCATAATTAATTAAATTGTTGCAAGAAATAAATATTCCTTATACATTTTCTGGCTATCCTCCAAATAGCGGGCGGTAAAGATGACGGCCGCAAAATATCCTTTCGAGCCGCAGTCATGTGTCAATTGTGCACTTCCAGCGACTTAATTTGTGGTTTTCTGGCGACTACCGGTACCGCCACCGCCACGAGTACCCCACGCCGCTCACTAAAGATGGCGGCCGCAACATATCCTTTTGAGCCACAGTCACGTGACTTAATTTGCGGTTTTCCGGCGACTACCGCCACGAGTCTTGGCGTGGACTGGGGCTAAACTAGATGGCTAGGACCCACGAGCAGCAGCTTCAGCATCTCCTGCAGCTTTGCTCGTGAGTCCTAGCCATCTAGTTTAGCCCCAATCCATGCCAAGACTCGTGGCGGTAGTCGCCGGAAAACCGCAAATTAAGTCACGTGACTGTGGCTCAAAAGGATATGTTGCGGCCGCCATCTTTAGTGCTGCACGAAGTTAAGAGAATAGCTCATTTTGGCACTCTTCCGAATACCGGCCCCATATTATTTACTGTCCAAAACATTCCTTTTAGAGCCTCAAGGGGTTCAAGAGGTTACAAAGAGGTCAAGGGGTTATAAAGAGGTTATACAAAATATGGAACAAAACGTGAAATAATAATTGAAGCCATCATCATCAGTTTTCACTTCTGCGCAATGTTTAAAGTTAAGCGCCGTGGGGAAAAATAGTTTTCGATCGACTGAAGTGACGTGGGGAGGATTAATTTTCGATCCATCGGAGCGCTGTGTTGATGGGTAGCAACGTTAAAATCATCATCATCAGTCTTCACTTTTGCCGTTAAGCGCCGTGAAATAATAATTGAAGCCATCATCATCATCAGTTTTCACTTCTGCGCAATGTTTAAAGTTAAGCGCCGTGGGGAGAAATAGTTTTCGATCGGCTGAAGTGACGTGGGGAGGATTAATTTTCGATCCATCGGAGCGCTGAAGTGACGTGGGAAGGAATAATTTTCGATCCATCGGAGCGCTGTGTCGATGGGTAGCAACGTTGAGATCATCATCATCAGTGTAGCAACGTTAAGATTATCATCATCAGTGTAGCAACGTTAAGATCATCATCATCAATTTTTACTGCTGCCGTTAAGCACCGTGAAATAATAACTGAGTCGCTGAAACATGTGTCACCCCCCACCCACCCCGCTCCTTTTCTCCCTCCACACAGTGGAATTTTTATAAGAAAGATAAATAAGATACACACAATATATATATATATAATACACAAATTATATTCAATCAGATTATTAAATTACAAGAAGCCAAATCAGGATTTCAGAAGGAAAAAATAAATTGTCGGCCTGTTTCTCTAAATATCTAATGCATTTGATGTATATTGAAGAGAGCGCTGCGTTATACCTGCAACAATATCATATCTACTTTGATGGATTTAAAAATACCAAGATGTGTAGTAGAAACGACATAGCAGAGAAGATATACTTGGCTACAACTTATCTAAACACAAGAGGATGTTCAGTATCAATGAAGTGTGTACCACCTGCTAGTGTGGTCACTGAGAAAATGAAATGACAGACGAAAAGAAGGAAATGCAGGAAAAAAAAATACAATACACTTTCCGTCAAAGAAAAGTGGCAACTCTGCCAATAATATTTGACAGTTATATGTCGAAATTGTGGCACTACAGTTGTAAATACTGTCCAAAAACATGTTCTTTGTGACTGTGACGCCACTGAAATTCGGCTAAATATGTATTAAACAATGCACGACTAGTGCCGCCTTGGAAACGCTGTTTCCTTTTGACTTGCATCCACAGCCCTTCAATTGTTTGGGTGTGGATGTCTCCGTGTACATGGTCAACAAAATTAATAGCATGAACAAAAACGAGATGTTCATATATGCCATTGTTGAGTTGACCAACGTTGTTGTAGCCTCGCCAGGCATCGGTGAAAATTGTCGTTCCTGGTAACACATGCTCACTTATGATGCGTTCCAATGTTGTCGCATCTCGCCTATTAACAACTTCAAACCAGCAACGACCACTACCACGTTCAACTAGCCCAACTACCCATTGACCACGACGAAAGTAACCACGATGGTACTTGCGGTGGAAAAAATAGCTCTCGTCAACTTCAACAACCACTGACTGTCCGTTAGCATCAAATCCTCCCAACTGAGGGTTGCTAAGCAGCAGCCAGTTGTAATTCTACCCGAAAATAATTGTTATAGTTGACTATAGTATCACTGCTCGTCAATCTCTCAAAAAACATCACATTTTTTTTTGCTTGACTTCGAACAACCAGTAAAACATTACCATCACAATTCTTTCAGTTGGGAGTTCACAATTAGCGAAGAACGAACCCGTCCGTACACTGCAACGAGTATTACAGCGACGACATCGCCAAGAGAATCTATCGGAACATTCTAGCCTTGACACTAATGACATCCGACGGTTGCAAGACGAACAGTCTACTGAGTTCCGTATTATTCTGTGCATAGCAAGCCATTGCAACCACTGTAGTTTATCGTTCATTATTCTATATAAATCATCAGGTCTGACATCTACAGCTGCCAGTTGATCAACTTGTAGAATATTATTGCTTATCTGTTTTGGAGCCGATGGTCTGCCTGCCATAATTAAAAGTAGCTGCACAAATTATCAAAGAAATATTTCCACTTTATTCGCAACTTTTGCCGATAAGCAATTAATTATCTACGCAAGTGCCCAAATTCGCAAAGAGACTGTGACGAGGTGCATTCGGTGAGTACAGAATTCCTTCTAAACGCAACAACAAAAAAAGTACACAAGTCCAACAGAAACCTTTACAAAGTAAAACAATGAGGTAACTGAACAGCAAACCCAAGCGATCTTCCTAGCAGCGATCAAAGTGTCTGACCAACCAACAATTTATCTCAGTGGAATTTAACGTTAGCTTAACAGCTGGACCAGGGAACGCATCTACGTTGAAGAATTATGCAATCTTCCAGTCGAACGGACAGAAGACGACCATCTGAACTTGCGGACAGGCAGGTGGCTAATTACCACGGGTTAGAGTTGAGACGTAGGGGGCATTCTCAGACCAGCCGACAACTTTGATGTCCAGAGTTCAAACAGGATAGCGGGTCCAGTTGTCTAAGCAAGCGAATTTCGCACATTAATGTGATACACGTAATCTACCTAGTGATGTTACAACATACTCGTAATCACAAGGGCGGAACTTGGACAACAGGGTAGAACATTTACGGATGCCTGTGACCTGATTGATTCTATTATACTTTCATACTGTGCCAAAAGAGAAAATCTAACCATTTTTCGAAAATAAAAATTTCAAAAATGAAAATATTTGAACTACTGCATGTAAACAGTTAAAGTAGGTGCAAACATTAGTTAAGCAATATACAAGTAACCTGCAGTCTTCATCTTTTATCATCTTACCAAAAGTATATCTATATCGATAAACGCCTTTTCCCTTCTCCCGAGGATCCTCAGTTAGCTCAATATATTTCACGAGTCTTTATTAGGCTGTATCTGTTTAACCAGGGACTATTACAACCAACCAATAATCGACTTCGGTAGCAATAATAACCATGTATTGATGCCCTTCCAAGTAGCGACAAGTCACACACAAGACATTTTTTGTGGGTTCCAAGGAGGAAAAAAAAAAGAATTGATCCACTGCCACCTGAAAAGAATGTTGTAAAAGGCAACTAATTAGGACTGCTGAAATCAGATGTGATGGGGCGAAAGGCGCAGATATCGCAACCTAGCACGAAAGGCGCAGATATAGCAGCGTATTTGTAAACCACAATACACTATGCCAACCGCCATTTCAAGGGGGAAAAAAAAAAAAAAAAGAGATTAGCTGCCCGTGACATGACCATTTAGCACTTCGCGCCCGCTATCGCAGCCTAGCTGTTAACCACAAGACCGAGCAAAGGGCGCAAATATCGCAGCTTAGTTGTAACCACAACACAACGTGCAAACCACCCTTTTAAAGAAAAGCCCGACCACCGGCGTAACAAGCAGACTGCTTATCAACTGTACTAGCGAAGCAGATATCGTAGCTGTAGCGAAGCAGAAATCGTAGCCTAGTTGTAACTACAAAACAACGTCTAAACCACCCTTTTAAAAGTAAAAAAAAAAATTTGCCGCCGCTATCGCAACCTAGCTGTTAACCACAAGACCGAGTAAAGGCGCAGATATCGCAGCCTAGTTGTTAACCACAACACAACGTGCAAACCACCCTTTTGAAGAAAAAAAAGAAAAATGATTGCCCGCGCAGACTGCTTATCAACTATACTAGTGAAGACTCAGTAATTTCATTCAAACGAAATTATATAATAAAAGAAAGCATAGTTTGTAGTGTTCCTGTTCCATATTTTTAACTACATGACCTCTCAAGTCCCTAACAACGACCTCTTGAGGCCCTGAATGGGATTTTTTGTCTTTGAATAATATGGGGCCGGTATTCGGAAGAGTGCCTTTATTTTCCTTATTAATTAATCATCATCAAGTGCTTTGCCGACTGGCGTGGGCAGATTATAGTCTGACAGTACTGAGTGATACCCTTCCATGCCACGATGAAAAACGGCTGTCATGAGTCATGGGGAAGGGGTTTCTCGCAGTACAGTAACAAAAGAAAAAATTATTAATAATTTACAACAACAAACAAAACAAAACAAAACCTAACCTAATTATTATTTTAATTATTTATTATTATAAATTTAAATTAAATTAACAAAATAATATATTATAATTATATTTAAAATTGAATAGTTTAGTAGTTAATAATTATTAACTTGCCGATTTGATAATCCTTTTCTATTTCTACTACAGCATACTGTCTGAAACACAACTAATAAAACCGAAATGTGAAGCATTAACATATCAAAGTAACTTGCTAATTTGCAAATAAACAGACACAAGTGTGTTCAAATTGTTATTTTTATAAACTCCTTCGTACAAATAAAGCCAGCCGACTTAGCCACAAAAACGACGGAGATCGTCAGCTGTTTCCCCAGCCTCCTGCCCTGGTCGATTGGTAGCAAAACGTGTCAAGTGAGGTGGGGCGTAGATAACAGCAGTGCAAAAAACGCGTCAGCGGAATCCTGGGTGACGTTTTGTGCAAGGAAACAGAAGCTCGGCCAAATTCGATCCAAAACATCTGAGAGACAGGGGTGACGGAAAATGGAGTTTTCAAATTTACTCTCCCCCTCCATTATTTACTTAAACAAGGATTATGCCAATAGAGCCCCAAAATTTACCCCACCCCTCTCCTTTTTTTTTCCATCGGCAAATTTTTTTAAAGTAAGAACTTGCTCCCTAGAAAATTTGCAAAAGGACTGAGTGGAATACCCTTTCCCCAAACTATGCATGTGAAAAGGTTATTTTTTGACAATGTTTGTAAATTTTATTATTATTATTATTATTATTATTATTATTATTATTACTACTACTACTAATAGTATAATAGGACATTCTGGTCTCAAGTCTCAATGAATGGAAAACCCCAACTGCACCTTCACGCGGTAGAGGACGGTAAACACACTGCGGTGTGGCCAACGCGGCTATGGGGACCGAGTATCCGCCGGGATAAGTGGACACCTCTGAGGTGCCCTCTGCTGTTAGCAGGAGCATCACGGAGCAGAGCACTCACTTGCCCTAGCAATCGAAAAGGTTGCTGAAGGCTGAGGACGTGGTCTAAAGCCATGTGGATGTGGAAAGCAACGGGACACTATCACATTACTATTCCAAGAAACTCATCATGGAACACCAGCAAGGAGAAAAAAATTAGAATTTTGAGAGCATGCATTTTCCCTGTGGCTACATACGGATGTGGGTCGTGGATTATCTCTCAGTCCTTAAGAAAGAGAATAGAGACTTTTGAGCTGAAATTATTTATGTAAGACAGAAATGTAATCTTCGTTATTTCAAATATTTATTTGATTTGGGTTGAGATTATGATAGAAATTGTACCTTGAATAATTTGATAATCTTACTAACACTGTGTGTCATTAAACTGGTGGATTTATTTTAAACTGTACTGTGAATATTTGGATAATCTTACTAACAGTGTGTCATAAGAATAGTGTATTTATTATGCCCTTAGCATATAATTTTATTATCCTGGTTGATTTTTCCTTTAACTCTTTGAGTCCCAAGGAACGCATCATACGTTCATAGGTTACTGCCTAGAAGCCCAATGAACGCATGATGTGCTGATTTTAGTCTCTTTTGACTACCCCTTGGGCCTGTGATGCTAAACTCTCTGGGACTCAAAGAGTTAAGAGAATTTCTTCAAAGATGGCAGTGGCATTTATTAACCTTTTGTATATGGATTGTAGTTTTGATAATAAACTGCGTGATCTTGCCACACAGGTTTCTGAAACTATGTGCAACAAGTTTTTCGGTTTGTACTGTAAACTGCAAATTCAGACCGTGGTAAATAGCCAGTTGCCAGAGAACTCGTGACGCCTTATCCAATAACATGCGTATGCAGTTACTGATCTATTGTAATTGCTGCTACTGTCGACGATAAACTGCATTTCTAGTGCCGGGGTGTTTGAGTTGATAATGCTGACTGATGCCTTAAGAATTTAAGAAAAGAAATAAAACCGAACGAAAAGTATATTAGCAAGCTTCACAATGACGGGCAAAAATGAGGATATATTTAGGATATATACATTACCTGGCAAGTCTGTGATGCTCCTTTTTGTGAGACTTGATTGCTGCTTGGATAAGAAAAATATTCACCATGTCTCTCTGAAAATTAGGCATTTAATGCGCGTGTATGCTGTTGGATTTGCTAGGACTGCAGTCTGTGCCATTAGTTTAAACAAGGGACTGCGATTGACATTTAATGTGGTTTTCATTGGCACAGGAAATGAACAGCTATAGGGTGACCCTTTTACAGTGAAGTTGGAACTGTGATTATTTGATTACCTGTTGCAGGTCCACGCGGTAGATTATCTCCAGTGTGATCAACTCTTGGAAATGCCACTCATAATTTTTTCCTTAAAAAAAAATTGTATTTTGATGTCGCTGCTTATGCGGCAGTGATGTCCGATGCGCCCGCGTCTTTGTATCATAGCACGGCACGGCCCTGACCAGTTCCCGTGATAAGTCTTCGTCAGCAAGCACGGAACAAAGCATACAACAGAAAGAATGGAATGTCGCGAAAGAATCAATGAATGAATTGGTATGTGTGCCAGATTGCTGGCTTTGTATCCCTAACCGAATTGACTTCGGCTCCTTCCCGACTGTAAACAATTATATTCCTGTTATCCTTAGCTTCCTGTTAGTTTTGCCTCGCGGGTTATTCTTTGTCCAGTAGAGTTTCCTAAACGTTTTGTCACGGTGACCTCTACTCTGGTTTTGAATTTGTTCCGCTATTTCTTACTGACCCCTATTTTGCCTTGGTAGCGCCTTTAGGATACTCTTTTTAAATTTCCAAATGCCAAGGGATTTTTACGTGCGCAATAATACACACAGGCATCCGATCTTACTACCAGAAGACCAGAGGAAATGACTAGAAATCCACGTGAAAAAAATCCCAGTTTTTATCGGGGCTTGAACCCAGGACCTCCAGTACTCGAGGCGGAGGCCATGCCTCGAAACCACGCAGCTCCCATGTAATATATGGCAATTTTGAATCTAAAAGAACACAGTAGGAAGCAGCGGCATGCCGCAGAGATATATACGTGTGTGTTTTTCTTTTCTTTAGATGGATGCTGCGTATATCTTGGGCAGTAAGAATAAATATTAACAATGCCTTATGCAATAGAAAGCCGCCTTGGCTTCGCGGCTAGATGCTGGCCTGCGGATTGAAGGTTAGTGGGTTCGGATTCTGAGGAAGCCGAACTTTTTTTTTTTTTAGAAATGGTTCTCAGGTTGACCCAGCCTTGAATGGGTATCAGCTATAGTCATGGGAAGTAAAGGCGACCGGCGGATGCTAACCACATCACCTATCCAGTGCCGATTGGTCTATAAAACAGCGGCCTAGCCAAATACGTCTGACGGCGTGGATAAGGGCCCTTTACTTTTACTTGTGAGAAAACATCAAATAGAACAAAATATGCAATTGTATGAAAGGGTGATTTGCGTAAAAAGTGTTGTTTATAGTGGAGAGGCGTGGTCAGTTCACGTGTATAAGCATGGTAACGATTACAGCTGTCATTGTAGTAATAGTAACACGTAGCTTTCACATCTTACCGTTTCTTTTTGAATGGTGTGAGTGTTCGTTTTGCTAAGTTCGAAACGTTAACCGTGCGGCATGTTTGTAATTAAATGCAAACAGTAACAATAAACAGTAAAATAATATAATGCATTTTTATTCATTAGAAAAAAGGAAACTGATTGTGTGTTACCATTCCACTGGGGGAGGAAAGGGGGAGGGGGGGGGGGGGGAGAGGTGCAGACAATAGTGTTCGGCCACTGTGTAGGCAGAAGTTCAAGCTTTGATTTTTCAGAATCTTTTTGATGGGGATGCTGTCGTTTATGTCGTTCGATACACGCCCGTGTGTGTGTGTGTGTGTGTGTGTGTGTGTGTAAGTGTGTGTGTGTTTCAACCCCACCAGGACTGTACAACGAGCTACCAACACCCGGTGACATAGACTTCCACCATTCGGATGAGGATTACCCGGCTACAAATCCTAGAAAACCCGTTCAACCGTTAGGTTATATTAGGGCCCACGACAACAGCCAGAGTAAATGCAAAGGACCCTTTTCTACGTCTTTCAGGCTATTTGGTATATAGGGCTAGACCTATATTTTATAGACCAAACAACACTTGGTAGTTGATGTGGTAAACATCACGCCGAGCCGATTGTCTTTACTTCCCAATATTGCACCTGGTACCCGATCAAGGCTGGGTCGACCTTTTATTTTTGAAAAAAGTCTGACCCGTCAGGAACCAAACTCACGACTTTATGATCTAGACCACCGCGGCTCCCTAACAGCCGGAGTGGGTTTCTAAAATAATGAAAAAATTGCGTCCCACACTGGGATGGCGAATACGTAGAATCGTGCGATACGTGGGAAGTTAGTGGGTTTTAACAGCTCGGGCTGTATGGGTAACTGTGAAGGAAGATTGTGGTGTTTTCCTTGACTTTATGTGGTCTGGTTATAGAGGTCATAGCGGTAAGTAAAGCAATAACTTGGCTGGAGACACAGACCCTCACTCGGGCATGCTTCTGTTGTGACTCTATGCTCAAGAGGTAAGAGATGGGCTGGGTGCGAAGAAAAAAGGATTTCCAAAGCAGTCATGGCTGACAAAGATCCGTGTCATTTTCGTCCTAGGGTATGTAGATGTAGGGAATGGATGAATCAAGAACTTCTTCTTCTTCTTCTTCTTCTTCTTTTTCTTCTTCTTCTTCTTCTTCTTCTTCTTCCCATTCACCAGATGTAAACTCATATGCTGAAAGTTCTAGTTGTTCACTAACCTCTGGACTTGAGACTTGTTCCTGAGTGTTGCATGCACATCCATTTTACAGGTCTGACTTTGTATGCAGACTATTGGTTCTTAATTGACGCTTACGACATGCATTGGATCTATTCTTGTTTTCCGCAGATTAGGGCCCCAGAACCTACACGGAGAAGTCAAGAACTGACGCCAATGCACTATGGGCATTCACACAGATGTTATGTCTCAATCCTCGGAAGGCAACACGGAGTTCCCATGCTAATATTACTATCATCTCATTATCTACATCAGCGGTTCTTCACCTTCTTAATGTCAAGACCCTTTAATACAGTTCCTCTTGTTGTGTTGACTCCCAGCCATACAATTTGTTTCGTCGCTACTTCATAACTTCAGTGACTTTGTATTTTGCAATGGTCTTTGGCGACCCTTGCGAAGGGATCGCGACTCACAGGCTCAGAAACGCTGATCTACATAATCAAGTTCATTACCAAGCAGCACAAACAATCGTGCTTTCCCACACCTTGCGAGCTAACGATACGTATATTTCCTATGCTGACATATTTTCATGCTGTGACAAAATCATATTTTAAATCTTTATTAGTGTCTTGTCCTGGACGATCGGTACACAGGCCAAACAATTTCTTGAGGCCTCAGAGATGTGGTTTTATAGAAGAATGCTTAAAATACATTAAAAAAAAAAAAAAAAAAGCAACCAAGAGGTTTTAAAAGAGGCGGAAGCTCGAAGACATCTTATCACAGACATCAGAAGGAGACAGTCATCATTTTTCGGCCATGTTATGGGAAGAGGGGAAAATAGAACATGTTGTAACCACTAGAAAGATCTGTAAAAGGAGCGATAAAGGAAGGCATCGAGAGAAGAATCTTGACAGTCTTGTTGCATGGCATAGAGATGTGTCGGCACACAAACTGATACATGATGCAGGAGATCGCGTATTGTGGAGAGGCATGATTGCCCACACCAGTCGACAAGGCACCTGATGTTGATGATAACTAGTGTCTTTCTCTATTTCTCGTTCTGTCACAATGTAATCCCGTTTTACGTCATCTTCTAATGTGGTTAAAAAAATACAACTGGCATTTTTTCGTGTTGGTAAATTCGCTATTTGAGTTTTCGACACTTTCGAAACAGCTACTAAACACAATTCTCAAATACTTCTTTTAGATTTTTTGGTCTTGATCAATGCATACTTCTCGAAACGCCACAGGTATATAACTATTCTGCCTGTACCCGAATAACGATAATTTAACGAAGCATTGCCTCGTGGTGTTCCGGGTATCTGGACATGTCAGCAACATTCTCTGTAACCATTCACTGTAAATGACAAACAAAGAAAAGCGATTACCAAACACACACGGTGAATTGCCGACTGCGACTTGTTCATCGACTTTATATGTGTTCATCGACAGAGCTCTTTTATATGCCCGCCATTACTCCTTCCGTTGTTAATAAACACGGGAGGCGATATTTCTTAACTTCAAGGTATCGAATGCTTTTTCTCCTACCTCTTTGTAATTCAAATGCAGAGTTTGCATCAACGCCCAAAGCCATATTTGAACAGCAGAGCCAGGTCGAGTCCCACGCACTGAAGGTAAACTAGAAGCATTGCCACTACAGGCTCCAGATGGAAGGTAATAAATTCGGCAAACAATCGCAGGAGACGCTGTATTATAACAGTATTACGAGCAAGAGATGACGGACTGTGTTGCTGGGATAACTAGGCTGTGATACAACAATACAGTAAGTAAGTAAAACATGAAGCAGCTACGACAGGCGAAATACGTTGGGCATAACATCTTAAGTGATAACTTATTACATTAATATCGTTAGTAACAGATATAGGACCATATTGCCGGTATAGTCAGGTTTTGATACAATAATTAAATATATATATATATAGCGATGTTAAAGACACTTAGCTACGAAGATAGATAATTAATGCAATGTTAAAGGCACTTAGCTAGGAAGACAAACAATTAAGGCAATGTTAAAGCCACTTAACTAGGAAGATAGATAATGAAGGCAATGTTAGAGACACTTAGCTAGGAAGACAGATAATTAAGGCATTGGTAATGACACTTAGCTACGAAAACAAACAATTAATGCAATGTTAGAGACACTTAGCTACGAAGATAGATAATTAGGGCAATGTTAATGACACTTAGCTAGGAAGACAGATAATTGAGGTAATCTGGTAATCCTAGTTTCAGCTTCATAGCAAACGGGTAGATAATTGAGGTAATGTTAACTACAGCTACGAAGTCAGATAATTAGGGCAATGTTAAAGACACTTAGCTAGGAAAACAGACAATTAAGGCAATGCTAAAGACAGCTACGAAAACATTTAATTAAGGCAATGTTTAAGACACTTAGCTAGGAAGACAGATAATTAAGGCAATGTTAAAGACAGCTAGGAAGACGGATAATTGAGGTAATGTTAAAGACAGCTTCGAAGACAGATAATTAAGAAGGCAATGTTAAAGACACTTAGCTCCAAGAAAGATAACGGGCAATGTTAAAGACACTTAACTACGAAGATAGATATTTAAGGCAATGTTAAAGACATCTAGGAAGGCAGATAATTAAGGCATTGTTAAAGACACTTAGATATGAAGACAGATAACAAGCAATTCATCTTACGTCGGTGGCATCTAATTCTTTTGTTTGTTTCGTAACTAGAATCCTTACATATAAAATTTAAGTTATTTTAATATCTGCAAGTCGTCGTGAGGATGTTTCTTTAACTCACAAATAATGCTGCGAAATGTGGAAACAAGCATGGTTCGTACACAGTCATCGCTTTAGAGACGATAAAGTACTTTCGATCTTCTCTCCGGGGCGTGCTGGTGTTATTACTTTGTAGTCTTCTGCTTTTTCTTTCGTTCGCTTATTACTTTGTAGCAAATAAATCTGACGAGAAACAGCGAAATATGCCAAGCTATGAATTGTGCAATATGTTATTTTTCTGTTTAAACTCAGAGGAAAAGTAAGACGGACATACAATCAGACTGTTACTGGGATCATCGGAATAGGAACTGCGCTTGCTGCTGAAGAGAGGGACGGGGTGCTGATGGGAATTTCTCTAGTGCTGTATTGTCAGTTCATCATCATCGTCATCATCAGTTTCTACTTCTGCCGTTGAGTGTGACAGCGAGAAACAGTTTACGATCCATTGCTTGATGGGCAGCTATAGCTACTGTCATTCCGTGTCTATGTAGAAGCTCTTTAATGTCATCAGTCCCTCTTCACCGAGGGCGAACTCTTTATTTCACTGCAGATCTTTTCACCTGTAGCGCCAGCGTTAGTACTTTATACTGACTGCATTCTTACTAGATGAACAAACCATTTAATCTTCTGTTCCTCAATGAGTTTGCTGCAGGGCGTTGTTCCCACAGTCTGTATGACAATATAATTTTAAACTTAGAACTGGATGATTAAGTTGGTGGCTTTTCTCAGGCATCTCATTTCACTGTTGTTAATTTTACGTCGTTTAATGTTTGATTATGTCCAAGTCTGGCACTATTAGCTCAGTGTTGGTATGAATATGGTGTTTATAATATGTCTTGGTACAATATTTATAACGTACCCCAAACACGAAAATCCGTGGGAATTTCACAGCTGACTTGACAATCCACTATTTCAAGGGGTGCAAGTGTGCTGATGCTGTGGTTTCTCTTCTAGTGTATTTTGGTGTGGCAAATATATGTCAAGCCCATGAATGAAGATCTTAGTAAGATCAACGAATTGCTCTTTGCAGATGACCAGGCCTTGATAGCAGATACAGCCATGAAATTGCAACAACATCTAACATCCATGAATGAAGAATGTAAAACAAATAATATGAGAATCAACACTGGAAAGACAGAAGTAATGTCAATAGGAAAAAAGAAGACAGATCTAAACATAGCAATAGAATACAAAGGCATTAAACAGACATCTGAGTTTAAATATCTGGGAACTACATTTACTGAAGATGGGAAATTGGATAAAGTAATTGACATTAGATGCAGTAAAGCAAACCAAGTATTGGGACAGCTAGCCCCCCCCCCCCCCCCCCCCCCCCCTCTTACAGCATAAGACAATCCCAATTAGCACAAAGAGACATCTTATTCAAAGCATATTTATACCAACTCTGTGCTATCAGTGCCAGACATGGTCACCCACAACAAACCATAAAAGAAAATTAGTAACCACGGAAATAAGATGTCTGAGAAGGGCTGTAGGAGTGACCATAAGAGATAAGATCAGGAATGAGATCATAAGAAAAAAAGTCGGCACAGAGCCAATTCTGGATTACATATAAATACAGCAAGTGAAATGGTTTGCCCACTAAGAGAGAATGCCTTGTGACACCATACCATACAAAGCATACATGGAAAGAGAAGAAGGACGTAGAGCACGGGGTAGACCAAGAACAAGATGGAAGGATAACATCAGAAAAACTCTACAACAGCACGATGTGCATCAGACGCGGCAAAGACGAAGACTGCCGACGCGCGGTAAACACACGCCATAAGAGGCGCCAACAAGCGCGCGCTTTGGCGATGCACTCTAGAAGGGAAAAATCCCCCCCCCCCCCCCCCTCCAACCTTACCCCCCTGGAAATTATTTGAATGTCTCCTGTGACATCACCGTGACGTCATGGGGTGCGTTATAAATATTGTAATTTTTTTTTTGGGCACTCATACTTATGTTTGGATGTCTTAATAAAGGCGACACTTGGTATACCGGTATAAGTCCACTTGCTCGTTGGCTTCTTGTGTCTATTTCCCGATCCATTCTTCCGTCTCCTAGAGAGATATATAAATTGTTTAACTTTCTTCAGACAAGTGCTAATCAAACCTATATATTGCAAACTATAAATGTCAGTTCATAACGCACATTACTCAACATATTTTTTTGGTTGTTTAATTTAAATGTTGTTTTCAGCACTGTTCTGGTGTTTGACATTTCGTCCTGGAAAGTGAGCTAAGATATTAGTAAAAGCTTGCATGCAGCCATTATGTAGTTTATGAGACAAATGTAGCGGATACGGTCCATTACTAGAATAACAAACAATGATTGCCCAACAAACAATGATTGCCTAACAAACAATGATTGTTTAACAAACAATGATTGCCAAACAAACAATGATTGCCCAACAAACAATGATTGCCTAACAAACAATGATTGCCCAACAAACAATGATTGCCCAACAAACAATGATTGCCCAACAAACAATGATTGCCCAACAAACAATGATTGCCCAACAAACAATGATTGCCTAACAAACAATGATTGTTTAACAAACAATGATTGCCCAACAAACAATGATTGCCTAACAAACAATGATTGCCCAACAAACAATGATTGCCCAACAAACAATGATTGCCCAACAAACAATGATTGCCTAACAAACAATGATTGCTAACAAACAATGATTGCCTAACAAACAATGATTGCCTAACAAACAATGATTGCCTAACAAACAATGATTGCTTAACAAACAATGATTGCCTAACAAACAATGATTGTCTAACAAACAATGATTGCCTAACAAACAATGATTGCCTAACAAACAATGATTGCCTAACAAACAATGATTGCCTAACAAACAATGATTGCCTAACAAACAATGATTGTCTAACAAACAATGATTGCCTAACAAACAATGATTGCCTAACAAACAATGATTGCCTAACAATGATTGTCTAACAAACAATGATTGCCAAACAAACAAAGATTGCCTAACAAACAATGATTGCCTAACAAACATTGATTGCCTATCAAACATTGATTGCCTGGAAATAAAAAGCGAGGTTAGAATATTTCAATCATCCATACTGAAAAAGTATTGTTCTTTGGGTCTTGGACGAGGTGTTGGCAGGGCCGGATTTAGACTTGAAAAAGCCCTAAGCTTTATAAAACCCCGAAGCCACTACCATTTTAAATTACACAAGCCAATATCAGAAAACGTTAAAACATGTATGCCTTTTAAATATATTGATAGTTAAAGTAAAGGACCCTTTTCCAAGCTTCAAATAACAAAAAATAACGTCCACCTGGCCTTTACTTTCCAGGACTGTACCTAGTACCTTCTCAATGCTAGGTCGACCTGGGAGCCAAGGTCATTTGTGAAAAAAGTCCACCCCCAGTCAGGACCCGAACCCAGCACCTTCCGAGAAGCAGGCGAGGGTCTAGCCCTTAGATCACGGTGGCTTCCAAATATATTGATAGTAGAAATATATTCTTTCAATTTTTATTGGAAAAAAAAAATAAAATAAAGAATGTTTGCAGAATCACAAAAATTGAGAAAAGAAGAAGATTGGATTGGCTTTTTACCCCACCAGGACATCACACAAGCGATAAACACCCGATGACACAAAGTGCCACCATGCGGATGAGGATCACCGTGGAGAGGTCCCAGAAACCGCGTTCAGACATTTGGCCATAATGATGACCTGCCTATATTGCGGCCCCTGGCAAAAGCCAGAGTGGGGCTTCAAATAACAAAAAATAACGTCCTAAGAAGGACGTAAGGAATTAAGAAGAAGATACTTCACAGTGGGAGTTATACAGCCGGAGTCTACCAATCATCAGTCTCATCATTGCTCTCAGTTTATTTGTTTGAGGCCCCTGGAGATTGTAAGGCAATAAGTTGTAGCTTAGTTAGCTGATACATAAATCCAGCACTGGGTGCTGGAAACTTTCTCGACGACTGGATAGACCATTGGTTGAAGAGGCAGAGACAAAGGCGGAGCCAAAGAAATGATACTGTACGGTCTAAGGTAGGCAATCTGAGGTATATCTTCAAAATAACTGAACCAGAACAGAAATCAATCGATCTTTTAGCAAGCACATGATAATGATGATCTTTCAAAACGAATAGTAATCGAAGTCGTCCCATTGTGGGATGCAATTTTTGTTATTTGAAGCCCCACCCTGAACTGTGGTCATAACGGCTGAAAGGGGTTTCTGGGACCTCTCCAATGGTGATATGGTGGTATTTTGTATCACCGGGTGTTTATCGCTTGTGTGATGCCCTGGTGGGGTACAACAAGCAAGCAAGCAAATGAATAACAATTTATAACTGTTATCTCCCCCCTTCCCTTTTTCCACAAGGAAAGAAATTGCTGTTGTGAATTTAAATATTAAAGATGATATACAGTTTATTACCTTGTATAGTTTGCTGTGTCTCCTCATATGAATACTTGAGAAGGAATTCAATTTACAACTATATACATAAGTGGCAACGTTAATCCCTTGCTATCACGATAGAAGGGCGCGTTGCTTAGCTTATAAATACGGCGGTAACGATCACACTTAAAAAAAGCATGTTTTTTAATGTATTTCTGCTGAAAGGAATTATAATTTTTGCGTTTCATCATCATCATCATCATCATCATCATCATCATCATCATCATCATCATCATCATCATCATCATCATCATCACCACCACCATCAACATCATCAAGTGCCTATCAACATCATCATCAAGTGCCTTGCCGATTGGCATGGGCTACCATGCCTATCCATAATCTGCGATTTTCAACAGTATGTATCAGTTGCTGTCGTTCCTCGGTGCCAAAACAAAAGGTTGTCAAGACTCTTCTCGCTTTGTCTTCCTCTGTCACTTTTTCACAGATCTTTCCAGTGGCCACAGTGTATCCTAGTTTTCCTCTTCTCATAAAATGACCAAAAAGATTACTGTCTTTTCCTTATGATTGTGAACCTTTGCCTCTTTCAAACAAATCTTGGTGGCTCTTTATGGCTGTCCAGTGAATTCTTAGGACTCCTCTGTAAAATCAAGAAATTGTTGGGTTTATTTATTAATTATCCCCGCCAAAGGCATGTGTCAAAACTAGCTCTTTATATCATGCAAGAATTATGTTTCTAGCCTCAAGTGGCATGGTTTTGTTGCTTCAATGTACACTGATTTCATGCAGTGTGTTTAAGGAGGCTTGCACCTTAAGGTTAAATCGTGTGTTTTTCTGAGGACACTGTGTATGGCTACGACATTTACTTGAAGTATCCAGTGTATCTGACTCAGTTTGTGACTGGAATCACTGGCATTGGTGGTTCAGCAATTAGAAGCCAAGCTCGTTTGCTGTGGTGCCCCAACTGTAACGACTAACTAACTAACTGATGTCATTCTCTAGTACACACATGAGGAGATTAAGCAAAATATGATAGGCAGTAAATTATGCAGTCTTGTTGTCGTCCATGTGTTATCAAGATCTTTAGGAGAAGGTATGTCGTCACTCTTAGATACCAACAAGTTGTCGTCGTCATCATCATCATCAGTTTCCACTTTTCACGGTAAGTACCGTAGGGAGAAACAGTTGGCGATCTATTACTTGATAAGTAGCAATGGTTTTCCTACTAACAGGTATACCATCCTGATATAAGCACTGTTTACTTTAAATCATTCTTTACTGAAAGATTCTAGTTTAAAGTAGTTAACGTTTAAGTCTAACACATTGAGCGTAATAACACTATCTAATAACACCATAGGAAAGAAGGAATGAAACTAAAATTTCGGATACAATAACAACATATGTGCGGCGAAAGATAGTCAGAAATATGTATTGTCTTTGGACTACCACATTCGCCGTGTTTGTTTCGAGGCTCTTTTGTGGGGAAACAAGAATAGACCCATTGCCTTGACTCCCCAACAAGCATGTCGTAAGAGTCGACTTATTGGGAACTTCGTTCGAAGTAGGAGTGGCTAGACTAGGAACAATTAACTGCACTAAAATAGTAAAACGGATATACAATTAGCAAGTTTTTTTTTTTACAGAACGTTGCTTTGTTCACGGCAAGCCTGAAAGTATCCCTCATCCTAGCCAGCTCTTCGATCCCATGTACTTTCAATGCCAATGCTTCTTCAATGTCTTGAATCCATCATCGCGTTGGTCGACCCCTGCCTCGCCTTCCACAAACTGACGCTTGATGTGGCCAAAATCTCCACCGGGGTTGGGTGGGGGGGGGGGGGAGGGCAGGTGGGGGTTCTGAATAAAGGGAAGAATAAGAAGGTAGTATTCTTTGTTATTATTATAGAAGCCGCTGTGGTATGGCGGTTAGACACTGGCCTGTGGACAGGAAGGTTGTGGGGGTCGAGTGCTGACGCAATCGAACTTTATTTAAAATAAAATGGATTTGGCTCCAGGTCGCCCAGCCTTGAGTGAGTACTAGATAAAGTCCTGGGAAGTAAAGAACGCCGGTGCGATGCTGACCACATCACCCACCAAGTGTCGAATGGTCTATAAAATATATGTCTAACCTTATATGCCCTATACGCCTAAAGACGTGAAAAGGGGTCTTTTAATAATTATTTAGCATTATTATTATACTTTCTTTTTAACTTTGTTTGTATCTGTCTATATAGGATTGCCTCTAAGATGCCGTCGTGCAAGTGATACACCAAAGACCCCAATGAATTGTTCACACTGTTAGCAACAATGGCGTTCACAAGACAACGAATCGAAGCCTGGTGCGACGATGTGGCTCAGTATCTGAGAGATGGCACCATTTGTCATAATGTTACCGGATATCTAGAAGCAACACGAAGTAAAGGTTCCACAGCAGACTTGTACACAACTGAACCTGACACCCAGGTATCTAATAGTCCACTGTTGGTACAACCAACAAGCAACTACAAAGTAAGTAGAATATCGCCTGCAAAATCGCATGGTACCTTTTTACTGATTTCAAAGGATAGATCCACAAAGAACAACTACAGAAGTAAGACGTCACCCTTCTGGAGCCATGAAGGAAGAATGTCTATGGAACAAACAAGAGTAAAATCAGCCTGCAACCTTTATCAAGAACAGCAAAGGAAAACTGAGTGTCTTATGCAAGGATTGCCAGTCGAGTCTAAAAGAGGTTTGATTAAAGAATCAAGATCACCTTCTAAAGCGTTTCCACATACAGACGTATCAAATTTCGTTGGACAACGAAAAAGATCAGCAGAAATAGTGTACAATCGACCTCGTTCGTCATCCCAGCCTCGTTTTCGCCACTACAAGAGTCCCACAATCTATGCTCAGATGATGTTTGGCAGTAGCGGAAATTTGTTACGAGATTTTAATGCTACAAAACCTGGCTATTCTGCCGTGACAGTTTGGTCCGGGGCATACGATCCACATATGCTGAGACAAGGAAGTTTCGCGAACATTCTGTACACACAACGACTGAACACTCGTTCTCAAGAAGTATATCGCGCGAGTAAAAAATATTAGGACAAGTGGGTAACAGGAAAATGTATGTGGACCTCATGACTAAACACTCATTGGGAAATTGTGTATCTCAGTCGAATATAACTGTCTTAAGACAATGGAGTATTAAGGACAATCCGGATGCCTAAAAGTAAACATTCATTATTGAGAAATTTATAATTGGAGTTTAAAATTTTTACGATAAGGGAGTTCTATAGACAACCTAAATATCCAACGACTAAATACTTGTACAAAATTTGAGTAAAAAATAAATAAATAAAAAATAACGCGAAAGTATCAGCTAAGTTCTGTATAACCAACAACCAAACATTCGTTCTCCAAAAGTATGCAGTTAGCATAAAAATATGTTGAGACAAGTGAATTTCAAGGTCAGCCTGTTTATTCAAAGACTTGCAAGATGTCTATTACTTGATGCAAGCGAATAATATTTGCACAGAAACAATAACACTTACTTTCATTAATTATATCATTTGAATAAAATTGTTTTGAAGAAAGAAAAGGAGTGTCAAAGATAAAGTGATTACTTTCAAGATTAAAACACCGGTTCTAATGAAGTACTCATTCTAGTAGATAAAATAATGAGTACGTCAAACTTATGTCGAACGTAAAAGCATAACAGTTAAAACCTTTATGAATAACACATAGATAAGAAGCTTCAACAGTATAACACATCATCATTGCCTTGTCGTGCCATTTTATTTCACATTCGGCTGTCACGAGCTGGTTTTGTCACGTGTCTCAATTAGGGTCACCCCTAGTAATATAAGACACTCTGTAATGGTATAATATTGTGATGGTGGCTCGTATTGGTCTAGTTGGTGTTCCACAGCCCCAAAAGCTACCCTACACCACTCTAAGGATTAACTCAGGTATTTTATTATGAACAGACCAGTACAAGTCATTATCTTCCGCCTCAGAAAAGGACACAACCGATTACGTAATCACATGTACACAAAATTCAAGATAGGTGTATCAGCCATGTGCACCTGTGGAAATGTGCCCCAGACAGCAGAGCGTGTACTCCAGGACTGCACCGAATTTGACACATTAAGGCAAACCTTTTGGCCAGAACGAACAACAGTGGAACGTAAACTCTATGGACCACTGAATGAACTAACAACGACAGTGAAATTTATACAAAAGACAAAACTGCTGATATAGACAATCTATTTCAGATGAACGAAAGAAGAAGAAGAAGGTATCTCAGGTACTTGGCACTACAGAATTTCCACAGATATTCCTAGGCACGACTTGGCCAGACTTCCTCACCACTTGATTGCCCCCAGACTGGATAGGATCACTATCACAGTCAAAAACACAGTATAAAGAATTATGTTTAAATAACAATACACCCCACTCTCAACCAACTAATTGAAGGGAACTATGAAATATAGAACACAACCAAAGTTGCTTTTAAGGTAACAATGCATTAGTCAATAAGTTCATAACAATAAAGGCAATCTCAATGAACTGACCAAGAAGAATGACATACAAAAGAGAAAGACACAAATAAGGTCTCAAATAGTCAAGTATGACTCTTGGACTGCCATAATTCAATAGTCTTTAAATCATCACAGCTCTTGTGATAGGGTAAAGGTAAGTTTGGGTACACAGTGTTAGGATGGCTGCACCTTTCAATTTCCAACAGTTATACTCTGCTTAGTGATTGGTCTTTATAGACAGTCTCCTCTCCTTAGTCACATGTGTAGATTCTCCTGGCAATTGACACTGGTACCAAACAGTTCATGGAGTTAGGTGCACTCCAGATCTCTGGGAATCGTGTAGTAAACTGTCAGATAGTTATCAGGGTAGACACACTTAATTATACCCAGACTGGGTGTTGTCGACACAATGCATAAGGTCAACTGGTCTGGCACGATGTAAACAGCAACTGGTGACAGTCTGTAGTGGCCACAAGTTGGCGTAGAGGCACCTGATTGTGTTGAAAATGCAACAGCTGTCCTCTAGTTGGTATGATACATCATTTCACTTCCTAGAGTGTTAAAAAGGCTGGAACAAGGCAAAATGATGAGTACCTGGTTTCTGGTAGTTAGTAGCTGATGGCTGGGTGATTGCACAACCCAGCTGGATCACCTGGATTATGACCTGATGCAACTCCCAGACAAGCCGGTTCTGTAAGGTTATAACACCTCTCATATCGTGAGAATACAATGGAAACATGGATTAGACAATCAGTAAGCACTGCATCCCGTTACCATTCCTCCCCATTTCCCATGACTCAGTTCCAACGCTCAGATGATAGTGATTGGCCTCCCCGGAGAATGATAGACCTGACAGGAATTTAGATTTACAAGTTTGTATTTACAGGTGTCCCCCAGCAAGCAAGAATAGACAGTAATGACTTTGCCAAGCCGAATACTTCTCCACTGGAAACCGCGCGAATCTGCAGTTGCCATCCATAAGAATAAGATCGACCTTTCCCCTTCCATTAAAGAATACTTATGCTAATATAGGTACACAATGGACATAGGAATATTCAAGTAGGGAAGACATAACAGACGGACATGTACCAACTTTCCACAACTGTCGATACTGTTGTTTACAGTTCCAACCGACAGGCCAGATGATCTTGCAGTTTGGATCGTTTTAAAAGAAGCGCCAGGATTTTTTAGGGAAAGAAAGAAGACTTCTCGGTCACTGTTAGAGCGTGATACCCGTTGCTACGTTATATTTCCCCCACATCAGTTAGCCACGTGTATTTTTATTTTACAAGGATACATAAATCCAAAAGGTTAGTGTCGGTATATTAATGAATATGAGGGGACACCCTTTATCAGTATAAAGGTGTATCTTTCCACTGGGATCGCCCCTTCAATTTGGGTACAAAGTTGGCCTGACCCAGTCAATATCACATACCTGTGCAAGCCTTGGTTATGCATCAGGGAAATAGAACTCGACTTAAGTTAATTAAACTACAGCTTACCCATACTTTTGTGAAATTCCCTCGGTGACTAGGATATATTTCAAAGCAGATTTATGACAGTTGAAACAGAATACTTTCAGTGTCTTTTGGCTTCGGGAGTTGCATCTGAATTACACTAAGGTTTAAATCGACCCCAGAACCAAAAGCGGAAAAAATTCCTTCCGCAAAGAAAGGCGGTGGTTTGGCCATGGAAAAAAAAAGCTTCGCTACTGATGAAAATTACTTACTTTTGGGTGAATTCTCAAAATAACTCATTCCCAATAGATTTAGGATGGAATAAGGCTCCATCTTCACACCCTGACCTATAATTTGTAAAGAAGCACTATTTACTTGTAGTGGAATAGTCCACATTTAGAATTAGTTCATTTACATAGCGGGTTATAGACTATGGTCTGAACTAGGGCTGTACCGAATATTCGCTTCGTATTCGCTTCGGGCCGAATAGTGAACCTAATTACTATTCAGTAGTAGGCCGAATACTTGCGGTCGGGCCGAATACGAATAGTATTTACCTTACACCCGTTTCTGCATACACTACGATCTACTGAAATAACTCTCTAATTAACACAATAGTTGCTGTTGCCTAAGTCTGTCGTAGCGGGGGCAACTGCAACCCGATTGCGTGGTAGAGAATCCAGTTTTAACATATGGCTGTGAGTCCTGGACAATCGGTAGGCAGGCCAAACAATTTCTTGAGGCCTCAGAGATGTGGTTTTACAGAAAAATGCTTAAAATACCATGGACAGCTAAAAAAAATAAAATAAAATAAATAACCAAGAGGTTTTGAAAGAGGCGGGAACCCCATGACAACTAATCACAGACACCAGAAGGAGACAGTATTTATTTTTCGGCCATGTTATGAAAAGAGGGAAAATGGAACATGTGGTGACCACTGGAAAGATCTGTGGAAGGAGAGATAGAGAAAGACAACGAGAGAAGATTCTTGACAGCCTTGTTGCATGGCATGGAGGTGTGTCAGCACTCGAACTAATACATGCTGAAGGAGATCGCGGATGTGGCAAGGCCCATGATGATGATGATACACTATTCGTATTCGGCCGATCAGTTGGTCCAGCTATTCGTATTCGACCGAATAGTGAAAATTCCTTTTCGGTACAGCCCTAGTCTGAACCATACACGTAGGAGTGTTTTGCTGGCTACGTGACAAGGACTCACAGTCTGTTTCTCTATTCAGTTCTATCCTGTGTTAAAAAAAAAAAAAAAAATCAACAACATGGAAGGAATCCAGTCCAGCATCTTTGCCTCTCTCATCAACGTTCGTTTGAGTTGTTTTTTTTTTTTTTTTTTTGGCGTTCTCAACTCTATCGTCTCGTTATTTCCAATGTCAGTGCCTATTTTATAATTCTATACTCCTTTTTTTTTCTAAGGATGTGTCCAATACAGCGCCATCTTCTCTGTCTTATACTGTTTATTCAAGTGGTTGCTCATGAATGTCTCTGATTTCTTAACCTCTCTAAAATTAATCTAATTTTATCTATATTATTAAAACTTTTAATTTCCCATGGTCGTCGTTACCTACAGACTGAGAAACTACTGAACCGATTGTTTTCAAAATTCCACACAACGTTGCCTTTGACTCAATGCGTGTTTTTCTGTCAGAAAATCGCACAAAACACGAATGACGTTGCTCCAGCAACGATCAAATCATTATTTGTATCGTTGCCCGCCCGGATTTGTTTTTAGTTGATTGGCCACCTTCGACTGCTGAGCAGGGCTGCCATTAGATGCCTTTTCCCTCCTGATCCATCTCCTACATTTCTTTACTGATCGCTTTTAAATTTTCACACAACGTCGCCTTAGACTCCGCGCGTGTTTGTATGTATGAGTGTTGCACAAACTACGAACGACGTAGCTCCAGTGACCATCATTTCATTAGTTTTTTTGTTGACGGCCCGGATTAATTTTTTTGTGACTGTGTAACACTGAACTTCACATTCTTATTACATAATTTCATTTCTACAATATACTTGAGTATTTGGTAGCGTAGTTGTAGGCATTCCGCCTTTCACGCGGGTGATCGGCGTTAGATTCCCCGCTGGATGATATACTAACTGGGTGGCTGCCACGTTTTTTGTGGTTAATAGCTAGGCTGCGATATTTACGCCTTTTTTGGCTTGGTTTTGGCCTTTAAAGCTAGCCAGTGGTAGCGGTGACACGATGCTCAGTGGTCATGTTACGGGTAAAATTTGTTCGCCCTTGAGAGGGCGGTTGGCACGTTGTATTGTGGTTTACAGCTAGGCTGCGATATCTGACTTAAAGTCTTCAGTCTTCGGTAGTATAGTTGTAAGTATCCAGCCCTTCACGCTGGTGACCGGTGTTCGATTCCGCGCTGGGTGCTAATTTTTAATTTTCTCTTGAAGGGGGCGGTTGGCACACTGTGTTATGGTTTACAGCTAGGTTGCGATATCTGCACCTTACGCATAAAGACGTCAGATTTCAGTAAAGTCCCAGTTAGCCTCCCTCCGACGCTTTACTCGATCAAAAACTATTCATTGATGACAGAAACTGTTAACTAAGACAGCTTAGCGTCCAGTTTGGTTTGGGTCGACACGGATGCCAAGGTTAAAAATCGTCCCTTCGGAGAGGGAGAGATGACAGGTGCGGGTTTTTATTTCTGATATTTGTGAGTATAGTGTACCTTTTTTTTTCAATCACGGAATATTACTGTGGGTTCCACCACTAGTTATGTTGTTATGTTGTTTGTTGTTGTTGTTGTCCGGCGCACAGTTAAACTAAACCGTCCGTGGCGACAGCATGCGGCGCTAACTCCTTTGGTTACAACGACCTGCGCAGACAGTAGTGACCGTTTTGTGTTGTTGTGTTCTTGCTGTTGTTGTGACGGTGGTTGTGGTAGTGGTAGCAGTAGTACTGCAATTGCTGTCATTTTAACCTGCTACATTATATTGAGAAAGGTACAAACAGATTATCAAAATGGTCTATCTATCTATCTATCTATCTATCTATCTATCTATCTATCTATCTATCTATCTATCTATCTATCTATCTATCTATCTATCTATCTATCTATCTATCTATCTATCTATCTATCTATCTATCTATCCATCCATCCATCCATCCATCCATCCATCCATCCATCCATCCATCCATCCATCCATCCATCCATCCATCCATCCATCCATCCATCCATCCATCCATCCATCCATCCATCCATCCATCCATCCATCCATCCATCCATCCATCCATCCATCCATCCATCCATCCATCCATCCATCCATCCATCCATCCATCCATCCATCCATCCATCCATCCATCCATCCATCCATCCATCCATCCATCCATCCATCCATCCATCCATCCATCCATCCATCCATCCATCCATCCATCCATCCATCCATCCATCCATCCATCCATCCATCCATCCATCCATCCATCCATCCATCCATCCATCCATCCATCCATCCATCCATCCATCCATCCATCCATCCATCCATCCATCCATCCATCCATCCATCCATCCATCCATCCATCCATCTATCTATCTATCTATCTATCTATCTATCTATCTATCTATCTATCTATCTATCTATCTATCTATCTATCTATCTATCTATCTATCTATCTATCTATCTATCTATCTCTGTCTGACTGCCTGTCTGCCTGCCTGCCTGCCTGCCTGCCTGTCTGTCTGTCTGTCTGTCTGTCTGTCTGTCTGTCTGTCTGTCTGTCTGTCTGTCTGTCTGTCTGTCTGTCTGTCTGTCTGTCTGTCTGTCTGTCTGTCTGTCTGTCTGTCTGTCTGTCCGTCCGTCTGTCTGTCTGTCTGTCTGTCTGTCTGTCTGTCTGTCTGTCTGTCTGTCTGTCTGTCTGTCTGTCTGTCTGTCTGTCTGTCTGTCTGTCTGTCTGTCTGTCTGTCTGTCTGTCTGTCTGTCTGTCTGTCTGTCTGTCTGTCTGTCTGTCTGTCTGTCTGTCTGTCTGTCTGTCTGTCCTAAATTGTCCACTCCTACGACATGCTTGCTGGGGAGGCAGTGGGTCTATTCCTTTTTGCCTCACAATGGGGCCCCGAATGATGCTGATGACGACGAGAATGATGACGATGATGATATCGATGAAACTGATAGAATACTTAAAAAACCCCATTGCTTCAATATACTGAGTAGAATGTGAGTAGAATTTCAGTAGAATGTGATTAAAACAACACCACTAATAGTTTTAACAACAATGTTGCTGATTTGTTCCAGAACAATCTAGAATAAATACACACGTTGTGATTTCTATTACGAGGCATATTCATAAATAACCCCAAAGCATTTTCCTTCTCGGCTATTAAAGAAGATAAAAACAAATGTAAGTTTTCACACTTAAAAATTCAAACGACGGTACAGTAAATTACATTCAAATTATTTTGTTTTCTGGAACATGATCCTGAGGGCTTAAGACACTTGAACGCCCCGCCCCCCCCCCCCCCAAACCCCACCTTTTTTCTCTGCAACATAGATTATTAAAATAGAGTATGGGGGCGGCCTAGACAAAATAGACTAATCGGATCTCCCCCACCCAAAACATATATAACAGTTCTTTTTTAAAAAATGAGTCTGACACATTTCATATTGTGAAACATAAAGTTAAAACAAAAATGTAAAGGATCTTTGTCTACGTCTTCAGGCGTGTTGGACGTATAGGGATAGATATATAATTTATAAATCAATCGGCACTAGGCGGGTGATGTTGACAACATCATGCCGGCCGCCTTTACTTTCCAGGACCTTAAGTGATACCTATTTAAGGCTGGGTCGACCTGGGAATCAAGGCATTTTTAGAAAATAAAAAGTGCGGCTTTCACAACATATATTTTACATTTTTTTTTGCCTCCCAACACATTATTATTATTATTACGCACAAAAGGATAATAAATTGTGAGCACCTCCTCCCCTACAAATCATGTAGGGGGTTTATTCCCTCAATATTTTCTCCGGGTCAGCGCCTCTGGTATAAGGCACCTCTGTCAAAGACACATATATAAGAGGGAAAATGTGAGTAAATTAATGATTATGACAGAACTGATTACTGTAAGAACTTTCTGATACAGGGGGAGGTAATGACTGTATTTGTTTCCGTCAGCATTCTTAAATCCCTTTGTGTAGCAAAAGTATCGACTATTTACACCTTGGCACGCCCGTTTTTATTGAATAACTGTGATAATCGATACTGCAATGGTAAAGATCGAAATGTTCAAATGATCCTGGAAACGACAGACTAGAAATTTATAGTACGCGGTTATTTAGCGTAAACGTGCCTAAAAAGCAAACAACTACAAATTATAAGGGAAAGAATTAAAGGAATTCATTAGCAGTTAACACCATCTTCATTAACTGCTGTTAGATGTTAGTGATGATAAACAGCTGAGACGAAGAATTTGTGTTGAGATTCTATTTTGAAATAACAGTCACCAACATTTAGCATTATCACCATCACCATTATTTTCAGTAACATCAGTTACGTCAGCTATGCGGCAACAGCCAGACACTATTGACCATGGAGGTGTTCCGCTGGTTTTGGAAACATCATCTGCTATAACTGTTCTTGCTGTCTGCTTTCAAAGGAAGGAGTCGGTCTGTAGTTTCATCTTCTTCTTCTTCGTTTTTTTTCATCTCTTCCACCATTAACCTCAGCGAGTTGTTGGGGGAAAAAAAGGGGGGGGGGGAGGAAAGAGATGTTAGGATCCTTTGTGCGCTTTTCCGAAGCATTATACAAGTTGGTGTTCATTTCTGTTAGATTGCTCCTGATGGTGTTGCTTCATATCTTTCTTGGTCTTTTCCTTGCTCTGTGTTCAATATATTTCTTCAGCGTAGCTCTCCGTGGCAGTTCGTACCAGGGCATTATCGTCAGGTGGCCAAACCATCTCATTTGTTGTTCTTTAATGAATTGTATGACTGGCTTCAGTCCTCCTCATCATCATCATGTAACAGGTCCTTTGCATTACGTCGCTCTCATCAGTCTGCCTGAAAGAAACTCGGTCTCTCGCCAGTTCTCCCGCCTCATGCACTTTCACACTCAAGGAGTCACTTATATCCTGTGCTCATCTTCGTGTCAGTCGCCCCTGCCCCTCCATCCTGGTACCATGCCTTCTGCTATAATTTTTGTCAATCCGTCGTGGCGCTTTATATGTCCAAAATATTTTAGCTTTCGAGAAAGGATGCTGTTTATTAGCCAACCTTTCTTGATGTTCAGATCTTTTAAGATGTCAAAATTTCTCATCTTCTTTATCCAAGATATTCTGAGGATCTTTTTATAGCATTTTAGCTCAAAAGCCTCTATTCTCTTTCTTAAGGACTGAGAGATAGTCCACGACTCACATCCGTATGTAGCCACAGGGAAGATGCAGGCTCTCAAAATTCTAACGCTTAACCATAGACTTTTAAGGCTGTTCAATCTTTGCATTGCTATGGCCATCCTCCTTTTAATTTCTGTCGGACAGTCTCCATTGTTGTTTGTTACAGAGCCTAGATATTCAAAGTTTGTGACATTTTCTATTTCTTCATTATTTATTGTTATTTTTGGGTGACAGCCAGTTTTATCTGTGGACATTATTTTCGTTTTCTTTAATAACAGATTTTGATCTTCACTGTGCTTTTGGACAGCCAATATTAAATTTTCTATTCCCTTTAGGCTGTTCGAAAGGAGGACGGTGTCATCTGTGTGGCGGAGTTCCGGAATAGGGTTGCCACCAATTTTGAGTTCAGTCCTAGTCTTCCCATTTCTCTATTCCTGATTTTATCTTTAGCTATAGTCCCCAAATTGTCTGTGTCAATGTTGATGTCTTTCAGGTAGCGTTCGCACATCATTTTATAGAGTAGCCTTTGCCTTCCCCCAGATCTTTTCTCTGCTTCCAGCTCACCACACAGAAGATCCGTTGGGATGCGACCGTCTTCCATGCAGGAGACATGACCTAGACAACGTAGGCTTCTTTGCTACAATAGAAAGTACACTGTTAGTATTCCTGCTCTTTTGAGTTGACTGACAGGCGTTCAACCCCACCAGGACAGCACAATGAGCGATAAACACCCGGTAACACAAAGTGCCACCATTTGGAGGAGAATCACCCTGGTACGTGTCCCAGAAACCCCGTCCAACCGTTAGGTTATATTAGGGCTCCCGACAGGAACCAAAGTGTGGCTTTATAATAACCAGAAACTGCGTTCCATACTGGAAAGGATACTATTTTGAGCACACATTTTTAGAGTACAAAGTCTGGCTATGATATACCAAGACTGCTTTTCATAAGCCCAAGTGGAAAGTAATCAATCTGTTTCCTTGAATAGTATTTAGAGTCTATGTTTCACTGCCGTAAAAAAAGCTTGCTGGAGCCGCAATCGTAACCCGTTCAGTGTCCGAAGGTTTCATAGTAGATGCCACAGTGACGAAAAAATCATAAAGTCATGAACGCTTTACTTTCAAAACGAAAGTATACGTAGTTGTACAGACCAACTGGAGAAGCTAGATTTATGTGCTGAGTTCTGACTAACTGATAGAAGCAAGAGAGCGCATTATGCTATAGAAGGGAATCATAGAGTAAAATCGTTCACACACCGGGTATTGCTTGGGACCGAAAGAGTTAATAAACATTGACTATGGTCCTATCCGTCAGCTTTTGGTTTGACCATACTCTTGTGGGTTTAGAAAGCATTACAGAAGCCTTTTATATTCGTCTGATTTACCAACCTCCCTCGATCGATAAATAGGTATCCCCCGTCCGGGCTGCTAAAGAAAGGTGTATAATACCATTCTGAGATTATGGAATTTCAGTCTGGATGGCAGACCAGCAAGGCGGTCCGAAACACCCAGTTCAGCTACCAAAGAAGTAGTTCTTCTTCTTCTTCTTCTTCTTCTTCTTCTTCTTGTCCCTGGATGACCTTTCTTCTTTCATAATATTGTGCTCTCCGACTCTGTATTTGGCATTTCTTCGTATCTTAGAGAATAACTAAACCAAGCGAGGCTGTGAACTCACTGCACTGAGCTCAGATTTTAAAGCTACTACAGGTCCCATCTAATAAATGAACAACCATTCAGGTGTACACAATTCCCCCCCCCCCCCCCCAACCCGAACAAATATATCCATTGTATTAATCACAAATTCTTCTTCTTCTTCTTCGCGCTCACCAGCTGTACACTCTGGCGGAAAGTTCTGGTTTATCGTCCACTCCTGGACTGCAGTCCTGCTCCAAAACCTGAGTGTTGTGTGTACATCAGTTTTACAGATCTGATTCACTTGAATGCAGACTGTTGGTTACTTGCCTCTCAGGCAGATGCACTCTGACTTCAAAGGAAGCTCCCAGTTAGTCGACTTTTACGACATGCTTTTGGGTAGGCAGTGGGTCTATTCTTGTTTTCCCACAATGAAGTCCCGGAACCCACACAGGGAAATCACAAATTAAAAAAAAAAAAGGTTATGTCGCAAAAATACATTAAAAAAAAAACACCAAAAAAAAAAAAACCACACACACACAATCAGCAACAACCCATGCGCACATAATTACTTAAAAATATACAGTACTGCAAGATATTTTATGTAAAGACATTTAAATGTAAAGATATTGTTATGTAAAGGTATTTTTGTGTATAAAGACAAGGCTTTTTTTTTTATGGCGCTAGACAACTGAACCTAGTACCTAGTACATATGGATCCAGCACTGCTGTAATAGATACTTTATGGTGAGAACAGGCATTTTTTTTTTTAAAGACACTTTGTGGTGATTACCGGCACCTTTTTTTCCTAGAAATAAAAAAGCCTTGTGTAAAGATATTTTTGTGTAAAGACATTTTTGTTTTGGTTTTTCAAACGTGTAGAGTGGGATGATTGATCGCGCCTGCAGACATAAATTATGGATGCCTGCTGAAACATAGAATACCTAGGCTGGAGTTTTTTTTTTCCTTTTCTGCAGGGACATTAAAAATACAGCCGACGATGTAGATCTGGCTAGGACGGCCGACAGACGCACGAGGGCAGCTGGGGTTTGCGTCCGTGAGAGATTTGCGTCGTGAAATGAAACGTTAAAAATGTTATGTGAGGAGCGGCTGGTCTAGTGCTCTGAGTGAGCTCTGGGTTCCTATGGCGGAGAATCCGAGTTCGAACCTCGGAATGGTGTGGGTATTTGTTGTTGCTGTTTTCTGGGCACAAATTTAGAATCCTAGCATGTAAAGTTCGTAGCAACACCAGTAGCCATGCGGTCTTAAATCCTCTGGCATGTGATCCCCAGTCTTACAGCGCCATACAAAATAAATGAACTAAAGACAGCTGACGTAGCTATTTTAAAAAATAGATCTGGGCTCCATTGTCAAATATGCCTAAACTGGGTAGACGGAGTGTCATGGGAAGTAAAAGCTGCTGGCGTAATGTTCTCTTGCCATATAATCAAGGCGGCGCCACCTGCACGAGACTGAAAACCATTGGTCTAAAGTAATAACTATCTTTGAAACAGAAGAGTAATACGGTCCATTGGTAGCTCTAACACAAATTCTGAACCTAGCCTGTTTGTTAACTCACTGACCTAAGGTGGATTACTTTTCAACCACACCCTTAGACACAGTTCAAGTCTCGAGTTCAGCTTGTACAGGGTGTGCCCGTTTGATAAGACACATTTATATATTTATATTTATCATCATCTCATGTGTCCTGCCAACTGGTTTAGGCGCTCATGCGTCTCCACATATCACGATCCCTGGTTGCCTGGAACAGCTCACTTGATGATATCCCTCCATGCCATCGTTTCAGCCCATCCAGCATCGTCTCTCTTGGTCTGCCTCTACCCCTTTTCCCACTGATCTTTCCAGTTGTCACAATGTTTTCCAATATTTATATTAGGGCTGTACCGAATAGTGGTTTTTACTATTCGGCCGAATACGAATAGTGGGACCACCTATTCGGCCGAATACGAATACGAATAGTGTATCATCATCATCATCAGGTGCCTTGCCGACTGAGGTTTGCGATTATTCCTCGCCACAATCTGCGATCTGCTGCAGCAGGTATTAGTTCGTGTGCTGACACACCTCCATGCCATGCAACAAAACTGTCAAGAATGTTCTCTCGTTGTCTTATTCTATCCCTCCTTCCACAGATCTTTCTAGTGGTCACCACGTGTTCCATTTTCCCTCTTCTCATAACATGGCCGAAAAATGATGACTGTCTCCTTCTGATGTCTGTGATTAGTTGTCTTCGGGCTCCCGCCTCTTTCAAAACCTATTGGTTGATTTTTTTAAGACCTTGCCAGCTGCTGCACCACGCAACCGGGTGCAGTTTTCCTGCTACTACAAATTTAGGCAACAGCAACTATTGTGGTAATGAGAGAGTTATTTCAGTCCATAGCAGTGTATGGAGAAATGAGTGTAAGGTAACCACTATTCGTATTCGGCCCGACCGCAACTATTCGGCCGAATACCGAATAGTCATTCCATCCACTATTCGGCCCTGAAGCGAATACGAAGCGAATATTCGGTACAGCCCTAATTTATATTACTGTGAGCGAGAAGTGTCGTGCATGTTTTACATATAGCTTAATAGAAAATGTAGGAAAGACAGTTACTGTTACATGTTTCTTTCATTGCACACTACCATCAATGAACTGAAGAGAGATAGCGGCCAACCTAGCCGAAAGCCTGTGAAAAACAATGCTAAACAAGATTGTTAGAGCCAAAGAATGTTAATGTCAGGGTGATTGTCCATCTCTGGGATGTAATCTTCAATCAACACTGAACGCAGTGCAAAACTTCCGTCCATTGAAAATGCTTTCCATAGTAAAGTAAGACTCTTTTCCACGCCTTTAGGCGTATAGGGCATATAGGGCTAGACCTATATTTTATAGACCAACGGCACAAGATGGGTTATGTGGTCAGCATCACGCCGGCCGCCTCTACTTATCGGGACTGCACCCGGTACCCACTCAAGGCTGGGTCGACCTGGGAGCCAAAGTCATTTTTGAAGAAAAGTGTGGCTCTGGCTTTCCATATATTTAGTAATAAATATAGTTTCTTTATGGTCTACAGTTGCATTTGAAACGTGTCCTGTAAATATGGCGCACTCTGTATTAAACATAGTAATGCTAGTTATCCCCTTGTGGGATGCAATTTTTCGTTGTTTTGAAACCCCACTCTGGCTATAGCCAGGGGCCGCAATATAGCACGATCATAAATATGGTCTAATGGCTGAACGCTGTTTCTGGAACCTTTCCACGGGTGATCCTCATCCACACGGTGGCACTTTGTGTCATCGGGTGTTTATCGTTTGTGAGATGTCCTGGTGGGGTAAAAGTACTACTATTACTAAATTACACCTATTACTATCTTCCAAAAATTCAACATCGGTTAGAGCTTGGCGGACTGCGCAAAAGTAGTCCTCCCGATGACAAGTACGACACATGAAACGTGTACGCCAATGACTGTACGTATTTATATTTTATGCTTTGGAAGCCATGTTACCTCCCTTTAGTTTCATTATTTCAGTAAAACTTCTCAGATGAAATCCCCGATGCTTTCACCAAAATTGACTTTTCTAATTCCACGAGCCCGGGTAATACTGAACGCCCAACTACATAATTTATAAAGGCTGGCAGGAGACCACTATGCTTATTCGGTAAGCGCCGTGTTTAAATATGCTCCCTTATAAATATTTGATGCGGGCATCTCGCAACCGACGTAAATAATTAATGACGTCGTCGGTAAAACTATCCATTCCGTTCGAGACTAGCACTGTAAAACTACTTTTTGTTTGGTTTCTGTTCAGTCTATTTTCTTGGACAGTGAAGAAAAAATTTACAAAAGATTTTTTAAAATTCATTTTGTTGTTGTTAATGTAAACATAGATTGTAAGTGTTAAAATTCCTGGCATTTTTTTTTCTTTTAAATAAAAGAGATTAATCAAAACCCAAAATGCAACAAGGGCTTTGCTTAGGCTTTATTAAACAATTTATATAAATAATTGAACCCGAAAGCCGAAAAAATCTGGAGGCATGGCGCAATTTGTTGTACATTTAATCAAGAAGGAAAACTGACAGGTTTACGTGATGACATCACAACCCGTCCCTACAAACCCGAATTTTTCTCTCGTCTACTCCACATTCGCCATCTGCTTGTTACTCTCGCCAATTTTTTTGTTCTTTCTGTCGTCTATTCCAGCCCCTTCTTCCTCCTTTCTGATTCTACTCGTTTCTCTATCCTGTCCATCGCGAGCCGACCCCGCACGCAGTTGTCAGGCACTCAGGATCGGGCTGGGATAAATTGGAAGGCGGGCGACAAGAGGCGGCAGATTTCAAAGCTTATTACAATACTTCGTCTTGCGGCCGGTGCGGTGAATTGATGTCGGTTAAAAATAATTTTTAGGCAGTTTTTATGTGTGCGATGTAAAAATCGTGTGAAATTTATGATATCTTCTTTTATTATTGAGTATAATTTGTCGGTAACAGTAATCCGTTCAATATAAGAATTTACGAAGGCAACAGAGGTAAGTTATTTACATATTTAAGTTCATATAAAGTGGAATTTTATTAAACGGTTTTACAACTTTTATTGTTATTGTTTCATGGCCATATCCTCTTCTTCTTTTCTTTTTTTTTTCCTTTTTATCTTCTTCTTCTTTTCTTCTTCTTTTTCTTCTTTTCTTCTTCTTCTTCTTCTTCTTCTTCTTCTTCTTCTTCTTCTTCTTCTTCTTCTTCTTCTTCTTCTTCTTCTTCTTCTTCTTCTTCTTCTTCTTTGTGTTAACTGGCTGTAAACTTCAACAGAAAGTTCTGGTTGTTCGTCTGCTTCTGAACTTTTGGGTTCATGTGCAGACTGTTGGTTCCTCGCCTCTTAGGCTGATACGCTTTGAGGGAAAAACCTTAATTAGGCGCATTTTCGTTAGGGGACAGTGGCTCTATTCCCACTCCCGTACCAACAGTGCTCCAGAACCCACACGGCGATCGTGTAGATGGGTAGCCCCATTTTAACGTAGGAATGCCCCACAAGCATATGGTCCCACGCTAATTGAGCGCATAGTTCGAATCAGATTAGATTTAGATCAAGTTTTAATGACGGATGAACATTATGACACAAGTGGTAACCCGTAAGTGCTCGGTTTACTTCTGCCTCAAGTCTGAGTCCGAAACATCTCAGCTCAGTGCACGAACTCCGTATTACCAGCGAGGATCCTGAAATAATTTGGGTACATTTTCAACTCCAAATATTTTGCCTGGGCAGCGCCGTTAGGCTACTCTGTTCGACTGCTAAATCTCAAAGGATTTTTTTTGGCGCAAAAATACACACGGGCGTCCGATCTTACTACTCAGAGAGACCAGGGGAAATTACTAGAAGTCCACGTGTAAAAATCCTAGCCTTCACCGGGGCCTGAACCCGGGACCTTCAGCACTCAAGGCGGACGCCATGCTTCGAGACCACGCAGCCCGAATCTTTATGCAGAACAACTTGCTGCCTGTCGACAGCACCTTACGAAGCATGAACTTCTTAAATCCACCGACGATCCCTAGGAATCTCCTAAAACGAACGACGCAGTCCTTGAAACGAAATCACGACATCCAGAGCGTGAGGTAAACGGCTTGATCACTTCGCCTGAGACTTGTAGTGTGTGTGTCTGTATGTGTGTGTATGTGTGTGTGTGTAAACGGGTTCCCCTTTACTGGATTGCCCATGAATTGTGTATGTATATATCTGTGTGTGTATGTGTGTTGGAAATAGCACTAACCATTTTGTAAAAAGGTACCAAAACAAACCAAAAGCAACCGAAAAAAAAAAGTTTAATACCTGTTAAAACGCCTTCATACGGTGGCTAGAGAACAAGATGCATAAACATTTCGTAATTGTAACAGACACTAAAAGCGTGCTGAGAAAGTGTAGACAGGGTTACAGAGTGGCAAGTTTCACTAGGAAGGTCACAGGTGGTGAGCATACTTTAGATTTTTTTCTCCTAGCTATGCCGGCATGATGGGGAATGAACAGGCAGACAGATTGGCTGAATCTGCACCACTGGATAGTGAATGGATACATGACAAGCTAACTGTGGTCAGGGCCCTTTCTATGAACAAGTAACGAAGTTAGAAGACAGATTGGATTATTATGGCCTAAAAAAAATGATGTACGTGGGCGTGACTTGAGGGTGTCTGGCCGGTTCACTAAACTCAGAGGAAAGGCAAGTCAGACATATAACCAGACTAAGACCGGTATCATTAGTTTTGGTACACTGCGCTGGCTGCTGAGGATGGGGGCAGAGCATATGGAAATTCCCCGAGTGCTGTGATTTCAATTCTGGACTCAACTCCACTCAGCTTGTCTTTATACATAAATACATACATACATACATACATACATACATACATACATACATACATACATACATACATACATACATACATACATACATACATACATACATACATACATACATACATACATACGTACGTACGTACGTACGTACGTACGTACGTACGTACGTACGTACGTACGTACACACACACACACACACACACATACATACATACATACATACATACATACATACATACATACATACATACATACATACATACATACATACATACATACATACATACATACATACATACATACATACATACATACATACATACATACATACATACATACATACATACATACATACATACATACATACATACATACACACATACACACACACATACACACACAGACAGACAGACAGACAGACAGACAGACAGACAGACACACACACATACACACATACATACATACATACATACATACACACATACATACATACATACATACATACATACATACATACATACATACATACATACATACATACATACATACATACATACATACATACATACATACATACATACATACATACATACATACATACATACATACATACATACATACATACATACATACATACATACATACATACATACATACATACATACATACATACATACATACATACATAAATACATATATACACATTCATTCATTCAATAATTCGTTCGTAGGTACATACGCACGTAAGTACATAAAGACAGACAGACAGACAGACAGACAGACAGACAGACAGACAGACAGACAGACAGACAGACAGACAGACATATGGCTTAGCTTATTGTTGATCAGACCTGAAATCTCCATTACATTACTGTTGTACCATTCGTTTCCCGCTCATTTTGTTACAAAGCTACTGTGCTGACTTCCAGCTGGTGCAGTTAGTGTCCTGGGGCAAAAACTTTGATCTCATCATTGCATTTATTGTTAGTCTTTAAAGAAGGGAGATTTTTTAATATATCTAAAACATTTTTAAGCAGAAAGAAAACTAACACGTACCCAAGCATCAGGCATGGTGGCAAAAGTACAGTTTTGCTAGTTAAGGGTCAGAGAGTACCATATGTATACGAAAGTACCAACTTCAGCAGCCCTGGACGACGAACCTAGTGCTGTTATTAGCTACGTCTGGAGCTACACATACTCATGTAACGATGTAGACGGGGGTGGGGGTGTGGAAGAGGTGGCTAGACATTGTGTCGAAAGAGACCAAGCCATGTCGCTCAAACCCCGGCGTAATGAACTCAGTCCTGTGAAAGAATAGGTTTTAACTCTTAGCCCCGATGCATAGGCGTCGGGTTGTCAAAGCTCCAAAAGGTCCTGCTTCACTGAGAGTAAGGTCGGCGTTACTTTTTATTTTATGATACAGGAAAAGTAATTTAGTGAGGTTTCGACTCTTAAGTTTGGCGGTGCGATGGGAGGCTGTATAGCTTATATTGTAGTAGTAGTAGCAGTTGTAGTAAATTTTTACCCCACTAGGACATCACACAAGCGATAAACACTCGATGACATAAAGTGCCACCATGTGGATGAGGATCACCTGTGGGGAGGTCCCAGAAACCGCGTTCAGCCATTAGACCATATTTATGGTCGGGCTATATTGCAGCCCCTGGCAAGAGCCAGAGTAGTGCTTCAAATAACGAAAAATTGCATCTCACAAGAAGATGGCTGGATTAACTCTATAAATCGGCGATGCTAATATGATTCTATGTCGGTAATACTGGTTGTATAGTGAAACTTTTTTTTTAAAATCAATAGATCAAGGAGAGATAAGTTAGCAGGAGTGGAGGGGCATCGGGGTACTGATTTTCTTAGGCGAGGGGGATATGCAGTAAGAGATCATAGGCAATAGATAATTAAAGATAGTAGCAGAGATGAAGGAGGGGCTAGTATTGATTTATTGTAATTAGCCAGTGGGGGTGTGTAATAATAATTTAGTTTCTTGGGGGTTAGGGGTATGCATTATAGATACTGGAAAAATAGGAGGGGGGGGGGGGTGGATAGAAGGAGGGGCTAAGTATTTTTTCGTGCTAGGGTCGAGGGTGGGGGACAGAGCGGTGAGTGTTGTATTCTGAATGATGAGGTGAAAAAATGTTTTTCTTTTTCTGATCAGCTCAAGGGGGTTTAGATAATCTGTCTGATTAATTTGGTTATGGGAGGGCGTATGGTGTTAATTGATTTGGCATGGAAACATATAAACACACACACATACATTTATGTATGGCATCTGAAAAAAAAAAAAAAAAAAAACAAAATCCCACAGAAACGTAGAATTAGACAGTCACTACTGTTTGTATTTAAGGCAGTGTAGACAGGGAGGGCGGGGGGGGGGGGGGGGGGAAGGGGGGGGGGGGGGTCGTGAGACTGAGGATTTAGAGCGTTAGGGACTGTGTACATTATGATGTTTATTTTTGACACCGAAAGACAAAACGCTGTTACCTTCCTGAGGTTCAAACTCGTATCTCCCTCATAAGAGCCCGATGCTTAACCGTTTAGCCTGCCGCACCACAGGGTATAATAGGTCCCTTTTCCACGCCTTTAGGCGTATTAGGAATATAGGGCTAGACCTATATTTTTATAGACCAATCAGCATTTTTTGAAAGATTTATCCAGCATAACGCCGGCCGCCTTTACTTCCCATGACTGCATCTGGTACCCACTCAATTTTGGGTCGACCTGGGAGTCAAGGTCATTTTTTGAAAGAAAGTCCGGCTTTGTCAGGAATCGAATCCACGATCTACGATCCGTAGGTGGGCGTCCAGCCACCAACGCCCCTGCGATTCCTAGAAGGGTATAATGTTAGTTGCGTATCCTTTACAGGACGTTGCAGAACCAACTCCAGCATTTTTTGGGGGCTGTTGTGGTTTTTCTCGGCAAA
>CAJHNH020004513.1:700313-810313 GCA_905116865.2 Candidula unifasciata
TGAAACTTTTTGAATTCGTAACACACTACCCCAGAGCTTGGTACTATAAATTATTCAACGGGATCGATAATAAAATGCCGTCTTTCTCATCCAGTTATGCTTCTCAAACATAAGTTCGCGATGGTCTGCCCAGAGGAGTAAAATTCAAAGCATGATTTATTTTTCTGTCGGAGTTTCTGTTTGTACAATTCCTAATTCATGCCGTCGCTTGATTTGATATTTACACAGTAACGCTGTGTTTTGTTTTCGACGTTACAAAAATTCAAAAGATATAGTTATATTGAAGCAGAGCTTTGAAAACTGCATGTCAGAACACATTCATGTGTCGGCTGAAGTGTCTAGATGTGTCGCGCGAATGTAAAGAGTTAATCTTAATCGGCAAATGTATGTTATGTTGTCTAAAAAGTTTGACATCAACATTACACATTTTCAGAGCTATGTATTAGACCAAAGTGCAGAAGTAGACAAACGACCAGAACTTTTCACAGCAATTAACAGTCGACGAACGCTAAGAAAATGATTCTAAAATATTCGGTTTCGCGTCAGATTCTGCATGCATCTTTTTGATGTGCTTTGATTCTGCTTTAGTATCTCACTGTGTGTTTTTAGGGAGACTATAAGGACACTGGGAGTCGCCATGCTGTAACGGCTAGACACTCGCCTGCGGATCGGAATGTCGTGGGTTCGGGTCCCGACGGAGCCGAACTTTTTTCAGAAATGACCTTGGTTCCCAAGTAGACACAGCCTTGAGTGGGTACCAGGTGCAGTCCTGGGAAGGTAAGGCAGCCGGCGTGAAGCCGACCACATCACCCATCAAGTGCTGATTGGTCTATAAAATATAGGTCTAGCCCTATATGTCCAAATCACATGAAGGTGTGACAAATGGTCCTTTCCTTTTTTTTAAAACTATTAGGGCCCTAATGTAATTTAGTTTAATGTAATTAAGGGCTTTAATTCTAATGTTGTTTCAATGTCAAAATATGGCAGTGAAAGGTTTGAACAGCGGATCAATATCATGGCACACGATTATCCCATAAGTGCTCCGCTCTTCTTCTAACTCAAGCTGAGTCCGAAGAAGATCAACACAGTGCACAAGCTCTGTAGCACTAGCGAGGATCTTGAAAAACTTTGGGTAGATTCTTAACTCCACATTTTGCCTGGGCAGCGCCTTTAGGCTTTTCTTTTCGATTTCCAACTGCCAATTTATTCTTTGCGTGCGCAAAAATGCACATGGGCGTCTAATCTCACTACCCAGAGACCAGGGGGCATTACCAGAAGTCAAAGTCCACGTGCGAAAAATCCTAGCCCTTACCGGGGATTAAACTTGGCACCTCTTGCAGTCGCGGCGGAAACCATGCGGTCACTGCCAACGAACGTAGTAATAAAAAAGTGTATATATTACGTATGCGCGTGTGTGCGTTAGTTCGTGCGTGCGTGTGTGTTTGTGAGTGTGTGTGTTTCGTTCTGACAGTACGGCCAATGCACACATAAAAAAAAAGAAGGACGCTAGATCTCCATTTTATAGATCAATCGGCAGTGGATGGATACTAGAGACCACATCATGCCGACCGCTTTTACTTCCCAGGACTGTTACATGATACCCATTTAACTCTTTCTGATTCAGCCTCGGAGCCAAGATCATTTCTGAAAGGGAAGAAAATGATAATTTTTGCAGATTTGAACCCACAACCGTCGGACCCACAAGTCAGCGTCGGTCGGAAAGATATTACATGAATCAAATACAAACAGTCTTTAACTTTTGATCCGTTTGAGATAATAACTTGTGAAACCTTCAGAGTAAATCAAATCATTTGTTAAAAAAATAGTGTAATAAATAAGTAATTGTATAATGTCCAGAACGTTAAATGCTATTTTTATTCACAAAATGAAATTGAAGATGAATGATGTGGCATAAATGATTTAATCCCTGTTTGCATTATTCTGTATAATAAATTATTTTTCTCATTTAGTTCATTACTTATTTTATGCGTTTCAGATAAGACAATAATATATATATATATATATATATATATATATATATATATATATATATATATATATATATATATATATATATATATATATGTGTGTGTGTGTGTGTACATATATATGTATTTGTTCTTTATGCGGCTTTTTATTTTTTATGCCACCCTCGTCTGTTTTGGTTCACTTTAATTCCTTAATTTGGCTGTCCTGTAGTGGATGGTTTATGTGTAGTCTAGTTAGTTAGTAACTTAGATAGGTTATAATCACTGCACTCCGGACATGTTCATAGGCCCTCAGCTCCTCCGCTCAGTAGCAGTTGTATGTTGATTAACAAGTCCTCAGATGTCCCGGGTGTACGCCTCGTTTTTTGTCCATCTCAATTCCCAAGTCTTTTATTCTGGAGAGTGATGTGGATACCCTGCCTCCAAAGGCCCCCACCCTTCTCATTTCTCGGAGGGCTAATAATATCAGCATGATCAATAGGTTGACCGTCTGTAGTGATAGCTGATCCAGCCAACCTATCAGCTCTTTCATTTCTATCGACCCCCGCGAGTCTCGGAGAAAAAATGTGACTCCACGCACATTGGACTCAAGCCACTGTCTTTGTACCGAACCTGCCTGAGCCCTCTGGATCATACCCATTAGGTAACTGAGTACACACATACCCAGGGGTGTAGTTTTGTGTTTCGAGCCACATGAATGCTTGCGTTACTGCCATTTCCTCCATCGTCATACTGCCGGTTGTCATGGACAAAGTGCCGTAGGCTTCTGTGACTATTGTGCAGTCTAGTAGGATACACACACCAGTTCACATGCGGCAGAGTAAAGAATTCTATCCAGATGTCTTGATTTCGAATTCGCATCCCGATGGATTTTTGTCTGTAGAACTAGCCTACAGTGGATACCAGACAGGGACCTAGGAATATAAATACAAAAAAAAAAAAAAAAAAAAAACCTGGTGGCCCCTACCGTTTTAAATTACACCAGATAATCTAAGAAAATTGTAAAATATATGTTAGTTTCGTATCCTATACAGGACGTTGCAGAACAACCCAGCATTTTGTGGCTGTTGTGGTTTTTTTTCTAGGCAAATTCACGTCTAGTTGCCATTGCTTTCTGGACGGTCGGCTTCTCGATACCACTGTCGAAACCAACGCAAGGCGCTGCGTCCGCAGCTGGCATTGAACCTCGCACTCAGGCATTACAAAGCGCGTTCGCAAAGCATAAACCACATACTCCGACTCAAAATATATACCCCTTTTAAATATATGGAAAATCTAAATATACTGTCGTTTAATGTGCATTTTAAGAAATAATTAAGAATATTTGCAAAATCGTAGAAATTATTTTATTCAATGCATTAAAAAGCTTTAAGTTATAAATAATTTTGTGTTCTTGAAATATAAATGTATTCCCGACGCCCCTGTAGGTTGTGAGGTCCTGTTGGATGTATCTCATTTAGATTATGCCTAAATCCAGCACTGTTACTAGAGAGGTAATATCCTGGGAAGACTTAAGTTCAGAAATGGACGAACAACCATAACTTTCTGAGTTTACTGTCGGTGAACTCAAAGAAGATATCAAAAGAAGAAAAGAAGGTAGGCTTGATGTTGAGCCATCGATTGTCTAGAATCGTATGCCTGATTCACCACATAGGGAAAACGTGTTCTTTACTTAAATTGTTCCGTATATAGTTTATGTGTGCATTCTTCTACTTGAGGTGATAAAAAGAACTCGAGATATTTAAATTTATTTATTTGTGTATTCTTCGCTTTAAAAAAAAATTCAAATTGTTTCTGATTTTTCCCCCCTTGCAGAAACAAAAAAATGGATATTACTGCTGCAAATAACATTGTGATTAAAAAGGAACCAAGCGAAAACACTAGCGGAAGTTCTGACGACGGTATCGGCCTAAACCAAACACACAATACAAAGAGTGAATCAACAGCACCTTCTCAACCAGTACCATTGAAGTACATCAGCAGACGCGGGCGGCCACCAGGGGGAGGCTACTCAATGAAATCCCATCCTCATTATGTCAGATTCAGCTCCCTGCCTTTGGCGAGCCCAGTGGATTTAGGCCGTCAGTTGTCGGGTGGGTCAAGTTCCACTCTGGCATCCCACGACATCTTGAAAACTAGTGGCTCTTCTTCAACGGACAGCCTTGATATTCGCCGTTTTGGTTTTACCGGTTTCGACAGCGATAAAAACTCATTTCGGTGTGATGGATGCGATGTGGTGTTCTCCAGCAGAGACACATACGCCATGCACATGCTGCTGAGAGCCAAGAATGAATCCTGTGTTGCTCTACCCACCTCGGCCATTTCATCCAACCCTGAAAATCCCACCCCAAGAGAGAAGTTCGAACGCGAGCTACGACAGCAGACAATGATAGCTGCTCTTAGAAATCAAGCTACTGTTATGTTATCAAAATCAGTTACCCATTCGGATAGTCTCGCTTCTCTGGTGCGATCTGCAGGAATCGGAAGAGATGATGCCGGATTGACCGGAAGCTGTAGTACGGATGGAGCGCTAACCTGCAACAGTTTGTTTTCTTTAGATGCGTACGGTCTTTACGTGGATCCTCACCAGTATAGACGAACTCTGGAAGAGTATGGTCTTAGAGCATCTGCATCTGCAGGTTCATTGGAAACAACAACGGAACAGCTAAGCTGCAGAGAGTGTGGGGAAATTTTTACCGGTAAAGATGCGCTTGCAATGCATATGATGTTCCATACTCGGGATGACGACAAGGAAACCAGTCCAAGTGTCAGCTGGGCGGATTTGAGGTCGATCTCAAGTCAAAAACAGGAGTCTCCTTGGTCGTCTGCATCTTCTTCTCCTTCGCAATGCACAGGGCAAGGCAAAAGAAACAAAAGAGAACCCAGCGCAGAGAGAAAAATAGAAAATAAAACAGAGAAGGGAGAGCTAACAGCAGAACGGGTAGCTGAACTAAAACAAATGGCTATAGAATCTTCGTTAAGGTCATCTTTGAAGACCACAGCTGCTGCTTTGAGGCAATATAGGCGACCTAAAAGTGTGTCACAGGACAAACCGGCAACAGAGTCGGCTGGGAACAGACCGCTATCCGCAGACGACGTTCGTCGGTTCACGGCATCAGCGCCTAAAACACACCAAGAGCTCACAGAATCTACTCTCTTCAGAAAAGACTGCAGTGAAGATCCCTTAAAACTAAAAATAGGGAATAAGCGATGTTTCCTCGCTCTAGAACATGACACCGCATTTGACATCCGATGTGTTTCCAGAGACCAGAAAAAACAAAAGAACGGATACGAAAATATCTTTTACAATCTCTTCTACAGAAACACTAAGAGAGCTCACTCTTCGAACAACGCGCGCGCGGAAGCAGACGCTAGTGTGAGCGACAACCACGTATCTTCGGCGTCAGGCCCACAAGACTCCGACGACAAGTCTGATGGAAGTTCAGCACATGAACACGTCTCCAATGCTGACAAAGAAGACCAAGCTGCGGACTATTCAAAAATTCATACTTTTCCATACTTAGATGCCATTATGTCACAACAAGCAGTTCTTGTACCGCTTGGCTCAGATAACAAAGATGATGGTCATGAAACTGCTAGAGACAAAAAGCGATCCATGGAAGAGAATCAGAGAGCTCAGTCATCGGCTATAGATTTCAGTATTCGCCGTCGAGACACCAGCAAAGAGGGCATAAAACAAAGCAGCTGGTATGTGTCACAGACTAATCATGATAATGCCAACACTGAAAGCCATAAAGACAGTACAGGGGCAGATCTGTTGTCAACGACAAATACAAAAACGAACCGATTCAGAAATCACGGCAACCCCTTTTCTCAGTATCAAAACCTCAATTGCAGCGAACTGAACCAGATGGAAAACCCAGGTCACAGACTGGGAAAGAAACAGCAGACGGTGTCCAGGTTAGGTATGGGTTCAGGCAGCATCCACCAGGAGAACGAGCCTCGAAACTGGACGGAAGAGTCCAGCAACCGAGTAGGGGAGGCGAGGTACTGTCCTCACTGTGAAATCCTCTTCCTGGATGTGACATTGTTCCACTTGCACATGGGGCTGCATAATGTTAACAACCCGTGGCAGTGCAACACGTGCGGGTTGGTGTGCACCGGAAGGTTAGACTTCAACATCCATGTCCTTCATTATTAACCAGCGACTAAAAAAATCAGGCTGTCCTAGGAGAAGATTGATTGACGACATTAAAGAGCTTCTATAGCGACACGGAATAACAATAGTTATTGCTTTCCATCACGCAATGGATCACAAACTGTTCCTCCCCGCGTCACTCAACAGTAGAGGTGAAAATTTATCACTATAATGAAAATGATGTATATAAAAAACACTAAATCGCAATATTTTTTCATGTTATGGAGAGAAACTGGAATGAAAGCCAAACGCCCGACCAGACGACGCTGGATACAGAAATCAAGGACACTCCGACATTTCTCGAGGCGGTAACGATGGTACCGGCTGACTTTCTGGACTGCTGTGATGAGAGGGATTTTCCGCAAAGAGTCTGTCGACGGAGATGATGATGATGATAAAGACGATGAGGAGAAACAAGCTTAGACACTATGTAACAGTTGCAAACTTATTGGGAAAAAAGCAAGATTAAAGAAAAAACACGATTAGTTTCACCAGTTTACAAAGGCAGGACAAGAACACTGGCCTGATCCGTGCTTGTAGTGATCGCATGGAAGGGCAAACTTCGCTTACCAGCGCGCTACACAATTTCGATAGAATGGTTCTGTTTGTAAGTCGTTTTGATAAGGCTCCTACAACTTTTAAGTCGTTTTTTTCCTTGATAATTTTTACATAGGTATATGTGTACGAACAATGCTTTTATCTTAATAGTAAAACACAAAAGTCATGGAGTCTAACTAGTTTCAACATTTACCAGTCGACCACGAGGTCTTGAATTCGAATCACCGTTTGGGAAAAGAATTTTTTTTAAACATGACCTGTGCTGTCAAGCTGTTTGAGCCTAAAATGCATTTCTTGAACTACGGTGGAAAGTAGAAAGACATTAGAACAATGTATATTATTCAACGAGTGTCGACTTGTCTTAAAAATAAAGAGCTAGCACCGTGAAAAAACTGTTTTGAACTATTTTACTTCTGTTATCAATCAAATACGTTGCAGAAGAGGTAATTTAATAGTCCAAGTGCAATATTTACGTAGAGCAATGTAGATTGCTGAAACTTCAGATTTCGTGCTTCGCGCGACGCTGTTGGCAAGCGGGTTGTAGTTATACAAAAAGAATCTGAGCCTTGTGGAATAATCTGAAGTGCCAAGAAGTAGAAAAAAAGGTAAAAAAAAAAAAAGAGGGGGGGGGGGGGTGAGGAGCTAGGGATGTTTCCTCTATCTTCAGCAATTCAATGTCCTGAGACTCCAGCACGACAAAGTAAAAAAAAATGAGTATTGGGCATATAGGGCTAGAACTGTATTTTATAGACCAAACAACAGTCAGTTGCTGATGTGATCAACATCACGCTGGTTACCTTTACTTCCCAAGACTTTACCTTGTACTCATTTGAGGCTGGGTCGACCTAAGAGTAAAGTCATTTTTTTTGGGTGGAAAAACGTCCGTCACCGTCAGCATCTGAACCCACGACCTTCAAATCCACAGGCGAGCGTCTAGCCGCTACACCACGGCGACACCCCTCCAGCACAGTACCGGAGAAATATCGCCCCATTTAAAATAATAACCTTAAATAACAGCAGATGTGCATTCTGGTACCGAGAAGACACCAATAAATTTCAATTTTATATCAGTCAAACAAGACAACTTCTTTATGTGTTATCAATATGGACATTCTCTGTGTACTCTGAATACTTCCACAAGTGCCAGACACATCCCTCAGCATAATATAAACATCAGCGTGCTGTGTGTCGAGACGATGGAGAAAGATGGTTTGGTCATGTATCACCAAAGTTTCTGTGACCAAGCGATCAAGCTCTTTGCCTCGAGCTCATCAGTTCGGTTTCGGACGCCATACTTCTCTTTGCGAGTGCAGGTATTCATAGATCCTTGGAGTCATCGCTGGAGTTACAGTTGCGTGCTTTGTGTAACCGTATCTACGGGGGATCTGTCGTTCTACAGAGAGAGAGAGAGAGAGAGAGAGAGAGAGAGAGAGAGAGAGAGAGAGAGAGAGAGAGAGAGAGAGAGAGAGAGAGAGAGAGAGAGAGAGAGAGAGAGAGAGAGAGAGACTAGAGTCATTTCGGATCTTATCCGATGCAATGAAGTCGGTCCTCTTTTTTTTTTAAACACCTCTCCGTAACGAAAGTACGCTTTATGACTTATAAAACAGGAGGAAACAGCAAAGTGAGCAGGATCACCAATACAGAACTTTGTAATTGTGACTGACAACACCAATACAGAACTTTAAAAGTGTGCCTTCAACACCATTATAGAACTTTGTAATTATGACTGTCAAAACAGGGGGAACAGCAAAGTGAGCAAGGTTTACCAATATAGAACTTTGTAGTTATGACTGTCAAAACAGGGGGAACAGCAAAGTGAGCAAGGTTTACCAATAAAGAACTTTGTAGTTATGACTGCCAAAACTGGAGGAACAGCAAAGTGAGCAAGGTTTACCAGTATAGAACTTTGTAATTACGACTGCCAAAACAGGGGGAACAGCAAAGTGAGCAAGGTTTACCAATATAGAACTTTGTAATTACGACTGTCAAAACAGGGGGAACAGCAAAGTGAGCAAGGTTTACCAATATAGAACTTTGTAATTAGGACTGTAAAAAACAGGGGGAACAGCAAAGTGAGCAAGGTTTACCAATATAGAACTTTGTAATTATGACTGTCAAAACAGGAGGAACAGCAAAGTGAGCAAGGTTTAGCAATATAGAACTTTGTAATTATGACTGTCAAAACAGGAGGAACAGCAAAGTGAGCATGGTTCACCAATATAGAACTGTGTATCTATTGGAAGTGCCGTAATTATAACTTTGTTGGATCTTGAATAAAGTATCTTGAAGTCATATAGCTCAGGTTCATGATGAATGGTGTCTCAACACAAGATAATCGATTTCATTGCAAATTAAAGAAAAAAGGCTTTACGCCCCCCCCCCCCCCCTTTTCCGCCCCCATATACCCATGTATACACGTTTTCTTTTCAAGTATTTGTTGTTACATCTCATATTATTTCAGATTTATTATTCTATTATTTGCCATTAATACATTTTATTATTATTATTACTATTGCGCACTAAAATTGTCAGGCTCTCTCGACTGTGGTGATCCTGTTTAGAACACTACGGCTACCAGAAAATAAAATTGAAAGAAACGAGAAGAAAAACAAAAGACAGCTTCAGTTTTACTTAATGTGTTTAATCTCACCGGCAAACAAGGGTGTTGCACTCTGTTGTATTCAACTCCCGACTATCAGTTCTAGAATGTAAGGCCCCTCTGATGTGTCTCTACCTTAGTGTGAGTTCGAATGATCCTAACAGCTGAACGGACGGTAGCTTAGCTTCTAGTAGGGTCTGTCATGCAGGACAGGTCAAGGGATAGTTAGGAAAAGCTATAAACAACTTGAAATAATATTAGATTGTGCAATGAGTGGAACAGAGAAGATGTACACACAGTGAACAATTTCGACCACAGTCTTTATCAACGGACAGGTAATACAATTTAAACAACAAACACAAGAGAAAGTCAATGGTGAACAAGAAAATGTATCGTTATTCCTTGACATCAACTAATTTCTATTTAAGCTATCAGTGAATGAGAGCTACAGAGGGGCACAAATCTGTTGCTTTGCAGTACTGGTCTGAAATTGAAGTACTGAGCCACAGATATGACAAAACATGCAGCGTAGCTCGCTTCACATCGTTCAACGAATCAATAATGAAACCGATTTTATTATGGTTACGACAAAACCCCTATCCATAAAGCAAAGCGAATCATTCAACAAGCAACATCCATCTATGATCCGGAAAAAAAAAAAATTGTAACGAATCAGGGTCAGCCGACAATAAGTAACCGCCATTTTGTTTAGCAAGTGAAAGGTGTATGGCTACGTGTGCAGCGTGGAGCAAAGATTGAGTATTAAATTATGTTTTCAACAGGGACAATTGCTCTTGGGACAATTAAATTACCGAGGCTAGTTTCTAAGGAAAAATGTTTACACAATTGTAAATCACATTCATATACCATCATTCTGACAGCCAGTATTCGATCTTCCTTTTTTGTTTTGTGACTTTGGCAATGAGTTTATCATTATAAAGAGAAACTGGACTTCCCTACTTTACTTTATCCTAAACTGTCTCCACTGAGATTTTGAATCAGGAATACCAACTGAATATATGTGCATTGGATAAATATTCATTGCCATAGACTTGCCTAATTAACTATCCCAATATGACTCTTTTCTGCGTTTAAAATATAACTTAATGTTCGCTCTTTACTCGATATAACTCTCACTACTAACTAGTTGACCAAAATGGCCAGTTATACACAATTAGTCGTCTGCTGCCCGGCAGCGTTACAGTCTGGCTAAATCATAGATGAATTGTGCCTGTTGGTTGACCAGCTTTGCTTCATGAGTGGCCGGACTGTGTGTGATATCTAATTCTAGAATGAAGTGTATCTACTGGCAAGACCGGCGGAAACAGATTATGTTGTAGTGATAACATCTCTAAATGAAATCACAGCTTTATAATGCACACGGAGAGCCACCGTCAGGTAGAGGCTAGATGTTGCCTGTCGGCTTAAAAATCTTGGGTTTGAATCTGCAAAAGACGTTTAAAAAAGAATTCATGGCTCCCAAGTCGACTAAGTCTAAAATGTAGATCAGGAAATGTCCCGCGAAGTAAAGGAGGCCGGCGTGATGTTGCCCATATCATCGATCAGGAGCCAAATAATCTTTGAAAATATGAGTTAACTATCATATCTATGAAGTGCTACTGGCATAAAAATTGTATTTTACTTATTTGATCCATACAGTGCAACCGTTTGTCATAAGTTAAAATAAAAATGAATGTAAAGGACCTATTTAGATGGCTTGAGGCGTTTTTTAGGTACACATTGCTAGCCCATAATTTTATGGATAATCGTTGCTCATGGTCCTAAGTGAGATTACATACCGTTGTTTTTTTGACATACATCTTTTCGAGGCTCGTAAAGGAGGTATGTATCAAGAGGTAACTAACAAGGTCTGAAATGACAAAAATTAAGTTCTGGGACACGACCCAAATCCAGAAGTTGATGAACAACTAGAACTTTCCACCGGAGTTAACAGCCGTTGAGAGCATACAAGCAGAAGAAGAAACTTGGCAACAAAATTAAATCAAACAAACCTACAGGGGTAACTAAACAAAGATCAATAGAGAGATAGGTAAAGAAGAATACAGCAACGAAGAGCATGTAGTCAAGAGACTTAATTCACAGATAAAAAAAACAGAATCATAAACAGTTAGAAAGGTTGCAGAGAAAACAAATATAGAGGCTTCATGAACCAAAGTACGAAACGAAACACGCACACAAAAGTAACGGGGAAAAGGAAGATAAAAAAAAATATATATATATAAACAAAAAACTCTACAAGGGGGCGTGACACACGTTGTTTGAGGGTTTATGCTCCACTAGAAGATTAAAAAAAAGGGAGACTCAGTCTATACAGATGAGCCTTTAACATGTCAGTTCATTACGTTATGTCCCAGGGGATATGTCGACACTGCGGTGTCGTTACCATTAAACAGAGCATGGTTAATCCCAGCAGACAGTGGCATTGATTTGGTCTCACATAACCTCACTCCAGCGGACTGGTTGGTCTCCCCAAATAAGAACTGTTTCAGCGAACAAATGGCAGGACGAACCGTGGCAAGATCACCAGAGGAAATTATTTTAATCACTTTTCCGAGCTCTGTCACCAGTTGTTTTAAGTGTGCGATTTATTTTAATAAATAGGAGTTAACAGCGGTCCATACCTGCAATAATGGAATAATGTTGTTAAAGCAGAATCAACGTATTTGTAGAGCGAACTGTCTAGACTTTAGATTACTTTGTAACAGTCGGGAAGCCTCAAAATAACCTTACGGTTATACATCCATCCATACTTACATTCATCCTTCCATCCATCTATCCAACATCAGTCTGTCAGTCTATACATCCACCCCTCAGCCCAGGCCTGTCTGTCTGCCTACGTGTCTGTGTGTCGAAATTGTGAGAATTTATTCCTGTGGGATTCTCATCCGAATAGTGACACATTGTGCTTTGCGACACCGGATGTGTTTAGTGTATAGCGTGCGGTCCTTGTGGGGTTCCGCTTCACTCCCCCTAGACCAGACTATCTACACCTGCGACTCACCTGACAGCCAACCAGACCGAAAAGAGAAAACAAAAATATATAGATGGCAGTAATTTTATCAAATTCGATGTCACAAAATGACGATCTTCAGCTAATGCCACATCTGCTGCTGCTCATCAAGGGAAGGGCGAGACGGATGTACAGACAGACAGTTACTGGTACCATCAGAACTTGAAGTCGTGGCTTGGGGAACGGGGTGCTTTGAGTGCTGTGATGTCGATTCTTAATTCAACATTCAACATAACATTCAAACGCCGCTGCCAGTCCTGCCTGGTTTTGGAGTGTTAAAGCACCGACACGCTGGAAGAAACAACACCGTTGATATCGCGTGTTGTATATTCCAGCACGTCGGTGCTTTTAACGCTCCAAAAACACGCAGGGCTGGCCCTAATACAACCCCCCCCCCCCCCTCCATTTCCCTTGGTTACGAGAGTCCTGCAAGATACGACACACGCATTCTCTTTCTGGGGAAAAATGTAAATGGAGAACAAAGTAGAAAGCTTTTCGAGCAAACAGTACACCAGGACACCCCGTAATATTCATCAAAGTTGACAAGCCTAACGAAGTATGAATAAAAAGTGACAAAGGGCGTAAATGAGCGGATCTAACACACTTGTTTACTGGTTTCCCCGTTTCGTCTGTCTATAAGTCTGTCTGTTTGTTCAGATTTCTATCTATCTATCTATCTATCTATCTATCTATCTATCTATCTATCTATCTATCTATCTATCTATCTATCTATCTATCTATCTATCTGTCTGTCTGTCTGTCTGTCTGTCTGTCTGCCTCTGCCTGTCTGTCTGTCTGTCTGTGCCTGCCTGACTGCCTGCCTGCCTGCCTGCCTGCCTGCCTGCCTGCCTGCCTGCCTATCTATCTATCTATCTATCTGCTATCTATCTATGCCTATCCTAATCTATCTATCTATCTATCTATCTATCTATCTATCTATCTATCTATCTATCTATCTATCTATCTATCTATCTATCTATCTATCTATCTATCTAATCTATCTATCTCCATCATCCATCCATCCATCCATCATCCATCATCTATCCATCCATCCATCTATCCATCTCCATCCATCCATCCATCCATCCATCCATCCATCTCCATCCATCCATCTATCTATCTCCATCTATCTATCCATCCTATCTATCTATCTATCTATCTATCTATCTATCTATCTATCTATCTATCTATCTATCTATCTATCTATCTATCTATCTATCTATCTATCTATCTATCTGTCCGTCCGTCCGTCCGTCCGCCTGTCCGTCCGTCTGTCTGCCAGGCTGTCTATTTATCTATCTGTCTGTCTGTCTGCCTGTCCGTCCGCCCGTCTGTCTATCTGTCTATTTATCTATCTATCTGCCTGCCTGTCTGTCCATCCATTCATCCAACATCAATCTGTCTATCTATACATCTACCCATTCATCAACCCACGCCAGTCAGTCTGCCTAAGTGTTTGTGTGTCGAAAATGTGAGGATCAAACACGCATTAAACATGGTTTAGGTTCCTTGCTCCTTACCCACAATGCAAAAACTTTAGAGGGATTTCGTCTTGCTCCTTACCCACAATGTACAAACTTTAGAGGGATTTCGTCAACACTGTGTATCTTGGGTGTTGCTTCCAGAATCGAATATCCCCGTTGATGATAGAAAAACACAGCAAAGTTGAGTAGCATTCAGGAACTGGGCATTTCAAGACTGTTCTGGTGTCTTTAACTTGCTCCTTGTACTCTTGGATTAGATAGGCCCGAGAATGGGCTATACAGCTGTAGAATCGGAATATACAATAACAATTATGATTGTCTATCCCTTACAATGGCAACATTTCCTTTTTTTTTTATCAAAGAATATTTTTTTTTTGTCAGTTAGGTTGACATGGATAGTTCTTAAAAAGTTAGTTACGTATCCTTTACATGACGTTGCAGTACCAACCACGGCATTTTTTTTCGGCTGCTGCTGTTTTTCCAAGCAAATCCACGTTTAGTATATTGTCACTCCTGATGAACGGTCGGCTTCTGGATACCACTGTCGAAACCAACGCAAGGCGCAAAGCCCGCAGCTGGAATCGAACCCGGCATTACGAAGCGCGTTTGCAGCGCTTAAGACACAGACGCCGACGGATAGATCTTAAGAGCTAGAAAATGTCAATCCTAATATACGGAAATCAATCACGAACCATTAGCCGAGTATTGCAGAATTATGTGGAATGTGTGGAGATGTGGTTTTATAGACGAATGACGACAACAACATGGGACAGATAACAATAACAATGAAGACGTAATTTTAAGAAATTAACTTAAAAAGAAACCTTTTTATCCGCATTAGAAGGAAACATGGTACATTCTTATGTCAAGAAGAAGATATGGCTATACGGATAAACGTGCTGTTCCAGTCTCTAATTGGAAGCTCACTTGGAAGTCTGAATACATCTGCCTGTGAGGCAAGAAACAAACAGTTTGCATGCAAATGAGTCGGACCTGTGAAACGACTGTGCACACAACATTCACTTTCCGGAATAGGGCATGAGTCCAGAAGTGGACGAATAACCAGAACTTTTCGCAGATGGCTAGTGAATGGGGGAAAGAAGAAGAAGAAGAAGAGGAAGAAGAAGAAGAAGGGGGAGGAGGAAAAGAAGAAGCAGAGTTTACTACCGGTTTGCTTGACCTTTCGCACCTTTCTAGAAAGAAACACCTAATTTCACACAAGTTTAATATCATTTCTAACCAACAAAACGCATCTTCATTTTTCAAACGTATCTTCTGGTCCAGCAGCAATGCACACGGCCAACCAATACACTCACATCTGCGCAAGTATTCAGGGCTGTTAATTAATTCATTTGCTCATGTTTATTTTATCATTCATTGATTAGATCCACTATGTTATCTCACATTGCTATCAGTCGGGAGTTTCATGTTTTTTTCCCCTTCCCTTGCATGTTGTTGGTATTTGATCTGTTCATAATTGTCACTCTTGTTTTTACTAATCCTTCTCTCGCGATCGTTTTCATTCTTTCTTCTCTCGTTTCTTTCATTCATCCACTGCCCCATCTCTCTCATTATTATTTGTCCAACATTGTCCCCTTAATCGTATTTAATTCTCCCTCTTGCTATGCTTAGCTGTCTATCCTAATTTCCCTCTCTGATTTTATTTTTTTATTTCGCGCTACGTTACTCTCTCTCTCTCTCTCTCTCTCTCTCTCTCTCTCTCTCTCTCTCTCTCTCTCTCTCTCTCTCTCTGTCTCCCCCCCCCCCCCCGAATGGCCGAATGTCAGACGGGCCTGCGTACGCAATTTGTAACCCTTTGAAAATAAAGTTTGTTCTTTCGTTCGTTTGTTTTCTCTCTCTCTCTCTCTCTCTCTCTCTCTCTCTCTCTCTCTCTCTCTCTCTCTCTCTCTCTCTCTCTCTCTCTCTCTCTCTCTTTCTCTCAATCGCGATGAGTGTGTGTAATTGTATGTATTGATTGAATGATTGATTGGCACCTTTCCGTCTTTCCAGACGATAGTGTTATATTGCGCTATGAAAAGGCATGGGACTCCCAGCCCACGGCGATGGCGAGTGTGACTAGCAAGACCCGCCCGTGTCAAAAAACGTCTTCCACAATGATCGTATGGGATTTCAGCACCATTCTTGGCGACATTTGTGTTTAATCCGTTTCTTTTCAAACGTCCGAGACCAATTACGGTCAGGGATGATGTTCATCGTCTCCATAGCTCAAAGCCTGGGTAGTAGTGTAGAGACCATGCATTATGATCCCTGCCTTGTTTACTTCAAAGGAAAGATAGCACCAATACGATTGGAACAAAGCAGGCTGCAGAAGCTGCCGGATCAGGAGAGCAGTGATTATGTATATATGTATTTGTGCATATACCTATATTTATATATATATTCTTAAAATATCTTGGACGAAAAAAAATGAGAAATACTGACATCTTGAAAGATCTGAACATCAAGGAAGATTGGCTAATAAACAGCATCCTGTCTCGGAAGTTAAAATATTGTGGTCATATCAAGCGCCACGACGGGTTGGAAAAAATAATAGCAAAAGGCATGGTACCAGGAAGGAGTGACAGGGGCCGACCAACACGAAGATGGGTACAAGATATAAGTGACTTCTTGAGTATTAAAGTACAAGAGGCGGGAGAACTGGCGAGAGACCGAGTTTCTTTCAGGCAGACTGTGATGAGAGCGACGTTCTACAAAGGTCCTGCTACATTATGATAATGACGATAAAATATATAACAGTGGCAATGACAATGACTATTGAACGTAAAAACCATGAATAAAACAAATACTTGTCCTGCTTTGTGATAACTTGTAGAGGATGTGCAACATGTCTAACCTCTCTCTCTCTATCTTTCTATCTCTCTCTTTCTCTCTCCCTCTCTCTCTGTCCGCATTAAGGCACTAAAAAGCAAACACAAAAACCCACACACATACACAAACACAGCTTCTATAACATAAGGACCAGACGTCTTTATTTAACTCTTGCTTACCTTCGACAAAAGTGATGCCCACAGGGGAACTCCATTGGGTCTACGGCCGTGCTCAAACACCCAGAGCACCATTGTTTGTCTGTGGGCAGTTCCTCTGTAACCTGTGGTCAGATGGCAAACAATAACGTTTCGTATCTGTTACACTGACAATAGTCAGAATGTTTAGTATTTGCTAAAAACATTCTGAAATAGCTATTGTTGTTGTTTTTGGTGTTTTTATTTTTTGTTTTTATTTTGGGCGCTGTCGCTGCACTTTCAGTTACACAAAAAAAATTACTGAAAAAAAAAAATTAACGACTACAACTACTACTACTCCGAATACCACTACTACTACTACTACTACCACCACCACCACCACCACCACTACTACTACTACTACTACTACTACTACTACTACTACTACTACTACTACTACTACTACTACTACTACTACTACTACTACTACCACCACCACCACCACCATCATCACCACCGCCACTACTACAACTACTACTACTACTACTACTACTACTACTACTACTACTACTACTACTACTACTACTACTACTACTACTACTACTACTACTACTACAACTACAACAACAACAACTACTACTACTACTACTGCCACTACTACTACTGCTGCTACTACTACTACTACTACTACTACTACTACTACTACTACTACTACTACTACTACCACCACTACTACCACTACTATTACTACTACTACCACTACTACTACTACCACCACCACTACTACTACTACCACCACCACCACCACTACTACTACTACTACTACTACTACAACTTCTACTACTACTACTACTGCTGCTGCTACTACTACTACTACTACTACTACTACTACTACTACTACTACTACTACTACTACTACTACTACTACTACTACTACTACCGCCACTACTACTAACAACAACAACTACTACTACTACTACAACACTACAACACTACTACTACTACTACAACAACTACTACTACTACTACTACTACTACTACTACTACTACTACTACTACTACTACTACTACTACTACTACTACTACTACTACTACTACTACTACTACAACTACATCTACAACTACTGCTGCTACTGCTGCTGCTATTGGTTATGCTGCCACTGCCACTGCAGTTATTAACACCATAAATTGTACAGATATTACCATGAGTTATTTTCAATAATTGATTTGAATTGTTTTGATTTTGATTCACACCACTCGGGGCAATAAAACAACAAAACATTAAGAATGAATACTAAACCAAAACAAATTGTGGAAAAAAATTGAAAAAGACATATAACTTAAACTGTTGAGCGAGGTCACGAGCAGGCTAACAGATTAGCTGCTGTCGCTCCTCTGGGCGGTGAGCTACTTTTTAAGTTCCCTTTTCGCGCCTTTCGGCGCATCGGGCATATGGGTAGAGCGTCCCATATTTTTACAGACCATCAGCACTCTGTGGGTAATGTGGTCAGCATTACGCCGGCTGTCTTTACTTTCCCAGTGGGTTTCGATCGCAGTATGCTGGCTTACGAGTCGGACTCGCAACGCCTTAGCCACGGACTATATAACTATTATATAATAAAGCGTATGTGGTGATGGCTTTATACTCTATGGGATCAGATGTATAGAGCAAAAATTACAGATATGGAGTTCATATACTGAAAGACTAATTCAACTGGGGGGGGGGGGGGGGGGGGGGGGGGTCTAGAGATTCTGGAAGATATTTAAAGTTGAAGGGGAAACAGAGGCGAATTTTAGCATGTCAGATTTTCGTTGGTTACTGAAGAAGGGGGCGGAGCACATGTGGGAATGTCCCGAATGCAATGATGTCAAATTTTTATTGATTTAATGATTGATTCATTGATTGATCGATTGATTCATTCATATGTTTAAAACATCAAAAACGGTTCTGAAGAAAACTAGACAAGTATATCACTATAATAAAAATTTCGAAATACACAAAAACGAGTATTTCACTAGAACACATTTAGAAATTGCTAAAACGAAAGTTTTTTTTTGTTTTTTTTTACAAATTGGTAAAAAAAAAAAAAAAACTGGTCAAATACGTCATGACAATAAATTGTGAAGAAAAGTAGATAGTTATTTTATTATAACAAATTATGAGAAACCAAAACACTCGCATTTATATAACGAATTAAGAACAAACTAAAAATAATATTCTATTATAACAAATCATAAAGTGAGGAATAGGGAAGAGCACTCAGCAAAAACACTATAAAGAAAATATAATAGGTATTGCAGAATAACAAAAAACGAAGATATTAAAATGAGGGAACAATTAAAATAATTACGCGAATGGCGCATTGAACACATGATGCTAAACTCATAATTGTATCTAACAATCGACAATCGGTGGGTGATGTTGTCAACAAAACGCTGGCCGAATTTACTTCCCAGGAGTAATACGAGTGAAGTAAGTTAAGAGCTTCTTTCACGCCAATGGCGCATGATGTTAGATGTGGTCAGCATCACACCTGACGCCTTTACTGCCCAGGGATATACCTGGTGCCCATTCGACTAGGATTCGACTTGAAAAGCTTAGAGTCGGAGGCGGAGCGTCTCGTCGCTACGCCAAAGCGACCCAACTAAAGCAAGTAAGTACCTAACCATATCACTTTACTATAACAAATTAGGAAGTGATCAGCAGCGCTTTTCGGTAATACTGCACTTAGTTTCCAAACGAAAATTCCCACGAGTCACAGCAGTAATGGATTGGAATAAAAGTGACACTCTTACAAGAAGGGAATCTCCACGTGACGCACTCGTTTATAGGGAGTAACGACCTATTCTACAGGCACCATTAAACTCACTGGCTCGGTCACCTTTAATGTGACTGGGATTAAGTCTTCTTGGGATTTCATCATCCTTAAGTAAGCCAGACAGATGAAGGTGACTCTAATGGCGACCCGTTTTTGAGCAATCAAATCTGTTGTGATTTAATTCGGTGTTTGGATTTTAGGATGTGTGAGTCAGCTGCTGTAACGCAATGGCTAGAGGTACGCCTGTCAACACGAAGGCTGTGGATTCGAATCCGGCACCTGGCAGATTTAGAGAAAAAAAATCTGATTTTGGCTCCAGTGTCGACCCAGCCTAAAGCGTGTTCCAGGGAATGACCTGGGATTTAAAAGTGGCCATCCCTGTGTGGGTTCTGGGGCCCCATTATAGGGAAAACAAGAACAGACCCACTGCCTACCCAAAGCATGTCGTAAGAGTCGACTAATTGGGAGCTTCCTTCGAAGTCGGAGTGCATCTGCCTGAGAGGCAAGGAACCAGCAGTCTGCATACAAATGAGTCAGATCTGTAAAATGGATGCACACGCAACACTCAAGTTCTGGAACAGGACTGTAGTTTAGAAGTGGACGAACTACCAGAACTTTCCGCCCGAGTTTACAGCTGGTGAACGCGAAGAAGAAGAAGAAAAGTGGCCAGGGCTATGTTAACCACATTATTCACAGGGTGCCAGTTGGACATTCATATATGTAGTCGCCATGGTGTAGTGGCTAGACGCTCGCCTGAGGATCGGAAGGACATAGGTTCGGGTCCTGAGGTGTGGGAATTTTGTTTCTTTAAAAATTACCTTGGCTCCCAGGTCGACCCAGCCTTGAGAGGGTAACAGGTACAGCCTTAGGAAGTAAAAGCGGCCGGCGTAATTATGACCGCATCCCCCACCAAGTTCCGGTTGGTCTATAAAACATAGGTCTAACCCTATGTGCCCAATACACCAGAAGGCGTGGGAAAAGTCCTTCGCTATACTATTACTTACAATCTCTGACTCCACAACGGGTGAGACAACAGTCGGCTTCTCTAGTCTTGGTGAAGCTATGTCGTAGTAGGTAGCGTATTTCGACTGGCAGTTCTTAGGGCGCCATTTTTCTTTGGCTTTGGTCGTCATTCTTAACTGCAGACCAGATGCTGTGACGGAAATAGGTTAAGCGAGGGACCACAAGTTTAAAAATAAATCACAAATCTAACTTCAATATTTGCTACACATCTGTCAAGACACCGCCGAAAGAGACCCATGTCTATCATAGTTATGTATATGTCGCCATAGAAAAAATACTGGTGGACTCGGAAAGGGATTGTGGGGGGGGGGGGGGGGGGGGGGGGGGGGGGGTGTTGACTGTGGACAGGAGGGCCGCTCACAATACTTTTGTTTTAGAACGGTGAGAGTGGCTCAGACTTTGTTTGGCTGCGCAGTAAGGTACTTTTCAGCTTTTCACCCTATCTCGTCGACTGTGAGATTTGGTATTGGAATTTTTAGTGGGTTTCCCGAAAGATCCTATAGTATAAGGAGGTTAAGGTTATGGTTAGTTTCCTGTTCTTCTTTCGTTCGCCCGGGATAGATTATCGATATCTGTAATGTTATCTCTAGTATGAACTTCACAGTATTTTGTATTGTGCTCAGCGACCCTTAACGTTCGGCTTGAACCAGTGTTTCTCTTGGACAGACTTTAAATAAATATATTTAAAAAAATCGACGGATAAGACAATTTCATGTGTAAACTGAAATATGGATTCGACAGAACTGAGATAACATATCGACTTTGAAAACCAGTGTGCTGAGGTCCCTATGACAACCACTCACAGGAATGAAATCTAAATAGTTCATAATATTGAAGATACATTTATTTTATTGGCATATCCACAAAACAGGTGTTAAAACAGAAACATAAATTAGATGGCACTGTGTAAAATTACTACGAACTATTTATTATAACAAGCAAAGGCGGAATTTTTTCTTCTTTTACAAATAATTGCTTTATTATTGGCTTAAAATATGTTAAAAGGCAAACAAGAATAGACCCACTACCTACCTAAAAGCATGTCGTAAGAGTCGACTAATTGGGAGCATCCTTCAAAGTCGGAGAGACTGAGAGGAAAGGAACCAGCAGTCTGCATACAGATTAGTCAGATCTGTCAAAGGATGCACACGCAACACTTAAGTTCTGGATCAGGACTGCAGTCCAAAAGTGGACGAACAACCAGAACTTTCAGTCAGAGTTTACAGCTGGTGAACGCGAAGAAGAAGAAGACTGACTTAAAGTCAGTGGTCTTCACTTCAGGATGTCATGTTCCATGCACATGAGTGAAAGCCAGTTCGAACGATGCTGCCCCATTGTGCTACAACGCACTGAAGAAAAGTTTTAGTCTGGAAAAAGAACATTTTTCTGTATGCGTGAACACTCTCGATTGGCAATTTCAACATTTGTGAAAACGATTTTAAATTGTCCAAAATTTCTTTCTGAACAATGCAAGCAGAAACACAAACACACATACATACAAAGAGAGACAGAGTGAGAGAGAAAGAAAGAGATAGATAGATAGATAGAGAGAGAGAGAGAGAGAGAGAGAGAGAGAGAGAGAGAGAGAGAGAGAGAGAGAGAGAGAGAGGGGGGGATATACTTCAGGTTGTAAACAGCACTAAATTAATTTAATCGATGTTGATTTATTTATGACAAGTCACTTGACATTACACAGTAACATGGGGTTCTTCTGCTTGCGGGGCCTCCGGACAAGTGCCCAGAAGTTATGCATAAAGGCAGCCCTGTCCCCAGGGCCCTAGTCAAGAGTAACCAGCTGAGAAGCCAAATTGAAATACCCACCAACCCCTCATGTTTTCTTTCTGTCAGCCAGTCTAAACCTCTCACACACAACTTATGGAGCATTTGCAAGATCTTTTGCTCTAAAGCCAATAGTGATTGTGCTAACCAAAAATACATTACAAGAAGACAGATTAACATCGAACAAGTGGTACCCTTTGAGTCAACAGTTAGTTAAACGTGCGGTGTCTATGCACAATACAAACATGGCGCACGGAAAGAAACGGAAGTTGATACAAAAACTAGTGAGATTGGGACGAAATAAACAAAGAATTACAAAACAAGAACTTCAGTGGAAAATAAACGGTCTGAGAAAAAAAAAAAAGACGCGCAACCAAGAGAAATAATAAGAAGAACACTCTTATAAACTTGGTATATCCTAGTTATAACTACAACTGGCAGGCAGATAGACTGACCGGTTCTGCAGCACTTTGTAGTAAACTGATGTATGACAAGCTACATGTTGTGAGAGCCCTTTTGGGAGCGAGTGAACAATGCGGAGGCACAAATAGATCACTACGGTCTGAGGAGAAAAGCGTTTTGAGAAGTTACCGTGTGGTCTGGTTGACGCTCAACACTCAAGGGAAATGCGAGACCGATATAAAATGAGTTACTGGTGTCATCGGAATAGGAACTCTTCTCTTTCTTCTAAAGATGGGAACAGATCGCTTATGGGAGTGTCCCGAGTGTTGTGATGTCGATTCTTAATTCAACATGGAACTATGACCCACAGGGGCTGAACATAAAATCGCCGTTTAACTTATTCGCTACTACTACTTTTACATATGTATGTCTTTATCCGTTTTTCTCCAGGCACCTAATCGAAGTGCGGGTGTATGTGCGGGCATATGTGTGTGTGTGTTCGTATGTGTGTGCATGCGTGTTTGTGTTTGTAAGGATCTTATATGTACTTTTCTAGTGCGTTGCGTAAGTTAATCTCCATCTCATTGACTCTTTCAGTCCCAAACAATGTACTATGTGTGATCAACTATTGTCTATATATGCCATACAACGCATGTTGGGTTTGTTTGTATGTGTGTTGTCGAAACTTGCATATTTGTTTTAAAATAAGATTTTCAAAATATGTTTTACAGAAGTCATACATTTCCTGCTTGTTTTAGAAGTGCACATTGGTTGATTAATTGTGGATCTTTCTCTCTTTAGGCATCTGCTATGACATTAACTAGGAATCATAACGTTTGTGCTGTTTTGGATGTCGTAGTTTCATATTTGCCTGGCCTTTATCTTGCACTGTGCTTATATGTTTTTTTCTGACTGGCTATTTGTCATAGTTGATATCAAGACACTTTCATCAAGCAGCCTGCTCTTTAATAAACTGTGTCATGAGTTTCAGTCCTAGGTAGGTAGTTGCACCCCACCAGGACATCACACAAGCAATAAACACCCGGTGAAACAAAGTGCTGCCATGCGGATTAGGATCACCCGTGGAGAGGTCCCGGAAACCCCGTTCAGCCGTTAGGCCATATTTTATGTCCGGCTATATTTAAGGCCCTCGGAAAAAGCCAGGGTGGGGCTTCAAATAACGAAAAATTTCATCCCAGTTGGAGACGACGTTTTAACGTAACAATTTTCAATATTAGTTTTCTTCTAATTTTTATATATTTTTAATTTTTCTTTCTTCTTTTTACTTCAACAGCTCTTCTACAAAAAGCTCTTAAATGTTACAATTTTTGTCTCAATAATTGTAGTTATAGTCGAGTTTCAACACTCGTAGAATAAAGCTGGCCACATAATATTTCCTATTAGATTTCCCTTGGTAGACAAAATTATATAACTGATTTGCTTTTGCACATCGTGTGTTGATTTCTCTATCCTTTCTGCCTTCCGACGTGAAACACGACCCCACATGTTTAAATTCACTTGTCTGTTTAATCAATGTGTTATTTACTTGTATTTATAGTTTCTGGTTACCTGTCTATCAAATCTGTATCTTTCTTGTCGGGACTTATTTGCATATTATATTTCTCTTGAGTTCTGAGTTCTGAATTAGGAGCGGACTTCATAACACTGTGGACATTCCCATAAGCGCCCCGTCCCTATCTCAGGCAGCAAGCGCAGAGTTTAAATTCCGATGGTACCAGTAACAGACTGACTGTATATCCGCCCTTCCCCTCTTCTGGGCGAACAGCTTTAGCCATACATCCTGGTCACTCCTAGTTGCACCATTCTCTTCAGGCCATGACGATCTATGTATGCTTCCCAACTGATTTCACACTCTCAAAGATCGTTGACAACATCTAGCTTGTCATGCATCAGTTCACCATCAAACGGTGCAGAACCAGCTAATCTGCTCGTCTGTTCATTTCCCAACACACCTTAGAGAAAATATCTAAAGGACGATAACTACCAGGATCCTATAAAACGATGCTTGCCACTCTGCACAGAGTCATATGTATAGATAATCACATTACCTGGGAATGAATTGTCATGAATCATTCGTGGAGCTTCAGATTCTGCAGCGTCCGTTGGCCATTTCATACCTACACTCACAGCGCAATTTGATTATAACTTCTCACAAATCGGATTCTTGCTCGGACAATTTAACCCACTCCCTTCAGCGCCCAGTATTCTCAAGCCTGCACCCATTTTAATTGTGTTTTCAGCTTTTCACATTTAAGACTTTCCTCTTTTTCAGCCGATGGCCCTTGGCCCTATCTAGGGATCCATATGTCAGTTCTTTTTGCTGTTTGAGCCTATCGGTAATATTTGACAGTGCAAGTATGTATCGCATACGCACTACTGGGGTATCTATTGTTGATAAACTTCTCACACTTGGCCAGTTGTGACCAAAGACTTCAACTATTATTTCCAAGTAGATATTGTAGTGTTCACTTAAATAGTATTATGCTTGTCATGGATTTGTGTATTATTATAGATACATAGTATCCATGGTTCTTTCCGGTGGTGGTGGTAGTGGTTTTCTGGAAAGAAAATAATCGTCACGTTCAATCAGCATCCCCAAAGGAGGAGCTGTAGGTTATCATTGTGACTAGGTTATGTGCACCACATAAAATGGCTAGCACTGCATGCCATCAAAAGTCTTGAACAGGACTCCTTCAGTTTTGATGCGATCAATCAAGACAGGCCTAAATACTGTCTCGACTGTCGACGAAGTCGTCCACAAGCGAGCTAATGGAACATTCGGTCGCCATTATACTTTCAGTCTTTTTTTTGGCTATTTTATATGTATATTATAGAACAGAATATCCATGTGCATGTATATTTTCAGTTGACCAAAATCTCCTCCAGAGGGGTGATCAGTAGACGTGTTGAATTTGTAGGTGCCATTCTGGCTGCACTGTTGAGATTAACAGCTAACAGCTAACTGTGGTAAATGTTTATATGCATTACTTTTCAATAACGCCACAATCAGAGTTAACATTCGCTGGAGTTATAACCCTTGAGTAACTACGTATTTTATGCAGGTTATCGATGGGTGATGTGGTCAACATCACGCGGGCCAGTTTTACTTTCCACACACCAAAGTACATTAAAAAAAAAGAACATCTCTTAAAGATAAACGAATATGTCATTCAGTAGATGAATGGTAGTAGTGGTAATTTAAAACGCACTATCCTATGCAATCCATTTGGTTATATTTGGTAGATATATTTTTTTTAGGGGGGAGGTGGGTGGGGGGGGGGGGGGGGGGGTGGTAGTCTAGTCCTATAATGGATATTTATGTATATCAATTATAATTTTTTTGCAAATAGTAAATAATGTTCGGTATTATGTTTCCGGGGAGCCACCGTGGTGTAGCGGCTACACACTCGTCCGCTGATCCGAAGGTCAGGGTATAAATCTGCATGAATCCGGATTTTGTTCAAACATGACATTGGCTCCCAGCCTCAAATGGGTACCATATAAAGTAATGGGAATTACAGGCAAGTGGCGTTTTGCTGACCACATGAAAAATAGAGTGCGGATTGTAAGGAGAACTCCACAGGGTAGCATGCACAGCAGGAATCTACCGTTCATCAGAAGGTGGGTCGTCGACAATTTTTTTTCTGCCCATTATCCTCCTAGACTATCTCGGAGGGTGAGCCGGCAAGGTTCGTGACGCCAGGCCACGGAAATCTGCTCTTAATGGACGTTATACAAGATGAAAATGTGGCTTTGCAACAGGTATTGTGAGGTTTGGTGTTATATATTTGTCGCTGCGGTAGCAAATTAGCTGACTACCTTCAAGACCAGAGTGACAAGTGGACGGTTGGTGTATCGGACAGACGTTAGACTTTGGCAAGTTGGCAAACAGACACTGGCAGACGTTACTCGGACATTTAGGCTCGGGCTAGTCTACCGAGGCCTATTCACCACATAGTTCTGTTGGGTCCACAACCAGCTCGAAGCTCTATCAGTAGCCTCACCCAGTTGTTTTAATGTCCGCTTTCTCTGTTTTCCTCGCAAGCCCGAATTCTTTAGTACGTTGAATGTGGAAGTGGAGATAAGTCCTTTTGCGCCTACCTCGACGGTCAAGAGTTTTGCTGTGTACGCCTCATCGCTTCTCAGACTGGCCACTAGATCTTTATACTTGTCGAACTTGTTTAGATGTTTTCTTCCATCCGCAACTCGTACGGAACGTTAAGCTATACCTGGATGAGCTGGCGTTTTTCTGCATAGTGCAGAACCATGTCTAGTCTCAGGGCGGTCTTTCGGATTGATTTAGGGTATTTCTCGAAACCAGCAGGTCGACCGCCAGTAACCAGTCTCTTGCACAGGGGGACGCTAGGACTAATCATCGCTTTGGCCCTCATCTGGCTTGATCCACAATGTTCTCTAACTCTTTCAGGACTTTATTGTGGTGCCATGTACATCGTCCCTGGCCTAGGGCTTTTCTGCACGCGGACAATACGTGCTCGAGCGTCTGCATAGCTCTGCTCGAGGAACATGTCGGGTCAGCGGTCTCACGCCATTTGGCCATGTTGGCGCCAGAGGGTAACACATCATAAGCAGATCTTATGAAAAAGTTCAGCGGGAGCGGGGCCATTTGCCAGATCTCACAAAAATATGAAATCTTTACCGGGGTCCCTGTGGCTGTTGCAAAAGAATAGATAAACATTGAAAGAATTTACAGACTAAGACATAAATAGTAGAATATCTGTATCATCATCATCAGGTGCCTTGCCGACTGGCGTGGGCGATCATGCCTCTCCATAATCTGCGATCTCCTGCAGCATGCATCAGTTCGTGTGCCGACACACTTTCATGCCATGCAACAAGACTGTCAAGCATCTTCTCTCGTTGTCTTCCTCTATCTCTCCTTCCACAGATCTTTCCAGTGGTCACAACATGTTCTATTTTCCCTCTTCTTATAACATGGCCGAAAAATGATGACTGTCTCATTCTGATGTCTGTGATAAGTTGTCTTCGGGCTCCCGCCTCTTTCAAAGCCTCTTGGTTGCTCTTTTTGGCTGTCCAAGGTATTCTAAGCATTCTTCTGTAAAACCACATCTCTGAGGCCTCTAGAAATTGTTAAGCCTGCCTACCGATTGTCCAGGCTTCACAGTCATATGTTAAAACTGGATGTATGTAGCAAGCAAGAATTCTTTTTCCAACTCCTAATGACAAGGATATATTGCACAAGATGTTTTTCATTTTATAAAATGCAGTTTTTGCCTGTCCTATTATGTTTCTTATCTCAGTTATGCATCTTCCATCTGATGTTATCCATGTGCCCAAATACTTAGATTTCTGTACTTCTTCTAAAATAACACCATCAACTTTTATTAAACACTTAGGAATAATTCGTTTCTTTGATACCACCATTACTTCTGTCTTCCAATTATTCAAACTGAGGCCCATTCTTCCACTTTCTAAGACCACAATGTCTATCATTCCTGTAGTTCTTTCTGACTTGTTGCTATCAAGACTGTGTCATCAGCATAACGTAAATTTTTTATATTGTGCCCACCAACCACAATTCCGGGCATACCACTTAAAGATCTCATTATATATTCACTGTATATTGAAAACAAATCAGGTGACAGTACACATCCTTGTCGTTCGCCCCTCTTTATGCTTTGAAATGTACCTAAACAGTTGTTAATTCTTATAGCTGCTGTTTGCTGCCAATAAGTATTCTTTATTATTCGTAGATCTTTCCCATCAATGTTTAATTTTTCTAACAGTTTGATTACTTCTTCATGCTTCATTACTTCACAGTCAAATGGTTTTGTATAGTCTATGAAGCATATGTACAAATCAGTCTTTACTTCTATAGCTCTTTCTGACAACGTCCTTAGCATGTATATGGCATTGTTTTTTACCTCTTCGTTCTACAAATCCACATTGTTCATCGCTGATTTCTGGTTTAATTTTGTTTCTTATTCTTCTCATAATTATTCTCAGTAAAATCTTAGTCATGTGACTCATAAGACTTATTGTGCGATGGTCTTCATATTTATTAGTGCCTGGTTTCTTAAGCAGAGCTATAAATATGGATTTTAAAAGGTCATTTAGAATATACATACTATTATAAAATCATGTAAAAAAAATTAGTTATCATTTCAATTCCAAAATGTCCCAGCGCTTCGATTTCTTCCAGTGAGATGTTGTCTGGTCCGGGTTCTTTTCCTTTCTTCATATGATGTATTGCATCCTCAACTTCTGCAGTCATTAAGAATATCTGTATATCAGTTACATTAGTTACTTCGTTAGTTAGTATTTCCTCTTGAACTTAAGGTGGCGCATAGGGCAGAGGTCATAGCTCTCCATGCCTGGTGATTCGTTGCCACCTGATTTAGGTCTTGGATGTTCCTTAAGCCCACGGTTGAGCCTTCAACCACGATTATCAATTGCATTACTGGACGTTTTATTATTAAATGTATCAGGTGCGTTTATTGGTTTTCAGTTAGGTAAGTATAATTACTGACTTATACAAATAAATATAATTGACGGTTTCATCAGTTCTCGTTAAGCCTAGTGGCACTTGAAGATTCAGAGAGGACTTTCCATGCTTTTCTGTCCTGTGCAATCTTCAGTGCAGTTTTCCATGTCAAAGATGCCGCACTCAGGTCACTTTCCATCGTTCGTCTCCATGTTGTCTTTGTGCGCCCCTGTTTTTTTTCTTTCCCTCTGGTGTCCATGAGAGAGCTGTTTTGGCAGGTATATCAGGATTCATTCTCATAACGTACCCAAGCCATTTCCATCTTCTCTTGGTTATCATACTGCCTAAAGTTTCTAGGTTTGTGACTTGAAGTAGTTTAGTGTTTGAGATTTATCTGGCCAGAAAATTTTGATAATTCTACGTAGACGTGTGGTGGAAGGTGGACAGCTTTTGAGCATCCTTTTTGGTCATTCTCCAGCATTCAGCTCCACAAAGAAGAACTGGCAAAATGATGCTTTTGTAGAGTCGGAGTTTCGTTCCTCTGCAGTAATTATTGACGGTTAAGGCAAGCGTAAAGTTAAAACTTAAAAAAAAAAAAAAAAAAAAAAAAACACACACACACAGATTACAGTTTTAAGTTTTATTTCAAAGTCATAGCTAATCTTATGACCCAGGAACGGATGAAACGAAACGGGGCCCATCCCGCTTACACATTTACGAAGCAGGGGACTCAAGGACATAAGCTTTGTTTAAGTGCCAATAATAATATAATGAAATTTAAAAAAAAATATTTTAAATAACATATACATAAACGAAAACTTTCATGTTCTACGCCTTAAGGCGTACTGGGTATATAGGGATAAACCTATATTTTATAGACTTGGTGGGTGTGTGGTTATCATCACCCCGGCCATCTTTACTTTCCAAGATCTAACCTGGTACCCATTTAGGACTGGGTCGACCTGTTAGCCAAGATTATTTTTGAAGAGTCGGACTCAGTCATGAACTGATACCACAAACTTCCGATCCGCAGGCGAGCGTCTAGCCACCACACCACGGCCGCTCTTCGGCCTGCAAAGACTGAGGAATAGTTCCCAGGGAAATAATGCTGTTTGTTTTCACCAGAGTTACTTGTCCCTAGAATATTTTGTTGCAGACAACAAAATACCACGAGAGTGTAGTGTTTACTTAAATTTACTACTTACTGTGTCTATGGGTGTTTTATAAAACATTGGATTAGTAAATCAATGGGTATTGGTTTGCATCCATAGACGATGAAGGGATAGAAGTATTTTTGTATAGGACAACCTAGAAAACATAAGAATGTAAAACTAAAGGCAGGCACCGGATTGGAATTCATTGGGAACAATCATCATGAATCAACTATCAACTAGCAACCACACCGAGCTTCGTTCGTGATGACTGCCCAAGTTTACCAATTTAAATAACAAATATTGCCAGTAACTGATTGAGAGACTCCAATAATGTTTCCAGTGACCCACTTTTAAAAGTACTCGTTGTGTCGCATAATTTCTAATTCCAGTTGCTAAAAAAGCAAAGCTACAACTTAAAATTAAAACTACAAACTCCGTACTGCGACTTTTTCAAAAGATACCAATAGTAACATAAATGTCATTGTTTGCTTTATTTTCTACATAATAATAAGACAAGTGCTACAGGTTATTTTAACTTAGTACGTTATACAATTAAATCATCTCTACTATGGAATCTGAGGACGAAGATCTTATTTTTGAGGTAAGTCTTGTTTATAAATTTTGTTAGTTGCATGCCAGCATTTCTCTGAATAACGGTCCAAAATTATGGAGGCTAAGATACCCTAACATGGCCTCAGTTGTAAATTGTGGACCTCTATCCGGCAACTATACCGCATATCGTGGTAAAGCTTCCTCCGAGTCAAAGTCACCACCGAGAGTTTCCCCCGCGCCGCTACGTGCGGAGGGATGCTAAACTAGATGGCTGGGACTCATGAGCAGCAGCTACTGCATCTCCTGCAGCTTCTTCCATTTTATTTGCTTGTGAGTCCCAGCCATCCTGTTTCGCCCCTCCCCTCCACTACTCTTGGCGGTGGCGGTATAGTCGCCGGAAAGAGGTCCACAATTTACATATAACTGAGCCCTGTTTTCTTAGCCTCGATAATTTGGAACTGTTATTCAGAGGATAGCCTGAATGTCCTCTTCAGGACTTTGCAAACCAACCCCACACTTTATTATTGATAATTTGCTGTTGTGTGGTTTTATCAGTCACATTTACGCTCAAAAGTTAGGAAAATAGAGGTGGCTACAGGCAAGCTGTTATTAAAAATAGGTTCACGTTGTCTAAGAAACTCAAAAAAGGGGCAATGAAAAAACAGAAACAGAGTAGTTTATCTTCCTATCCCCGTTGAGCTTCCAAGACATTGTTCAGTTAGTTCACTTTTGCAGTTACTGGTTCTGCACCATACAGCTTTCATAAAATTGTAAAAATTGACACAGTGTGGTCTGTTATCAAACTGATTGAATTTACAACCCCCAAGCCACATTTGTAAAGATGAAGAAAAGGGATTATTGAAAAGAATATCTTGTACTCCAGACTCCCTCACATAGATCACACTAAGTGATAATCTCAGCACAGTGCACAAACCCCTAGAATAAGTGTATGTGTAGATAGCTAATGTTATGTGTGTAACATCAGATACAGAAGTTCTGGAGGAATTTGGAATGAAAATATAGTTGCTGAAGGAAATACAAAATGAAACAAGTAACATATTAACTCTTTGAGTCCCAGGGGGTTGAGCGCCAGAGTCCCAAGGAGTGGTAATGCAGTTTTTAAATGTCACAAGGATAACACATTAAAACAGACCATACTAATGCAGCTGCCATACAACATACATATATTATGCATTAAAGTGAGAAGAAATTGTTGAGGAGTAATATTAGAATACTGCTACAAAAATAAATTGTGTTAGTAGTTAAGTATTAGTAAAAAAAAACCAAAAAACAAATGGTATGTTTAGAAAAATTAGTAAAACGAAATAATAATATTTATACTTACTGCCATGGCAATAAAGGAAAACTCTGTACGATCTTTCCAATATAACTGACAAATGAACATGAACCACTTAGTAATCTGTAAATATAATATAAACACAATCTGTCCATTGGATCTTGTTCCAGAGAAACGTTTAGAACATCATACATAGCAGATCACCATTTTTTTCTGTAAAAGAATGACTTCCAAAATTAATTAGTATTTTCACAAAAAACAAACTTTATATAACACTCAATTTGCCCATAGTTTTATAGCTGGTGTTCTCCAATAATAATGGAATCACACTAGACTTAACTGACGAAGAATATTGCCCTTTTCACTTGTATATTTTGTATGCGTACCAGCTGACTTTGTTATTATTGCACACTTTACATAAAGTATATATCAGAGCCATTGCTCATCAAAGTTTGACTCTATCCATGACTAAAACAAGTCTGCTTCATAACTTTCTCTTTATCTGCTTTGGTTAAGTCTGCTAAACGCATATTTTATTTAAATGTGAGGCTTCTAAAGTCATACAACTTGCTGGCATGCATGAAGAAGTCTGCTCGGAGGCCATATTGTTTTCACACAGACACTTAATAACTCGATAAAGCTCCCAAACATGCTACATTTTATACTTTTAACCACGTTTCCGAATAAGCCTAATGGACAACACGTGTGACATCGAACACAAATACTATTCAGAACTGCTGGTTTGCCTTGTTATGCTAGCCAGTGGTAAATTTAAAAATAGTACCGGCCACATGCTGATTGGGCGACTGGGGTGTAATCAATAAGCGGGTGATGCATTCCTTGGGACTCAAAGAGTTAAAAGACATACAACTTTTATAAAACCATACTGGAGGAACAAGTTCAGAGCAGTTGAGCAAAAGGGCCCATTTGCTCATGTGCCAGTGAAAATCACACCATCGGTCGCACTCTCCTGTAACATTTGAAAACTAGTAAATAAACAGTTAGTTCTAGCAAAATGCAGAAAAGTTCACATACAGTAAGGAAACCGCTAGAGCTGCCAGTGCTAATCATCGCTACCAGAATTGCAATTTGTCTTTGATGGACACCGTCGGTCATGTCAAGTTGGTGTACACATCAAATATTAATGCATAAAACACTTGGTCAGATCAAACACATACTGGCCACAAGCCATTTTGAATTTTCTGAATATCGTGACAAAATCATTGTAGACATTGACTTGAAGCATTCTACATGAAACACACAGCTCAGTGTGTTGCACCAACCATAACCAGACGGAAAAAAACACACCTTCCCAGCTTAAAAGGAATGCTTTTTTAAAAGGAATGCTAAGAGTGTAGTTAGCATCCTTTGGATATTTTCTTCTGGTTATGCCGGTGTTTTGCAAAATTAGCAGGCAGATAGACTGGCTGGCTTTGCACCACTTGGTGGTGAATTGATGTATAGTTAGATATTGTGAGGGCCCTTTGGGAACGGGTGAACAGTGCATTGGTGCAGATGGATCATTTCGGTCTGAGGAGAATGGCCCTGCCTAGGAGTTACCAGGGGATTTGGCCGACGCTCAACACTCAGGGGAAGGATGAGATGGATATACATACAATCAGGTGGTTACTGGCACCATTGGAATTTGAACTCTTCGCTTGCTGCTGAAGATGGGGGACTGAACACTTATGGGAGTGGCCCGAGTGCTGTGATGTCGATTCTGAATTCAGCACTCAATAAAAGGAATGCCCACCTGTAATACATATAGTACACAAGTGAATAAAGAGGAACAAAGTGCCAGATTCAGATTGCAACCCTTTTTAATAAAACCAGGTGTAAAAGTTTATATAGATATATAGTTTTATGTTGATACAAATCTAAGCCTAAACTAAACCTAAACAATATTTTGCACATTTGAAGTATGCAGTAAAACAGTAAAACAAAGAAGATGGAGATCGAGCATAACATCTGCAAAAACCCTGCGAAGTGCAGATTGCGATACAGATCATCAGTTACTAGAAGCAGATCTGAAATTAAAACTCAAAAAACTTACCCGAGGACCAAGGCCATTTCGATTTGATCTCACAAAAATACCAGATGCATACAACGTAGAAGTGAAGAACCGTTTTGAGGTCTTGATGTCTGTACAAGAGGAAATGACACCTGATGAACTGGCGGTACAAGCTAGGGATATCTTGATAACAGCAGCTAAAGACTTAATACCCACCAGGACTAAGCAACATAAACCATGGATCACACCATACACGTTAGAACTAATAAAACAACGAAGGGAACTGAAAAAAGAAAGGAGAAACCAATGACAGTAGGATGAAGTATAAATTTTTAACACGAGAAATAAGAAAGTACACAAGAAAGGATAAAAATCAGTATGTACAAGATTGCTGTATTAAAATAGAGCAGCATCATAAAAATGGAAGAGATTACGAAATGTTCAAGGAAATGAAGTTATTGACAAGAAATTTTCAACCTCAGTTAAATGTTATTTGTGACAGGTTGGGAAATACTTTAACAGAATCTAGACAAATTCTAGGAAGATGGCAGGAATACTGCAGCGGAATGTATGATATGAATGACAGTGAGGATATGAATGATATACATGAACCAGTAACAGTAGTGGCAGAACCTGAACCTTCATTAGATGAAATTTCATGGGCAATAAGGAGCCTGAAAAATGGTAAATCACCTGGATGTGATGAGATACCAGCTGAATTGATTAAAGCGGGAGGAGAAGAAAGCATAAAAATCTATCATGCATTATGTGAAAAGATATGGAAATATGGTATTTGGCCAAAAGACTGGAAGAGAACTATCTTCATTCCAATACCAAAAAAGGGTGACCTGAAATTATGTACAAACTATCGAACTATTGCCCTGATCGGTCATGCAAGTAAAATTCTACTAAAAATTATAATGAGAAGACTGCATAAGAAAATGGAAGAAGAGATTAATGTAGCTCAGGCTGGATTTAGACAGGGAAGAGGAACAAGAGATCATATATTCAACATGCGTTTAATAATAGAGAAGTGTAGAGAATTTAATGTAAATCTGTTCTTATGTTTTGTGGATTATTCAAAAGCATTTGACTGTGTACAACATCAGAAGCTTTGGGAAATCATGAGGAATATGGGCTTTTCCATCACAAATAGTGCAGCTCATTAAAATGCTCTATCAAGACCAACAAGCAGCAGTCAGAATAGATGGAGAGACATCAGACTGGTTTGGCATCAAGCAAGGAGTCCGTTAGGGATGTGTGCTGTCACCGTATTTGTTCAACCTGTATGCCGAAAATATAATGAGAAATGTAAGAGATGATATAAACAAGGAACAATATGATGCCCTAAACATCGGTGGTCATGAAATACCAGAAATTCGTTATGCTGATGATACAGTATTACTATCAACATCACAAAATGGTTTAGAAAACTTATTAACCTCACTCCAAAGAAATAGTGAAAATCATAACTTATTTCTTAACATAGCAAAAACAAAGATAATGCATACAAACAAAACTGCCATGGAGAAGGAAATATATGTTAATGAGGAAAGATTGGAAGTGGTGGAAAATTTCGAATATCTTGGGTCACTGGTTACCAACAATGGTGACACAATGAAAGAAATTAAATGGCGACTATCAATTGCTCTTCAAAGACTAAAACAACTGAATAAATTATGGAATTGTACAGATAGAATTACAAAGGTCAGATTTTTAAGAGCATGCATCTTTCCCATTGCAACATACGCCTGTGAGACCTGGACACTTACTAAACAAGCGGAACAGCGCATAAATGCATTTGAATATAAATGTTACAGACAGGTTCTAAGAATATCTTGGGTAAAGAAAAGAACAAATGCATCCATACTTCAAGAGCTGAATATTGAAGAGGGTTGGCTAGTAAAGACAATAAAACAAAGAAAATTGAAATATTTTGGTCACTTGAAACGTCATGGAAGTCTAGAGAGAACAATAATGGAGGGGTATATGCCTGGGAAGAGAGGAAGAGGAAGGCCAAGGAGAAGATGGGTGCAGGATGTGGCAGATGATCTCCAGATGGGTGTATCAGACGCAGGACATCTTGCTCAGGATAGGAAGGTTTTCCGGAGGGTTGTTATGGCAGCGAGGTTCCTCGAGGGACATGCTACTGAATGAATGAATGAGTAAAACAGTCCGAAGGTCACTGTGTGGTCAGTAGTATGTTGGAAATTAGGATTACTTGATGGGAGGATGTCTGCCTAATAACTAGACAAACACTGGGTCTGAATATAGAAATAAATACTACATTGTTCACCTGGTCTCTGAGTAGTTGGTTAACACTGAGCCTTTTTGAACAAGGGTGAACAAATGGGAGTTTCCATGTCCTTATGTTTTTGTTTTCTAACTTATTTTTGTTTTGTGTGTTTAACACTTCATAGTTGGCATTTCTTTCACTAAAAGATATTCTTAACATCTGTTTATATAATTTCAATTCCAGAGATGTGATATTCTTCGCAGTTGCCTGTGTTAATTATGTTGTGATTGATTGTAATCATTTATTCAACGCTTTGTTTCACCACATGTATGCTTATCATGGGTCCATTGATTTCAGAATTCTGTTTTACATCAAGCACTTATGGATATTGGTGTCTGTAACCTGCAGACAGAACCTAGACTACAGTTGGAAGCAGATTCCTTCAAAGGACCAGAGTTATCTAGAGAAACTAACAGATTGTCTAGTGTTACTGAGACAAACAAGTCTTGTAAACTGCATTCAAATCTTTTTAATAGGCTTTTCTACACTGAAAAAGTGATAGAAGAAGTGGTACGTTTCTATTTTTATTTCTTACATGAGAACTTATAAAGGCATAAAATCAGACCCTTTTCAAATGTCTGATTGAATTGTTCAGTACCAGACAGATGTTTAACTCTTTATATCTCAGAGTTGAGCTTAAAAGGTAGTAAATACTTAGGTCTGAAGGAGTACAACAGTGACACTGTGGGACAGAATTCGTTAAAATAGAATTCAGATACAAAGGGTTAATCAAACATTTGTCCTTGTTAGAAGGCAGCAAGAAGATGACATTGTCCTCAGACACTGCAATACATTTGTTATGCATTGCTTGGTACTGAGAAAGTTGAAGGGTATATCCTGGCTCCGCTTCTTTTCAACTTCACTCTAGAGAAAATTATAAGAAAGATAAAAGAAGATTGTGCTTTAGGAAAAGCAACAATAATAATTGGTTATGCAGAAAACAAAGTCACAGAAAGTGAACTAGAGACAGTGAAAATATTGACTCAGTTAAAGAAAACAGCTTCAAAAACTGGTCTAGTTATCGATCAAGAAACGACAGGGCAAGGGAGGGGAAGAATAACAACTCTGGCCTTGTACAAATAGATTACAAAAGTTTAAAAAAAAAAGGAAAAATACAGGTACTTGGGTACAAACTTCAACTGCTCCAACATAGTTAGAAGAAATACAGTATAGAATACAGTCTGGAAACAAAGTATACTGTGCCCCTAACATCTTCTAAAATTGAATACTGTATCTCTTAACATCAGTATCACAATATATATAAACACACTGTTTAGACAAGTTGTCCTCTATAGCTAGAAAACCTTGAGAAGAAGCACTGGGCTCAGATTTAACTTTTATTTATGTCAAGACAGAGCTGTGTTTAATGGGCTTGTCTGTCAAAACAGTGGTCTGGCTTCAATTCCCAGAAGCTGCAGGATTTGTTTTCACCAGTACAGCTCTGGAGGACAGGTGCTAAAGAGAAGTTGCAGGAGTTGTTTTCACCAGTACAACTCTGGAGGACAGCTGCTATAGAGAAGTTGCAGGAGTTGTTTTTACCAGTACAGCTCTGGAGGACAGGTGCTATAGAGAAGTTGCAGGAGTTGTTTTCACCAGTACAGCTCTGGAGGACAGATGCTATAGAGAAGTTGCAGGAGTTGTTTTCACCAGTACAGCTCTGGAGGACAGGTGCTATAGAGAAGTTGCAGGAGTTGTTTTCACCAGTACAGCTCTGGAGGACAGGTGCTATAGAGAAGTTGCAGGAGTTGTTTTCACCAGTACAGCTCTGGAGGACAGGTGCTATAGAGAAGTTGCAGAAGTTGTTTTCACCAGTACAACTCTGGAGGACAGGTGCTATAGAGAAGTTGCAGGAGTTGTTTTCACCAGTACAGCTCTGGAGGACAGGTGCTATAGAGAAGTTGCAGGAGTTGTTTACACCAGTACAGCTCTGGAGGACAGGTGCTATAGAGTAGCCGCTAGACCCTCTCCTGCAGATCTGAATGTAAATCCGAATGATAAAAAAAAAAAATTTTAAATGAATTACCTCGGCTCCCAGGTCGACCCAGCATTAAGTGGATACCAGGTAAAGTCCTGGGAAGTAAAGGTGGCCTGTATGATGCTGACCACATTACCAGCTGAGTGCCGATTGGTCTAAAAATATAGCTCTTGCACTCTATGCCCAGTATGCCTGAAGAGTAGGGTCCTCTAGCGCTTTAGAGTTGACTTAACCTCAGAAATATGTACCAGTAATTTTCATCATCTTTTGTAAATTGTCTACTAAGGCAAGACAGTGGGAAAGGAAACTGGCTGTCTCAGCTCATAAGCAGTGACCTAGAATTAGTGAAGGCCTAAATTGCACATTCCAGTGGCAGCATTAGCTACCTTTACATTTTACCTTCATGTCATCTCAGGCCATTTATTTTGAAGATATTAGAAATAGGCCATTGACTGCTGTCAAGCTGATGTGACAAATGACCTAATACAACAAAATGTTGATTGCATTTTTTTTTACTGTACATTGCAAAACCAACCCCAACATTTATTTGGCTGTTTCAAATTTTACTAGGTAATTTTACATTTAGTAGTTTGCCATTCCCTCTGAATGGGCAAACCGATCATGAGGACATAGGAAAAACATACCATGTAATAAGGAAAGTAAGTGATGGACTCTTTTAACTCCTTTGGTGCATTGGGTTGGGCATATAGTGCTAGACCTGTATTTGTATAGATCAGTTGGCACTCAATGATTGATGTGCTCAACCTGATGACGGTGGCATGCTGAATAGTGACCCCAAAGTTGATTGCAGCCCTTGAAGATCTCACATATGAAAACTAACTAGCGGCTAGACACTCGAGTGTGGATTGGGAGGTCGTGGGTTCGCTCCCTGGCGGAGCCAGACTTTTTTCAGGAATGACCTTGACTCCCAGTTCGACCCAGTCTTGAGTGGGTACGGGGTGCAGTCCCGGGAAGTAAAGGAGGCTGGCGTGATGCCGACCACATCACCCATCTTGTGCTGATTGGTTTAAAAAAATATAGGTCTAGCCCTGTATGCCCTATACGCCTAAAGGTGTGGAAAAGGGAAATTTACTTTTTCTTTTTACTTTTTAACTATTGCTAGAGTGACAGGCATTCATTACTGTACTGGACCTTCATTTGCCGATGAATTTCTGTAAGTTTCACCCTTTCAGCTATCAAAAGTAGGTTATAAAATGCTGCTCTTCTTTGGTGCATGTCAAAAGTGGGGTGGCCATTTTTAAACTTTCACTAATACATCACTGTGTTTGTATGCACTGTGATGCCATATGCTTAAGACTCCTGGCCACCTTAGCAACAATATTGATAGGTTACAAGACAGTGGCATGATTATTGTAATTTCTATAACACTTTTAAGGTTTTTATTCAAAGTTCCTTTATGTATGCTTATGACAGTACTCAAAGCTTGTATGTTTTTTTTTTTAAATAAGTAAAAACAAAGTTTTTGTATATTTGGATATATAAATAATGGATTTTATTCTATTTTATCATGATAAATTTATAGCATGTCTTTAATATTCTTCCAGCACAATTATCACAGATATGACATGCTAAAGTGGCTTATATCATCACAACTTCTGTCTGAGGAAGACCAGATGTTTCTGCAAAGTTATGTGGATGAGAAGGCTCCAACAAGGGATGCTGCAAAATGTCTTTCATCATACACTTTTCAGTTCGTTTGGTGTGTACAAGTACATTTGATAAGTGTCAGACTTTAAAAATATCAGTTAATTTAGAGAACAATCAGGAAAGGTATGACTTGGATATACAAATTTTAATCTCTTAGTGTGTGAGCCGAGGCTGCTTAGTGACTAGGATATCACCTGCAGGGCTGAGAGTCTTGGGTTTGAAACTGCATTTCAGAATTTATCTGGACTCCTGGGTCAACCCAGCTTAAAATGGGTACCATACAATGCCCATGGAAGTAAGGAACACTGGCGTATATTTACAACATCACTCATCAAGTGCCGATTGGTATATAATAATGTAATTCTATATGTAATGAATTCTAGCGCATTGGGTAAAAATGACTCTTTACTGACAACTTAAATTTTTATGGTGATGCAGTGACTTGGAAATATGAAGCTACCTATCATTTGGTAGGTACTGCTGACCTGTACAAATAACATAACTCTTGACCCCTTAGGGTCTTGGAGGTGTATCGATGGAAGCACTAGCACATAAAACCCGCCATCTTTCTCTGTCTTCTGCTTGAATAAGTGAATGATAATTTGGTCCTGTCCATTTCTTGATGTTGTCATTACAGGTCTTCTTTGTCCTCCTCTTCTTCGACTACCCCTTAGTGTTCCTTGAAGTACAGTTTTTGCAGTTGAATCATGTCTCACCAGGTACCTGAACCAAGCTAGCTTGCGATGCTTCACCACTGCTAAGAGAGGCACCTGATGTCCTCCAAATTTGTCTATTTTGTCTCTGACATATTTGTTAGTTTTGTGTTCTAAATAACTAATTCGTGAAATGCATCTGTAACATTTACATTCGAAAACCTGAATCCTCCTTTCCATTTCTACAGTAAGTTCAACTCTCACATTCATATAAGAAAATAGACAATACCAGTGATGTATATAACTTGACCTTAACTGCGATGCTAATTTTCTTCTTCCACATTGAATTCAGTTGGGACATTGCAACTGTTGCCATATCAAGCCTTGTCTTGATTTTTGTATGGCTGCCATCATTACATATTTGGGAGCCGAGATAGTTTTTTTAAATTGTTTCTGTACGTTGGTAGGTAGTTAATTTTTTTGGCTACTTACCAGAATCTTGCTTTTCTCTGCATTAATTTCCATGCCATATTATTTGAAGTAAGTTCTTGGAGTTCTGCTTCGGAACCAGCCACGAGATCAATGTCGTTGGCAAAACGTAAATTACATAGTGGTCTTTCGCCAATAGATATAGATGTTCATTGATTTTCTAGTGTATCTCTCAATATGGGTTCCAATTAAAATTGAGAGGGACAGGGGGAAGTATGCAACTCTGTCTTAGTCCCACATTGGTTTTGAAAAATGTGCCTGTCATTTTGAATAACTACTGCACTGCTTGCATCTTTATAAAGTTCTTTAATGGTGTCTGTGATGTTCTTATCGAAGTTTAAATTTCATGAACAAATATATTTTTTTTTCTCTCAGGAATCCAAGGTTATGAGCTGTTTTTCCCAGGTTACAATTAAAATATGCCATCTTATTCTTATTCTTCTTTGTGTTGACCGGCTGTAAACGTCGGCAGAAAGTTCTGGTTATTTGTCAACTTCTGGACTTTAGTCTTCTATCAAAACTTGAGTTTTTGTTTGCACATCCATTTTACAGATCTGTCTTATTTTTATGCAGACTGTTGGTTCTCAGGCAGATGCACACAGACTTTGAAGGAAGCACCCATATTAAGTCACCTTTTATGACACGCTTGTTAGGGGGCTGTGGGTCTTATATCGGGGCTACAGAACCCACACAAGAATAGATAATTAAAATGTTAGGCATTACCCATTTCTCCTTAGTTAGCCTCATAATAGCCATTGTAATAAAAAAAAAATGTTTCTGTTTCTTTTTTTTTTTTCAATATTTCCTGTTTTCCCGTATTCATCCATCTAGCCCATCTAATCATTGTTATGCGACTTTTTGGCTTAGAGGTTAGTTGAATAGATCACATTGCATTCCTTGATGGGTGGTTTAAAAAAAACGACCATTCTTTTAGTTTTCAGACGGTGGTACAAGAGTTGTGCTGTGAAGAGATTGTGGCCTCACCATGTAATATTCCCCCAATTACATTGTAGATACATCACAGCCAAACTCCACTGTGGAAATGGCAAATTAAAAAAAAGAAATAAAAAATAAGAAAACACATCACACAAAAAAAACAAATAAAACACACATCACACAAAACACACACACATCATTGATAATTACCTTTTTGTCCATATTAATCCCCTTATGGTACATCTAATATTTGTTAAATGCCTATTTCTCCTTATTCAGCCTCATGATTGCCAGTCTGATCCTTGTTAATGTACTGTGTCCAACGGACCTGCTGTCATCCTGGTGGATGTTACTCCTTGGCTGTATGCCACAAGTATCTGGATTGTACACTTATACACATGTTTTCACTCCCATCTTGGTTAACATTATCTGGGTGCTGTGTGTTGCTGTGCCTCTGTTGTTTCTGAAGAAGAGAACTTGTCAACAGGTAAATTGTAATGTTAACCTAGGCTAAGCTAATATAACAGCAATGCAGTTATAGAAACATATTTTTTTTTTAAAATTAAAAAAAACCGGTCTTTACAGATGAAACAATAAAAATATTAAACCGCAGTCACATATGTTATAACCATACAACATTATCTTTATGTGTGTTGTTTAACCCCATCAGGACTGTTTAACAAGCAGCCAACATTTGATGATACAAGGTGCCACCATAAGGATGAGGATCCCCTTTGTTGCATGACCTCGACACCCTGTTCAACCGTTAGGTTATATATATAAGGACCCCTGACTACTGCCAGGGTGGGGCCTTAAAATAACGAAAGATTTTGTCCCACATTGGGACAAGTTTTTAATATTATCCTTACATACACATATTATGTGCAAGGTACACTATGGCGATTTAGCTGTCATGGGTATACGAGTTATAAAATCCTGTAATTTTGAATGAGGTATCTTCCTCTGATGGTTTCAGGGGCGCTGTTTTTTTTTGGGGGGGGGGGGAGGGAGGGAGGGAATAGACTCACTATTCTCCCCTAACAGGCATGTCGTAAAAGGCGACTAATTAGGGATGTTTCTTTCAAAGTCAGAGTGCATCTGCCTGAGAGGCTGAAACCAACAGTCTGCATACAAATAAGCCAGATCTGTAAAATGATGTTCACCCAAAACTCAAGTCCTTTAAAAAGACCAAAGTTCTGAAGTAGATTAACTACCATAGCTTCTCTCTAGAGTTTACAGCCGGTGAGTGCTAAGAAGATGAGAAGAAGAATGAGGTATGCATGATGTGTCCTATTGGTTTGCCATTTAGACCTTCATTTAATGGCCTGTAAGGGAAGAACAGTCAATCAAAAACTTTGTAATAAAATACAGTTATTGAGTTGTTTATATTCTTGTTTATTATAGGCTAGGGAGGAAAGACTTTGTGCAAGGGGAACAAGTACACACACATTCACAAGTCTGTATATGCACACACACAAATGCATACACTCATCCACGTGCTCCCACAAAACAAGAGAAACATGAGAGACAAAAAGAATAAAAGAGAGAGTAGCAGGTAGGGAGGGAGAAGTTTTATTTGATCTATAAAATTTGCAGCTAGTATACTATATGCACAATAAATCTTAAAATTGTGGACAAAAGACTTTTACAGAGCAGCTCCAGTATTTGTCCACACCAGTATAGGTCTTTTGTTGTTGTATATGCATCATGTTTTTCATTGACATTTTTCTTTGATATTCGCCCAAAAAGACAATTGACTTGACTTGACTTTCTACCCCACCAGGACATCACACAAGCGATGAACACCCGATGACACAAAGTGCCATCATGCGGATGAGGATCGCCGTGGAGAGGTCCCAGAAACCGCGTTCAGACACTCGGCCATATTCATGGCCTGCCTATATTGCGGCCCCTGGCAAAAGCCAGGGTGGGGCTTCAAATAACAAAAAATGTCGCCCTAAAAAGGACGAAACTGGATGATACCAGCAATTAATAAAAGACAATATTCCTTCCTCCTTCATGACCCTCCAAGGAGGGTCATAGACATTGCTTTCGTAAATCAGTGTATCAATTCATTTGTTGAAGATGTGTTTAGACAGTTTCGTTTGTTTTTAAAAACAAAACAAAACAAACAACATTTTGATTACTTCTTTAAAAAATTGTCTGCAAATACTTATGAATAATCAGGACATCCAATCACCAGAAGTAACGTTACTTGATGTCATTATGGAAGGTGATTCCCCTTCCCAACAATAGCCATTATTGTTTTTATAGTCTAAAAGTAAAATTTCTGGGCCTACTTCTGACCAGAGGCGCTAGTCCCAGAATAGAAAGATCATTAATACAACACAGCTATCAGTGATCCCGGGGCCACCTACTAGGCCTCGGCTAGTTTAATTTGGCCTGCAGCCACCAGTTGATTAATCCTGGCTACAGTATATTAACGTCATCAGGACAAATAAATCTCAGTCATAATGATAAAGCGATCATAAGTACGGTGGTTAATACGTAAATCAATGCATTCACAATGATTTATTATATCAGTTTTCAAGCGAAATCTCTTCTTTAAAAAATAGATAGGCCAAATTCGGGGCTCGACAAAAATTTAACCAATTTTAGTGAATTCCTGTGGTAAATGTTCAATTGATTTTCGTCCATCTTATATTCGTCCTCGACTCTGGAATGGATTAATGATGATTATTAAAGAGATTCAATCTACTCTTATATATGACATTCCTATAAATAAACAGAGGGGGAACCTTTGAGGCCGTTAAATATTTTGAATTAATCAAGTAACAGAAAGGGTATTGATCGGTACTCATAGAAAAAAGTAGAAAGATAGAAGAACACACTAGACAACATAAAAATCAAAAGCTATAGTTACCGTGCCGGGAATTGAACCTGTCACCTCTAGACGGCGTGTGCGTCTCGCCATGAATACAAGTGCACTAAAAACATGGTCAACCAGGCACCCCCAAAAAAAGGTGTCTTATTGGCCATGTCTATCGTACAGCTTGAAATCCACAACTATGGAATACGGACAGAATTCATTTCAAATTGAAATGGCACCATAGGTTACAGAAATTTATATTAATGAAGCATATGTCGAATAACAATCACAGCAACAATTTACGAACACAGTAGACCTGAATGCTTTGTCTATAATACACAAACATTTAAGAAAGGTATTTGATTGGTAGGTTCCGGTGTGTATACGTCATTCCTATAAATAAAAAGAGGGCAAACCTTTGAGGCCTTTTGTGTTCTTCTATATTTCTACTTCTTTCTATGAGTGCCAATCAGTACACTTTCTGTTACTTCATTAATTCAAAATTCTTAAATATGAAGATGGTGTAAAACCTTTTCTAACTGGTCTAATTTCTCATTTCTCTTTCCTATAGTATATCTGTATGTAAAACAATCATAATGATAAGAAAGATGTTGATGTATTATTTTCCCCATGTGGGTTGGGGGGGGGGGGGGGGCATTTAAGGGGGGAAAAAACAACCCACTGTCTCCATTCTTCTTCTTCTTTTTCTTTTGTTTGTTTGAAACAGATTATCTATAACTGCAGTGTTGTCTGTAGTATTAACTTTACTGTCTTTTGTAATTCAATCAGCGACCCATAAAGTTTGGCTTGCACTGGTATTTCTCTTGGTCAAAATGTTTGCCTTGATATGTTGTGTTCGGGACTGTCTCCCTAACGAGTATGTTGTAAAAGACAGCTAATTAGCAGTTAGCTGAAATTGAATGTGGTTTGCTAATGAATGTGGGTAAAAAGTCAACTTGACAGCACTCAGGATAAGCCCATATTAGCTCCATATCCTCCCTCAGCAGCCGGTGATGAGTCTTCATAACTGATGCTATTGTCATCTGATTAAATAATCTTGCTTTTCCTCTGAGTCTTGAGTGGCTCAGATATCACAGCCTAGCTGTAAATCACAACACAAAATGCCAGCTTCCCTTTTTTTAAACACAGAAGAAGAAAAAGAAAAGATATCTTTTTTCTTTAAAAATGTTATGGTACTGACAGCTGTGTTGTTCTTTCATCACAGATTCTCTCTCAAATGGAAAAGCAAGACAAAGCCATTAAAGATGTGGTGATGGCATCTGTGGAATTGCTGCAGCTAGAAAGAAAATGCTTAAGACTTGTTAAAGAATCTGAATTGGTCGCAAGAGGTTTTACAATGTGAGATATGCTTTTTGTTGTGTGTTTAGTGTACTTGGGGGAGCCATGTTAGTGAAGTAGCTAGATGCTAACCTGCTTGCCCTGAAGGTGTTAGGATCAAATCTGTACCAAATCATTATCATTATTTAGCAGGTCTTTTGCAGAATGTTGCTTTCATCACAGTCTGCCTTAGAGAAACTCTATTGCTAGCTCTCCCACCTCATGCACTTTTCTACCCAAGGAGTCACTAATATCCTTTGCAAGTCTTCATGCTGATCTGTCCCTTCTTCCTAGTACCATACCCTTGGCTATTATTTTTTTTTTCAGTTTGCCATAGCACTTGATATGGCCAAAATAGTTTCTGAGACAAGATGCTATTTATTAGCCAGTCATCCTTGATATTCAGATAATTTAGGATGTCACTATTTCTTTTCTTCTTTGTCCATGGTATTCTGAGAATCTTTCTATAGCATTTAGCTCAAAGGCTACTATTTAGTATAAGAGATGATTATAAAAAGGCAATTTAGTGTTATTTTATTCAAGGTCTGAATCCTCGAAGTTGAGGACTTCTTTAAAAAGCCATATGTTCCATTCTTCACTTGACTGAACCTTTTCTCTCTCTGTTTTCTTTCTTATCTCTCTCTCTCTCCTCTCTCTGTGTTTATAAATTTGTGTGTGTCTATTAGTTAGATAAAAGAGAGAGAGAGAGAGAGAGAGGAGGGAGAGGACAAATGAATAAAATACTAATTATTCACACAACATTTGTACAATGTCCGACAATTAAGTAATGAGACTAATTTTATAAAAATCAAAATAATCGACAGTTGAAGATATAACCTGTATCTGATTCAAAGTAAGCTCCTTATGCATTGATACAGCAAGTGGCACAATCTAACAAACACTGGAATGACCTCTGTAGTTCTTCTATTGTTATGGCCCTTAAAGTCGACAGTAATGACCCCTTGGATGTCATCAATATCGTTAGAGAAGCGTCCTTTCAATGGTAACTTTAATTTTGGGAATATAAAATAATTACAGGGAAGGATAAGAACAGACACTTGTTTTGGGGGCAAAAATTCTTGTTTTGATGATGTCTTTTGGGTATTCAACTCGCTGATGTTTTTGGTTATCAGACAACGAATGTGGTACAAACGGGCAAGCAACTTTTTTTGGGCCACAATCTTGCTCTTAAATGTTATGAATGATCTCTCTATTAACACCAGATTCATCTGCCATCATCCTCACAGTAAAAATATTATCTTCTCTGACATTTGCAATGTGTTCTTATGAACATAAAATTGGCATCCAGGTCTAGGTGCATTAGTAATCATTTCCAAACCACTTTTTAATCATGAATACCACCTGAAAACTTGTGCATGAGATAAACAGTTATTCCCTTAAACTTGTTGCATCGATTCAACTGTTTCAATAGCGCTTTTCTGAGTTTTAAAAAGAATTTAATGTTAGCTTTTTGCTTCGTGCTGATTACGTAACAATGCACCTCTGACTAGGTCAACAAAATAGTTTCTTGTTTGTTGTCTGCTTATCAAGCGGCGATGAAATGTTGCTAGATCATAGATGAATGTTGCCTCTTTAGATTCCATGCTTTGCTTCAAAGATGGCATTTGTGTCTTGGCCATAATAAAATTAGTCTCATTACTTAATTGTCGGACCTTGTATCTTATCATTAAAGCATTCTATGTTCATAGCAATACACATACAGTGGTTATTAAGAAAGAAAAAAAGGTCGGGTCTGCATAACTGTTATAATGACTTGCTTGTGCCATTATTCTTTTTTTTCTTCTTGTCAATCACAGTGCAAGTCAACATTATGTGGCTTCCCACAGTAGTCAGATGAATGCCTCTTCTTCTTTAGATCAGCTGTGTCCTGCCTTGAGAGAGGTCATGTTTTCACAGAACATGCTCATCACACAAGAAATTAAGAAATCGGTGGGGAAAATGTTGAGAGGGTATCCTTGCAATGTGTGTCTTTCATTATAAAATGCGACAAATAAACTGTGTACATTTTACCTGAGATAACATAAGGAAAATAATTACCTTAGATTAGTAAAGACAAATCATTACCATGATCTGTGCTGATAAGCAAAGGCAGTCATGGTTGGCCATCTTTCATTTCTATACTGACACACACAAATGGGTTCAAGAAATTCCAAGGGAAGTAAAGGCAGTTGGCATGATATTGACCACAGCACCCATCAGAAGCTGATGGTATTTAGCACCATATGCCTAAGGGTATGAAAATGGAAGCATTGCTGTTGTTTTTTTTCTTTTTCATCTATGTAATTGACCCACAAATAGATAACCCACAACAGAAGAAGTCATGTTATGAGAAGGAAAAAACTGGATTATGTCGTGATAGTGGGAAAGTTGGAGGGGAAAAGAGGCAGGGAGAGTCCATGAGAGAAAGTGCTGCTCAGTTTGACATCATGGCATGGAATATCATCTGTGTTTCCGAACTGATTGAAAGTGCATGAGAACAGAAGGTTGTGGATACACATGACTACCAGTGCTACAGAGCATGGACCGTTAAGAAGAAGAAAAGTGTGTAATTTATTTTCCTTAAATTAGGCTGGGTCTGTACATTATTTTTCTTACATGCTGACAGCATTCCAATGATATGTGCAGACTATGATTTTAGCACATTGGAGGATTTGGAGAAAAGTGGAGGCAGTCAAAATATCACAGCCGATTCTCATAGACACTTAGCGGATGTTGGAAGTGCAGATGGTGCTGACTGTGATCAGCGAACTGAAGGTGATGTCAGTGCAGAGATTGACATGGAAGCACAGCTTAGACCCATCTCTGCATCAGAACTGAGTGTAAGTTAGCCTGTTATTTGTGGCTGGTTCACTTCTAGGCAACTCAGCCTACTTTTATTCAATACTCTGGCTATACATTGACCAACTTTTTTTGGGTTCCATTCTTCTTTTATGTTCTTCTTTTTACTGCAGTGGCTACTTGAATTAATTATGTTCCAATTTTTACTATTTTGGTTCACAGTTACCCAAAGACTATTGATACACAAGCTCTGAGTTTGAAAGTGTTATACTGCAGTAACAGCTCTCTGGTACTGAAAAGTTATCCCGAGAAACTACAGACCAGTCATTACTTTCTGTTCCCAATCCCCATAAATGCTGCTTTCCCGGCATAGGTGCAGTGACTTGTCACAGAGAAGTCTAGTTATTACCATTGGCTGTGTTTGCACCTGCACAATATTTAGAAGGTCAGGTCAGGTCATTTAGGAGGTTTTTCATCTGAACAAATAGCTTTTAAAAAATCAATTTGACATCATGATTTGTCTGTACACTTAGTGTTACAATTCTGCTGAGGTCACTGGGTCATGGTAGGAGTCACCCAGTACATATTGGTTTGGGTTTGGGAAAATCTATTCCATTTAGTGCTTCATTCCAGTTGTGTTTTACTTTCTTAATATATTTCAGTATTTGTTTTAAATGTAGGTAAATGTGTGTTTTTTAAGATTTCTTTATTACTTGTTTCATATTGTTCTTTTTACAAATTTTTTTAAGTGATCTTTACCGGAAACTATCGCAGAATCCTGACTTATTTTAAGTTTCTGGGGCTTCTTTCTAAGAAAAAAAAGCCCAGAAACTGGGGTCTGTTGAGTCGGGGTGTCATGCGATGCCAGTGTGGTGAGGAATGAACAGGCAGACAGATTGGCTGAATCTGACCAATGGGTGGTGAATTGATACATGATGACAAGTCAGATGTGGTCAGAGCCCTTTGGGAATAAGTAACGAAGTCAGAAGAGAAACTAGATTATTATGGGCTGGAGAAAATGATGCACTTGGATGTGACCAGAGGGTTCGGCCGGCTTTCTCCGCTCAGAAGAAAGACAAGACAGACATTCAACCAGACAACGACTGGCACTATTAGTATTGGAACTCTGCTCTGGCTGCTGAAAATGGGGATGGAGCACATATGGGAATGGCCTGAGTGCTGTGATGTCAATTCTTGACTCAACTCAACTGAGGGGTGACAGGGTTAAAAGAGTGCCCTCACATTTTGGAGAAGAAAAAAAAAAAGAATATATGCGCTACCCCCAACAGTTTACAGTGGCTAATTAGGAATTTGGTGAAATTAGATGTAATAGGTTGACACGTGTAAACTCACAGTTAGCTGTAAGTCACAACACAGCATGCCAACTGCCCTTTCAACTCTTTGCCCCCCCCCCCCCTCCCCCCAATGTCACAAACCTGGTACTTCCATCCCTTCCCAGTCCCTGTAAGTGCTGCTTAACTCTTTGAGTCCCATGGAACGCATCATACGTTCATAGGTTCTTTCCTAGAGACCCAATAAAGGCAAGATGTGCCGATTTTACATCTCTTTTGACTACCTCTTGGGCCTTTGATGCTAAACCCCTTGGGACTCAAAGAGTTAACTGGCATGTCTGCAGTGACTTGTTACTGAGAAACCTGGTTAACGACATTGGGCTGAGTTTGCACCTGATCAATGCTTAGGAAGCCTCGGTTATGACTATTAACTAAAAACAGCTTTAGGAAAAAATTGTTTATGAAAAAATGGCTTACTCAAAGCTTACATCCTAATTTGCCCATAGCTTTCTTCTTCTGTCTTCTAGTCCCCCACTGGAGCATAGGCTCTTAACTAACTCACGCCAAGTCGTTATATCCTTTGCTATCGCCTGCAGCTCTCCCCATGTCCTTCCCATCTTTTTAACTTCACTCCGGTTATGACTATTAACTTAAAACAGCTTGAGGAAAAAATTGTTTATGAAAAAATGGCTTATTCAAAGCTTACATCCTAATTTGCCCATAGCCTTCTTCTTCTGTCTTCTAGTCCCCCACTGGAGCATAGGCTCTTAACTAACTCACGCCAAGTCGTTATATCCTTTGCTACCGCCTGCAGCTCTCCCCATGTCCTTCCCATCTTTTTAACTTCACTCTCTAGCTCCCTTCTCTATGCTTTTTGGTTTTTTTTTTTGTTGGTCTTGTCATGTTCGGGGTAGGGGTGGAAATAAGGGGAATGTTGGACTGCTGTCAAAGCACTAAACATGTGATTGTCATGATGTGTACACGGGCCACAGAAGCAAAGTGAACTAACTACCTGAAGAAAGGAAAAGTGAGCTCGTGTTGTGAACTGGCTGTGAACAGTGGTCTACTTGATGTCCTAACGGACGGTCTGGACAGTTGTAGTGTGGCCATGCCGCATGATAATGGTTTTAGTTATTGAGTTAGATAGCTTTAGATAATATGTTGAATTATTTAGAATGATGTAGAAATGATAGAATAATAAAAGTAAATGTAACAGAGCTCGGTATGTTGTATCTACATCAGATGTTCTCATGTGGATTGTGACCACATTTTGATAGTTTGTTCGTGTTGTCATGGCCATGATTGCAGTGTTAATATGCTTTCAGTGTATCAACAATGAACTCTTGGTGTTATCAAGCCCATGGTGTTGGAGGTTAATATGAGAAGTACAAAGTAGCACGTCAGTCAGTGCAAGTTGAATGACCTTTATAAACTCATGCTCTGACCTTGCCATCTGCCTCTCGACCCCTGACAATTGTCACCTAAATCAGGCATATAATGCCAGTCAGCACATGATGGGTGATATAGTAACATAGCGCCTTTACTTTACTTCCAGGATATTACTTGAAGCAGTCTTAGTTTGTACAGACCTGGGAGCCAAAGTCATTTTTACAAAATTCCACCTTGTTGCAGATTTAAACCCTAGACTTTTGCACTTGCAGGCAAGCATCTAGCCATTACATTACCATGGCTTCCCAGACCCAAGGGTATCCAGCCAGAAGAGATGGATTAAAAGAATTTATATCACCTTACCAGTTATATGTGTTGCCAGTGCACTGCTACAGCAGTATCTGCTGTAGTGTTAGCTCTACTGTTATCTTTTTATACAGAATAAGCAGGCAGACTGGTTGTCAGATTTTGAGTCTTTATTTGTTGACAGAGATCTGTGGGATTACTGAGTGTTTACCTTTCTGGATTAGTCAGAAGACTAGCCTTGTGTTTCTGTCCTGAAAACCTCAGAGGTAACTGTCATTTGTTGAAATGAGTTTTTTTTGTAACCACATGTACAAAATATTTAAGATAGGCGTATCAGCCATGTGCACCTGTGGAAAGGTGCCCCAGACAGCCGAGCATGTACTCCAGGACTGCACCGAATTTGACACATTAAGGCAAAACTTTTGGCCAGAAAGAACAACAGTGGCGCTCAATGAAAACTTGTTAAAATATATCCAGAATGAATCACAAATGAACATGAACCACCTAGTAATGTATAAGTAAAAAAAAAAACTCAATTTGTACATTAGATCTTGTTCCAGATAATCTTTCGAAGCATCATAACAGAGCATCATTATTTGGTAAAGAGGACTGACTTCCCAAAACACTTAGTATCTTCACACAAATGGAAGTTTATATAACATTCAATTTGCCTGTAGCTTATGTTCCTAAACAATAAGGGGAATAGCACTAGCATTAACTGACACTGAAGAAAATTGCCTTTTCACTAATATTTATTCTATTTGTGCCAGCTGAATTTGTTATTGTTGTGCCCTTCGCATGAGGTACACATTAGAGCTATGCCTTGTTATAGTTTGACTTTATAAGTGACTGAAACAAGTCTACTTTGCAACCTTATTTATCTAACTTCAGATAAATCTAATAAACACATGCTTTGTTCAAAATGAGGCTTTGTATGCCGTATATCATGTCATATAGGCATACATGTAGAATACTGCTGGGTAGCCATATTGTTTTCAGACAAACACATAGTAACTCAGTAAAACGCGCAAATATACTATATTTTTTGCTTTTAACTATGTTTACAAATGAACTTATGGTCAGTACGCCTGATATCAAACACAAAGAACTCAAAAGCAAGTTGAAATTGAGCGGTCCACGTTTTATTATGTAATTTTACTGGTCAGTGGTAAACTAAAAAGCTTCACTGGTCATGTGTTGATTGGGCCGCTGGGTTGTAACCAAGAAGTGTTTCCTGGGACTGAAAGGGTTACATTCCTGGAACCTGGAAAATTGTAGTTTTACCAAGTAATGTTTTTCACTGTGTCCACTGTGTTTTTACAGTTCATCTCTAAAGTAACACACAGCTCTGCAGCTTTCATGTAATTATATTAAAAGAACAGTGTTGTTTTTATGTTTACATGTATCTTCACAAGGAGGAACGGCTGGCTAAATGGTTAGAATGCTAGGCTCTCATGAGACCTGGGTTCGATCCTTGATAAGGTGATGGAGATGGGTTTGTTGAGCAAACATAAATATCTTAATAATCGCAGTCTGGAACGAACAAGTGAACTCACAGATAGGGCATGCAGGCTCTTCTAGGCATTGATTTTTCATACTGCAGTTATATTTGATCTCTAAAGCAGGTTATCTATATATATAAAAAGCATTTTTATAACAGTGTATGTACTGTGAGTATTGAGTAGAATGCACAAAAACATACAAGGTAAATACATACATTCAAATATAAACTTATACAAACTTGCCCACATGTATACAAACATACATACATACTCATACATGCGACATAAATACATGTATAAAAACATGTAACATTTACACCATACACATATGTAGCCCACATATAAGTACATTATATATACACAGACACACACACATATTTAAACACACATTCTAAATACAAATACGTCCATACTGACTCGCACATTAATGAATACACGCACGCATGGACACACCCACACCCATCTCACCCCCCGCCCTCCCCCACTCATACAATCACAAAAACCCATACATATACTCCCATCATCGACACACTCGTACATACAGACACACTCACAAAAGCATAGCCATGTGCATACTAATACACACTCACATTCTTATACACACCCACCATATTCTGTCATGTACACACACACACACACACACACTCACTTGCAAACAATTCTCCCCCCTCTCCTCTCCACATCACCCTAAATAGTGGCACATGCAAGGAAGAAAAAAGTTTTAAAAACAAATTTTTTTTTCTCAAAATTTTCACTAGACAAAACAGTTAACCCATATGAGGCCACAAGGGAATGCACTGAAATGTCTGGAAAAGCAGTCAAAAGCGCGACAACTTTACTGAAGCAATCATACAAATTCTACAGAGCATTCCATAAATCTGACGAAACCACAGCTCCAAGAAAAGTGCAGAGGTCAAGGCTGTTGGGTCAGAGTCAGATTTACAACCTGTATGTTTGTGTAAATAGCCTTGATCTTCATTTACAGTCATTGCTACAATTGTAAGTACATCAGTTTATTGGCTTTGGTTATGAGAATGCACCTTGTTTTAAGTATTTGCCTTAGGACTGTGCTGAGGTAGCGTAACAGTCAGTGTGTACTTGGTTCTTAGCAAAACAAATGCATTGCATTTAAAAATAATACTCTTTTCAAAGTAATTTATCCCGTTTGTGGACTCAGCAACCCGGCCTGGTGCTGACCATATCACCAGTTGAGTGCCGATTGGTCTCTGAAATATAGGTCTAGCCCTATATGCCTGAAGGCATATTAAAGGTTCCTTTACTTTAATGGACTCAGTAGCAAAAACAAAAAAGGAGAGAGGGGGGGGGGTATATATATGTATTTGTGTTAGCAAAAGCATGTGTATGGTCTCTGTGCAAAACAGTGATGCTTAGCAAACTTGCATGCCTTAAACCTGATGGGAAAACATAATCAAAAGTATAATAAGAATAAAGGAAGGCCAAAAAACACATGGAAAAGGGAGCTGGAGAAAGAAGTTAAAAAAGATGGGGAGGACATGGGAAAAACTGCATGCGATAGCAAAAGATAGAATGACTTGGCACATGTTGGTTGAGGACCTATGCTCCATTGGGGGATAGAAAGGCAGAAGAAGAATTTTTTTAAACAGTAATCCTCTAGTTATACATCTTGATTATGCATTTCATAGTAGTACTGTGTTGAGCATTGTCTTTCTAAACATCTCATACTGAAACAAATGATGTATTAAGACTTTATTTGTGCAGAACTGGAGATAGTGAATATTTAGTGACTTGCTTGTTGGAACATTTGTTTTGATCGTGAATCATCCTGTGTTGCCATTAAACATAACTTATGGCTCACAGTCTAGTACTCCATTCCATTCTTTCCTGTGAGGTCCTTTCAGTCTCATGGAGGTATTCCAGTCCTGCACCTTTGGATCCTCACAAGTTTCTTATTCTTATTTTTTTGCATGTATTTGTTTTGCAGAACTAGAAATCTAGCAATAAAGCTTGAAGACAGAGTTGACAAGGAACAGCAAAGGCTAGCAGGTGAAGATGAAGGAACCGGTATAGAGATCAGGAGTATCAGTGAAGAGGATAAGGCAGTGTGGGAAGACACACTGAAGAGAATTAAGTCAAGCCTGGAGTCTTGTAAAGGCTGTTATGAAGAAAGTGTGAAGCATCTTTGTCAAAAGGCAGATACAGGTAAAATGAACTGTTCCCAAATGATGAGTACAAGCTTATCTTTTCTTTCAAATATAATTTTTAAGTTTATTAAAAAAAAATTGAGGACATTAACTCTTTAACCCTTTGAGTCCCAAGGAACGCATCCAACGTTCATAGGTTCCTACCTAGAGACCCAATGAACGCACGATGCGCCGATTTTACGTCTCTCTTGACCACCCCTTGGGCCTCTGATGCTAAACCCCCTGGGACTCAATGAGTTAAGTACCAGGATATTTAGACTGACTTTCCTAATGTATCAATAATTACAGTTAACATAAACAAAGTGTCAGAGCCTAACTTTCAAACATATGCAGCAGATATACTCCGAGTTAGGCATTTGAATTACTAGCTAAATTTCTATAGTATGATTAGGCTAAAAGCTAGCCATTCATTATTTAGTACACATGGGCAATACCTGATCACACATGACGCATTGTTTGGGACCAGATGAGTTGAACAATAACTAATAAATTGAAATTCAAACAAAAACACTGAAAAACTTCATACTTTTAATTTCACATATCAAGGTGGAGAAAGAGTTATGGCACAAGAAGGTTGGTTATGCTGTGAGACCATTTGCCGTATAGGTAAAAAAAAAGGCCAAAATACAAATTTCACATATGATGTGGTTAAACAGTTCAAAATGAAAGGACAGTTGAGAACTCTGGCACTGTAAACATTTGGGCCCCACTGCTGAGTGAGAAAGTCTTGTGCTGGTTATGGATAAAGAGCTGTAGGGACCAGTTTTTGTTTACCTTTCCAGACAAGTCTCTGTAAAATCTAAAAATTCTCACGTACACATTTTAACAAGGCTGGGTTGACCCTGGTTAGAATAATTGTGCCTCAGCTTTGATCTGAGCCTGTACCACTATGTTAAGTGGCTAGTGTACTAACCACTGTGATTCCATAGCTGCTGTAAGCATTCCCTAAACTTAGTGGCTTATTTGATTAATGTACTCAGTTTGTTAGTGACTTTTGTAAAATTGTTGTTTTTATAAGGATTTTTTTGGGGAATTTCTGTGGGTCATGACCCAGTTTTTTTTAAATTTTTATTTAACATTCCCAGGGCAAAAGGTTTAAGTTTTGTTTTGTTTTGTTTTTTGTATGTTACACATATAAGTGTTTACAGCAGCAAAGTTAACACAATTTTCCTAAACTCAGCAGACAGAACAACAAATGGTTTTGTCAAGGAGGCAAACCGTGATGTGACCCAGTCGTCACAGACAAAAGTGGTTGTGGTTCCAGCAGAAGATCCAGTTATTGTTGACCAGGTGAGGTTTGGTTATTTGCCAGTAAATACAGGACCCTTTTTAGGCCAGTTGCACATCTGGCATGTTATGCCAGACTCATATTTTGATAGTTGCTACTGGTGATGTGGTCAGCCACGCTGGTCACCTTTACTTCCCAAGTCTTTGTCGGGTACCACTTTTAGGCCGGGGTGACTTGAGAACTAAATTCAGTTTAAAGAAAAAAAAAATGGATCTGATACAAGTTTTAACCCAAGACCTTCGGGCCAGCAAGTAGCCACTGTGCGACTTAGTTTCCTGTTGGTGAGTATACAGTGTAAAAAAAGTGCAGTGACGTTTTGAAAGAAATAAACTTCAGAAGAGAATTGATTACCCACATCAGAAGGAGTGGGCACTTTTAAATGAGAGTATATCTGACCAAGAGGCAAGGAAAAAAAAACTACAGACAAATAAACCAGTAAAATGGATGTACATGCAAAGCTCATGTCCTGGCACAAAGCCAAAGACCAGATGGGTGAACAACCAGGACTTACCACCGGAGCCTACAGCCAGTGAACAGAGAAGAAGAAGGAGGCAGTCTCAATTCTGTATTCACTGTGTGAGAAAGAGAAAACTGGAGTATATCATGACAATGGGGAAGTTGCAGGGGAAACAAGGGAGAGATGCTGGACTACTAGTGATATATCTGGTAATCTGGTAATCCTAGTTTCAGCTTCATAGCAAACGGGTCACCCCACATATGCTCCGCTCCTGTGCCAACGAAAAACAAACGCAGCTCACAGTGTCACGCCATGCACTCAACTCAGAAGCTGGGCGACGAAACTACATCCTTCCAGTCTACAAATGGAGCAAAAATGCAACGGCCACCGTCTGGAAAAAAAAAATATTTGCCACGGCTTTAAAAAAAAAAAAAAAAAAAAGGGGGTGGCCGTACCTAGCGTCCATTTTGACCGGAAGAATTATATGAGGGTTAATAAACGGTCACCCCAGCAGTACCCTCATTATTAGCTGGGGAAGGGACTTAGGACATTACATCCACCAGCAGGCGTCGCCCCTACAACGACCTGCCTGCCATCGTTAACGACTGTTCACCCAACAGCCATGCAGTTCTTTGGCACGAAGGAGACACCTTGAACTTGGGTTTCGTACTGCCGACTCCCTACTAAGTTGTTATTTTATGTTCTGTTATCACAATTAATGTCACTGCACATTAGGGCATACCCATGCGTGCTCAGTTCTCCGAAGCAGCAGCCACTCTAAAGTACTTCTACTAATTGTCCCCATGAGAAGCTGGTTATATTGTCTCCTTTCTCGGCCTCGAAGACGGCAAAGACGTGCATCACCATGCTTAACTCCCATGTCACGCAATCGTGTTAGTGTCAGGGATTCCTCATTCTCCACTAGCCCAGTTTCGTACAGCGTTGGACTATGTCTGCTCTGTCCAAAACTTTTTTCCCCGCAATCATTAGTGCAGTGCTTGCCAGTTGGTCTGCTCGCTCATTTCCCTTCACGCCCGCATGACCCGGTGTACTAGTGATATATGGTATGGACAACAAAAACAAGAAGATAGTGTAGTTTCTTGACTTATGCATATATAAATACTTATAGATTCAAAATTACATTTTAAGATCTATGTATATGTAAAGCACATAGGGCTGGAAAATTTGCTAGAGAAAAAAACAAATGAATGAACAAACTTTTCAGAAGGTTAAGAATTAGACAAGCAGGCCTGTCTGACTTTTCAATCCACTCCTTGCATACAGTTATTCATTCGTACATCAGAGAGACTTTCGGGCATGCTGTGACGAGAGGTGTGTTCTGAAAAGAGCATGCTGTGATGAGAGCGGTGTTCTGTAAAGAATCTGCTGATTAAAGATGATGATGATGTATGTGTGTCTGATAGGTCACATGATGGTCAGGCAGCTACTGCAGCCATGCCTAATCATCATCGTCATCAGGTGCCTTGCCGATTGGCATGGGCGATCATGCCTCTCCATAATCTGCAATCTCCTGCAGCATGTATCAGTTCGTGTGCTGACACACCTCCATGCCATGCAACAAGACTGTCAAGCATCTTCTCTCGTTGTCTTCCTCTATCCCTCCTTCCACAGATCTTTCCAGTGGTCACAACATGGACAACATGCCTAATACACAAGTGAAAAAAAAAATAAGGACCCTTTTCCACACCTTCAGACAAGTGAATATAGAGCTAGACCTATGCAAGTATTTTATAGACCAACCTGCACTCGGTGGATAATGTGGTCAACATCATACTGGCCGCTGTACTTCCCAGGGGTATAACTGGTACCCACTCAAGGCTGGGTCCACCTGGGAGCCAAGGTCATTTTTGAAGATGGAAACCAGGACCCGAACCCACGACCTTCTGCTCTGCAGGCAAGCGTCTAGCTGCTACACCATGGTGGCTCCCATACAGATGTGAACATGAACAAATACAGGATCAGCCAACCTCCTATCAAAAACTATAAGGAAAATCATAAGCTGGAAATGAAAGACTGCTTTTCTTGAAGTCATTTGTTCGGTGGTTGGAGTGAAAATGAGCAGAAGGAAGAAAAAAAAGGAGGGGAAAAGGTGAGTGAAGAGGATAGTGAAGAAGGAGGAAGCAGTAAAGTAGAGCATATTAGGATAATGTGAGAAAAAACATTTAGCTGGAAGAAGAAGAAATTGTGTTCATTTGTCAACAGTAGAAAATGTCTTCAGCCTGTTAGAATTTATGGGAATTGTGTTCAGCCAGTCAGAAGTTATAGAAATTTGTGTTCCGTCTTTGAACAATTATAAAAGTTCTGTTTTGCATGTCAAAAGTTGTAGAAATTGGGCTTAGCTTGAGACTGTCGAAGAATGTATACTGACTATTCCGACTGCACAGTAATCTTTAATTAAATAATTCCTTCTAGGTATTTGAAGCGACTGTGGACACAGATGAAGAAGAAGAATATCCAGCACCAAGACGTCTATACAGTACAGAGCAAAAAGTGAGAGATTTTACTTCTAACTTCTAACACTGCACTTGTCAGTGGTATTCTGTTATAACTCTTTGTATTTATGCGAATTGCATTAGTGAAGTCGCCAGATGTTTGCTTGTTGACCTCAGTGTCTTAGGTTCAAATCTGCATTGAGAAAAAAAAAAGATTTTATAATGGATTTGAGCTTCCAGCCTAAAATGATTACCAGGAAATGTCCTGGGAAGTAAAGGTAACTGGTAAGATGTTGATTACACTCATCAAGTTCTGATTGGCTTGTAACAATTTGGCCATTGCATCAATGGTGAGAAAAGGTGCTTTACATTTTTTTTTTTTACAAACTATTTCTTTGTTATAATGAGACCATGCTTAGGAACAAATAATAGCATTCATGTATTACAGGAGGCCGGAGCCATCTTAACAACATTCTGGGCCCTGGGCAAACCAGTGTGCTGAGATCCCTATGACAACCACTCACAGGAATGAGATTTTTTATTGATGGCAAGTTGGTTGACTACAGATTAACATGGGACCCCTATGCTCAAGCCCATGCCTTAATCTGGCACTGCAGGAGGTATGATCAGCAATAGTCTGAAGAAGTCACCAGGTTGTGATGATATGACAACAGAAATAATCCAGGCAAAAGTATAAAATGATTTGGACATCTTGGTAGAATGCAGCGACCAGGTAACCCATCTTTCCATGCATCTACTGAAAAGTGGCGGATAGTCCTTGTTGTTCATCCACTTCTGGACTTTCATCTTGTTCCAAGACTTGAGTATTGCAGGCGCGTCTGCTTTACATATCTGGCTTATTTATGTGCACAATGTTGGTTCCCCTTGCCTCTCAGACAGATGTGCTCCATCTTCGAAGGAAATAACAATCCTTTCTGCATTGGCTAGGCTGGGAACCTGTTTCTGGCATGACTGTGGAGAGGTATAGCTAGGTCTGGACCGTTTGTGCCTTTGTGTGGGTTGTAGGTTAAGCACCTCTGCATCCTAAACACTAGTAACCATCATAGGTTATTTTCCATTTAGGGCAGCGGTTCTCAGCCTGGGGATCACGACCCCTTTGGGGGTCGAATGACCCTTTCACAGGGGTTACCTTAAGACCATCAGAAAACACATATTCGCTGAAGTTATGAAGTAGCAACAGAAATAATTTTTGGTGTGGTTTGTGGTCACCACAACATGAGAAACTGTATTAAAGTGTCACAGCATGAGGAACTGTATTAGCGTCACCACAACATGAGGAACTGTATTAGAGTCACCACAACATGAGGAACTGTATTAGAGTCACCACAACATGAGGAACTGTATTAGCGTCACCACAACATGAGGAACTGTATTAGCGTCACCACAACATGAGGAACTGTATTAGAGTCACCACAACATGAGGAACTGTATTAGCGTCACCACAACATGAGGAACTGTATTAGCGTCACCACAGCATGAGGAACTGTATTAGCGTCACCACAACATGAGGAACTTTATAGAGTCACCACAACATGAGGAACTGTATTAGAGTCACCACAACATGAGGAACTTTATAGAGTCACCACAACATGAGGAACTGTATTAAAGGCTCACCACAACATGAGGAACTGTATTAAAGGGTCACCACAACATGAGGAACTGTATTAAAGTGTCACAGCATTAGGAAAGTTAAGAACCCCTGATCTAGGGCATTTACTGCAAAACCTGCAGCTGAGAGTTATGAAACAACAGTCAATTTGTTAAGATAAGATTTTATTATGCTTACAGTGATGAAAAATGACCTTGGCTCCCAGGTCGACACAGCTTTAAATGAGTACCAGATAGCGTCCTGGGAAGTAAAGGCGGCTGGCAAGATGTTGACATCACCCCCCCACCAATTGCTAATTGTATTAAAGTGTCACAGCATTAGGAAAGTTAAGAACCCCTGATCTAGGGCATTTACTGCAAAACCTGCAGCTGAGAGTTATGAAACAACAGTCAATTTGTTAAGATAAGATTTTATTATGCTTACAGTGATGTAAAAACCTTGGCTCCCAGGTCGACACAGCTTTAAAGGAGTACCAGGTAGCGTCCTGGGAAGTAAAGGCGGCTGGCAAGATGTTGACAACACCACCCACCAATTGCTAATTGGTCTTTAAAATATAGGTCTAGTCCTGCATGAACAATACGCCTGATGGCTTGCAAAAGGGTAATTTACTTATATATTGATGACTGAATTAATTCTCTTTTCACTTGCAGGTGAAACATCAAGAGGACAAAGAAGCGATTAAAAGATTTAGGCAGGAACTACAAACTGTTGTGGGTCACAGAGCCGTATTTCACAAAGCAAGAGAAGAACGAGCACTGGCCAGAGCAAGAGGAGAAGTGATCCCAGATGAAGAGGAGATCCATGCACAGCCATTTGATGGTGTTCAAGTCAAGAGTCGTGAAATCATGAAACAAAATGAGGATGGTTTTGCTACAGAGGAGGGGCAGCAAGTATGTGCTGTGGATACACAGAAACAGCAGATAGAAAACAATCTAAGGCTAGCAACAGAAGGGGATTCAAAGTCATCTAATGGAACGCAACCAACAGAAAAGGATCTTGGCGTATTCTCTCCTGTGCAGATAGACAAGAAAACACAAAATAGAACTTTTGATACATTGGAAAAAGAATCACAGTCTTCAGGAAATGAGATCGAGCATCATAAAGACAGCTCATCAGGTTACTGTAAACAACCTTGCTCATACCACAGTAGTGGTTTCAGTGACCAGTGCTTTTCTAACACTTCAAACCATGACATGGACTCAAAAACACAGAGTGATCTTTCTCAGAGAAAATATATTACTTCAGTCAGCAGCAGGACTGAGTTTGTAAGTCATGAAGGTGAAAATAGCCAAAGAATTACTGATGTCAGTCTACCGTCAGCTTTACACAGCCTAAACTTTACAAAAAACATTGCCATGATGGCCGCCTCACAGGCCAGAACTCTGACTAGCTCTTATCTGGAGGAGGAACAGTTTGGGGATAATAGCAGTGATTCTGATGTCACCCAAGATGAACAATGCGACTCATGATGATGCTGATGATGTCAGTCTGCTTGTGTTTTGTTCCTTTTTGAGAGGAAGGTCACATAGCATAACAGATAAAGATAGATGTCGAGAGAGAGAGACAAAGAGAGAGAGACAGAGAGAGAGAGAGACAAAGAGAGAGAGAGCGAGAGAGTGAGCGAGAGAGAGAGAGAGAGAGAGAGCTGCTGTATGTGCAAAAGAAAAAAGCATACAAAAACAGAAACTGAGATACAGACAGACAAAGGAGAAGTCACACACACACACTAACCGAAATAATGAAAAACAGAAAGAGACACACAGAAAAAGAGACAATCACACAAATTACAGGCAGAGAGAGAGAGAGATGGAGATATACAGTGGAACTTCAGTTCTCGAACTTAAGTCATAACTATTCGGTACAACAATTAAAAACAAAATCACTATATTTTCCTTGATTGTTCAAAAAATAATAAATATGAGATCCTTGAGGTCTTCTATCAAGACATTCTTACATTAACCCTTTGTATCCAAATTATTATTAGTTCAACTACTTTGCTGAACTTTATTGATTTCAAGCCCAACTCCTTGGAATAGGAGTTAAAGTAATAACTGCTTGGAACTGACAGATTTAAAAGTTTTTCGGAAACCGAATTGTTCAGAAACTGAAATGCTTTTCTCCACTAGAATCAGTTTTTTTTCATCAATTTTTTTTTAATCAGAAAAACTTGTATAAAGAGGCCAGTAGCATTGATGAAAGATATCGTGCAGTCCAGATCTCCCTGTATACCATACAGCTTTGCGTTCACCAAGGATGGAACAAGCCAGATGGCCTGTCTGTTAGCAACACAGTGTACAGTGTTGGATTACATGCTCAGCATCTTTAGGTGTTGAGTTACAGGGAGACTTGTGCGTGTTTCCTCTGCTGAGAAACTGGAAAGTATGTTGGCAGTCTGTTGTACCCTGTCATTGGTCTGAATATGATTCCGGTTCTGTTCGCAAACCAAGATGACTTTTGTACGGAAAGTGAATTGTTCCAGAAGGGAGGCTTTTGAGAAGTAAGGTTTCACTGTATACAGATGGAGAGAAAACGAGTGATCGTCATACAGGCAGAAAGTGCATTAATAAATAACAGAACAAATACCCAAACGTCATCGCATGTACTGTTTTGTATAATTTATTTCATACTGCAACTGATGGTGTTTTATACATCCAGCTTACAAAAAAAAAAAAAAAATGGCAGTAGTAATGAGAATGAGTTACACAAAGTTACAGAAGAAACAACAGCACAATTTGGAACTTATTACCAGATGTCTCTCTCTCCTTCAGGGCTATTCAACTAAGTTTATTTAGGGAGCCAACATTTTGATAATGGAAATCGTCACGGGCTAGAGACTTGAGCCCTAGCATAGAAAGACCATTAATATAAAACAACTAGCAATGATTCTTGGACCATTTGCAAGTCCTTCGCAGGCCAGATTTGGCTCAAGGTCGCCGGCCGAATATTCCTGCCCTACTGTATGTATCGCAACATGTTAGAGTGACAATTTATTGTATGTACTGGAATATGTCACAGTGTAGTGCTGTTTCATGTACCTGTTGTGTCAGGATTGTGTTACTGCATTCACAACCCCTAAGCCGCAGACACTTAAAATTAAACCTAATAAAAAATGAACTAGTATGTATAGTAAATCTGGCACTTAAAAGGGGAAAACAGCTTTCTTAGTAGTACATTTAAAAAAAAAGCGGTGCAACATCACAACAAATGGTATGAGGCATTAATGTAGTATGGTCATATTTCCAACTGGGTTCCAGGACCTGATATTCTGGGAGGGAAAGACTAGATCCACTGCTCCCCTAGCAGGTGACTAACTACTGGTTTGATGAAACCAAATGTGTTAAGCCGAAAGGTACAGATATCACAGCCTAGCTGTAAAACAAAACAGGCCAACTGCTGCCCTTTCAAGGAGGGTGGAGGTGCAGCAGCACTACTGCCATTTCAAACAAAAATGATTTGTTAACATAGTATGCTTCTTTATACCAGCAGTAAATGTGACACCTTGAAACCAAAATAAAAGAATTACAAAAAAAAAGTGAGAAACTTTGATCTAAAAAGAGTGATGAAAATGGAAGTGACCAGAAGAACTGGTAGACTTGATGCTTAGAGGAAAGGCAATATAAATATATACTCTATTTCCTTGTGAGGGTTTTCCCATGTTAGGCCTACTGGCGCCCTAATAAGCATATTGTAAAAGGCAACAACCAACCTGGGGTATTCTTATATCAGATGGTATGTATTAATGACACGGATACTGCAGCTATCTATAAACCACAACATACCATGCCAACCACACTTTTGAGGGAAAACAAAGCAAAAGAAGGTCTGACTACAACTGATATCATTAGTATTTGGAACTCTGCACTGCTGCTGGAGATGGGGACTGGACATGTATGGGAGTGCCTTGAGTTTTCTTACATTGATTCTCAACTTGAGACCTGAACTAATTTTAAGGTATGCCTGTACATAATAAGCAAAATACAAAAATTCTTACTAACAAGAAAATAAGCCAGCTTGAATACATTGACTTAACAGTAAAGCAATAAACTTAAAAATATAGAAACTGTACAGGTCACAGGTCAGTATGTTCACACATGGATTTAATATCAGTGAAAATATATCCTTTACGATAATACAAACTCAAATGCTCAACAATGATGTTGAAAGCATAGCTGGTTCTGTGGGTAATATGGTGGACACGTCAATCCAAAATAGGAAGAAACAAAAACTCAATATGCAGTAGTGTCACAGCAAGATAGCTATAAAAAAAAAAGATCATATGCAGTTAACCCTAGATATAGAAGTTTTCTCCACATGGAGAATAAAAACTAGATCCACTGCCCCCAAACAAGCATGCCATAGGAAGCAACTAATTAATTAGTGTTTCCTTAAAAAAATTGGAACTCTTCGTTTGCTGCTGAAGATGGGGACTGAGCACTTATGAAAGTGTCCAAAACGCTATGATGTTGAATCTTAATTCAACATTTGAAGGCTCTCTGGAATCAAGTGGATAGTGGAACTTAACAGAGTACGCATTCCTTCAAAAGACTGATTTAGCTGACAGAAGACAGAGGGTCTGGGTGGCTTTTGGTGCACAAGGAAAAAGATAAGACAGACTTCTAATCAGAGTGGTAGGTTTGTTGCTTCTCAGGAGTGGTAGGAATCCTTTGTTGCTTCTCAGGAGTGGTAGGAATCCTTTGTTGCTTCTCAGGAGTGGTAGGAATCCTTTGTTGCTTCTCAGGAGTGGTAGGAATCCTTTGTTGCTTCTCAGGAGTGGTACAGAGTATATGTCCAGAGTGTAATGATTTCAAGTCTAGATTAATTCATTCATTTCTACGTAAGGTAAGTGAGGCAGCTCAAACATCACACCACAGCCTCTATTTATTCCCACTATTTTTTAGACTTATCCTATGTTTGATCTGACAGATTTCCCACACTATCAGATATCTTCTACAATCAAAAGTACCCAAATAAATGAAGGGTTTAGTGTATGTGTGAAAAAAAAAAAACATGCAACAGTGTAGTTATAGGAAGTCCATTACAGAGTTAAACAACAATTTAGAATTAACAATTAAAAATAGTTTGCAAAAGTTCATTAACTGTGATACTTTATATGAATAATATTTCCAGGTTGTAAGCTCTCCTTATTAAACTGAGTAATGACTGAAGATATCCAGATGTAAAAGATATGCCCTGGAAACAACAAAGGATAATTTAAGTAAATGATGGGAAAGCAAAACAAGATAGTAAGTATGAGTTGAGCTGAATTAAAACCAATATCACACCACTTAGGACATTATTATATGCGCTCCATCCTCATCTTCAGAAGCTAGCAGAGAATTCCAATGGTACCAGTAACTGTCTGATTGTATGTCTGTCTTGTCTTTCCTCTGAGTAGTAGATAGATACCCTGGTCTCTCTAAGTGGTGAATAGATACCCTGGTCTCTCTGAGTGGTGAATTGATACCCTGGTCTCTCTGAGTGGTGAATAGATACCCTGGTCTCTCTAAGTGGTGAATAGATACCCTGGTCTCTCTAAGTGGTGAATAGATACCCTGGTCTCTCTAAGTGGTGAATAGATACCCTGGTCTCTCTAAGTGGTGAATAGATACCCTGGTCTCTCTAAGTGGTGAATAGATACCCTGGTCTCTCTGAGTGGTAAATAGATACCCTGGTCTCTCTGAGTGGTGAATAGATACCCTGGTCTCTCTAAGTGGTGGATAGATACCCTGATCTCTCTGAGTGGTGGATAGATACTTGGTCTCTCTAAGTGGTGAATAGATACCCTGGTCTCTGAGTGGTGGATAGATACCCTGGTCTCTCTGAGTGATGAATAGATACCCTGGTCTCTCTGAGTGATGAATAGATACCCTGGTCTCTCTAAGTGGTGAATAGATACCCTGGTCACTCTAAGTGGTGAATAGATACCCTGGTCACTCTAAGTGGTGAATAGATACCCTGGTCACTCTAAGTGGCAGATAGATGCCCTGGTCACTCTAAGTGGTGCATAGATACCTTGGTCACTCTGAGTGGTGGATAGATACCCTGGTCACTCTGAGTGGTGGATAGATACCCTGGTCACTCTGAGTGGTGGATAGATACCCTAGTCACTCTGAGTGGTGGATAGATACCCTGGCCACTCTGAGTGGTGGATAGATACCCTGGTCACTCTAAGTGGTGGATAGATACCCTGGTCACTCTAAGTGGTGAATAGATACCCTGGTCACTCTGAGTGGTGGACAGATACCCTGGTCACTCTAAGTGGTGGATAGATAACCTGGTCACTCTGAGTGGTGGATAGATACCCTGGTCACTGAGTGGTGGCCAGATCCCCTGGTCACTCTGAGTGGTGGATAGATACCCTGGTCATTCTAAGTGGTGGATAGATACCCTGGTCACTCTGAGTGGTGGCCAGATGCCCTGGTCACTCTGAGTAGTGGCCAGATCCTCTTGTCACTCTGAGTGGTGGATAGATACCCTGGTGATTGCTTGCTGCATCATTCCCTATACACTGTACTGATCCATTTGTACTTCCAAGTTTTTCACTTGCTCCCAAAGGGCCTTGACCAAGACTAGCTTGTGACCACACCTAGCTTGTCATTCATCAATTAACTCCCATAGCATGCTGATATCCAAACAATTTATATTTTTGCCCCTGACAGAAAAATCCCATAATGTTACAGAAGATTCAAATCACTTTGGCCAGCTTCTCCTCTGTTTGCCAATCTGTGACCCTCTGAAAATATAGTTAATTTGTTTGTACTATCCATCCATGAATGTCTATGTTCAATCCAGATGTATTCATCCACCCACTGCTTTACAATTAACACTATTGAGGAGTTTTACCTGCAACAAGATTACATTTACAACATTCTCCTTTAAAGTCAGAGTGCATCTGCCTGAGAGGCAAGGAACCAACAGCCTGCATACAAATAAACCAGATCTGGAAAACTGATGTGCGTGCAAAACTCAAGTTCTGCTACAAAAGTCCAGAAGTGGACAAACAGCCAAAAATTACAGCCTGTGAATGCAAAAAAGAAGAGAAGAGGCTACTTTAATAATATTCTACCCCAGACGTCACAGGACAGTCCAACATTTTAGAGGGTGGTAAGACTGGGTTTCATAGCTTTCTGATGTTTTTAACGACCTCAAAACATCTAGAACTGGTCCTAACCCCAACCCACCTACGTCCCGCGAGAGAATGCAGCCTAGGCCCCACGACTGCATGCAGCTTATCTACCACCCCCTGAAATATTAGACTGTCCTGTGACCTGTGGATTTCCCCCGTTTGGGGTAAGTTATTATTAAAGCACCAAGAAGAGTTACAATAATACCACAAAGAGAGCCCTTTTACCTTTCAACTGTGGCTAGACTTCCATTTTATTTTGGATCTCAGGAATGTTGTTCACTGCCGCTGGTTCCATATTGATATAGATAAGGTAGATCAGAATCACCACGATGGCCACGGCCACCAGTTTCAACCACAGAGGGATACCTTTCTCCTTAGACCTAGAAATAACAGGCATTACAGGTTAAGACATACTTGGACATTCTTCTTTCTCTTCTTAATCTAATAAGAAATAGTTGCTATAAAAATAGATCTTTGCAGAAATGTTTGTTTCAATGACTAGGACATACATCATTCTCTTCTCAATCCAATAAGAAATAAATGCTATAGAAATAGATCTTTCCACAAAGGTTTGTATTAATGACTAGGATATTCTTTCCCTTTTCAATCCAATAAGAAATAAATGCTACAGAAATAGATCTTTCTATAAATGTTTGTATCAATGAGTAGGATATAATTCTTTCTCTTCTCAATCCAATATGAAATAAATGCTACAGAAACAGATCTTTCCAGAAATGTTAGTTATTAATATTAATGACTAAAATATTCCTTTTTCTTTTCTCAATCCAATATGAAATAAATGCTATAGAAATAGATCTTCCCAGAAATGTTTGTATCAATGACTAGGATATTCTTCTTTCTTTTCTTAACTCATTGAGTCCCAGGGGGTTTAGCATCAGAAGCCCAAGGGGTAATCAAAAGATATGTAAAATTAGCGCATCTTGCGTTCATTGGACCTCTATACGTCTGATGCGTTCCTTGGTATTCAAAGAGTTAATCCAAAAAGAAAAAAATGCTATAGGAATAGATCTTTGCAGAAATGTATGCATCGATGATTAGGTTGTTCTTCTTCTTCTTTACTCCTGGAATGGCTTGCGGCATCAGGGCATAAAAAGATCTCTGGAACGGGCCGTTTTTTTGCTTCGTTAAAAGTACCTTTTAGTGTCTCCAATATTTTTGGTCCATTTTCTGCGTGGTCTACCTGTGACTAGGCTACTGCTGTATATGTATAATACTGCTCTCTGTGGTGCCCTGTCTGATGCCAATCTGTCTCATGGCCAAACCATTCTTCTTTCTCTTCTTAATCAAATATTAAATAAATGCTAGAGAAAACAGATCTCTGCAGAAATGTTTGCATCAATACACCTGAACAATTTTAAAGTGTTAAAAAAAATGGCTTTCCAGTGGTGGTTCCGCGGACCCATATGGGCGAGGGGTTAAAAAGCATGTTGCACTAGTAGACTAATTAGAAAAGTTTCCTTCGAAGTCAAAGTGCACCTGCCTAATATGCCAGACCTGAAAAACAGACATGCATGCAGCACACAAGTCCTGAAACAAGACCATAGTCCAGATGTGGATAAACAAGGACTTTCCAGAGTTTACAGCTAGACAGTGAATGTGAAGAAGAATTATCCTGGACAAATATGACTAGGTTCAACACCAAGCTGGTAAAACGAATACTAAATAACTGGAGTTTTCTGGAAAGAATAACTGGAAGAAAAGAAAGCTGGTCATCTCTTTTCAATGTGTGTGGCTTGAGGTTATACTTATGAAGGTTTAACCCTTCACAACCTAAAAAGGCAGCACATGCAAGAATCTATCTTTACCTCTTTATGCCATAGGATATAATTTAGTGACTTAAGAAGAGATGCAAAGAAACCCAAAATAGCCTATTAGGAGAAGAATAAACTCTGGGGATATAGAAATTATACCAATACTCAGTTTCTAGCTGAAACTTTTAATAACAGCTTCTTTTGTATTAAGAGTAGCACATGAAAGTGAAAATTTTTCCTGGATGCTGGGGAACAAAAAAAAAGGGGGGGGGCCGGCGGGGGGGGGGGGGTGAAAGGGGGGGGGGGGGGGGGGGGGGGGGGGGGGGGGGGGGGGGGGGGGGGGGGGGGGGGGGGGGGGGGGAGAAAGGGAGGAAGAATGTTAAGTCACCAAAAATTACAATCAAGAATGAAGAAATTGACAAAATACGTTATGAAATCTTTGGCCTCAGAATTAACAACAAATGAGCCTGGCCATATTAATCTACATGATAAACAGCACTGACTCTTTCAGACATAAACTATTTTACTTTAAACTTATTCTACCCTAAGAGTTAAAAAGATAACACTTTTAAACAAGACAACTTGTGTAAATGAATGGGACAGAAGGAGATACGGAAGCGTGACCTGTAAAGAATAACTAATACAAAAGTAGTGGGTTACTTTATATTAAATGAGTTAAAGCATATAACAAAACACCAGCTACAAATGTAGCATTCTTCTCCTCCTTATAGTCCATGCTATGTGGGGTTGGTAGTCATGTCTCTCCACAGCCTTCTGCCTTGTGGACTTTCAATCAATTCTTTCACAGGGATCCTCCAAGCCATGATGTCAAACTATCCTGCATCTTCTCTCTTTGTCTCCCTCTTCAACTTTCATGTTGTCACAACGTACATTAGCTTTCTTCTCATAATACGACTAAAGAATGCAGACCATTTCCTTCTGATGTGGGTAATCCGATTTCTTTCAGGACATATTCACTTCTCTTTTTACTTGTCCACTGTATTTTGACTGATCGATAAAACCACACCTCTGCAGCTTCCACATAATTTTTCACCTCTGGTGACTGTCCATGATTCACTTCCATGTATCAGGACTGGCTCTATCTTCATCCTCTTATTGCTCACTGGCTGTAAACTCCAGCAGAAAGTTCTGATTGGTCGTTAGCTTCTGGACTTTGGTCTCGATCCAAAACCTGAATTTTGCATGCACATTCATTTTATACATCTGGCTTATTTGTAAGCATACTTGGTTCCTTGCCCCTCAAGGAGCTGTGGAATCAATATAGGGAGACTCCATTTAACTCTTAAGAACTCTTTTCCTCACCTCAGTTGACAAAGACAGATTTTATTCTATTATTTCATTCTTTATTTTGAGAAATGCTGCCTTTGCTGTTATACATATAGGGCATACCTGATAAGGAGAACTAACCGGCAACTCATGAAATGGTTCTCATAGTGTATACCCGATAAAGAGAACTAACCGGGGACTCATGAAATGGTTCTCCTTTTCAGAAATTCCTCAGATAAGAGTTCAAGAAGGAAAAATTGCTGGGGATAAACAAAAACTGCTCTTCACAAGAGAAATTTGTCACACATGAGATCACCTTAGGTGGCTGGCACTGTATAAAGTTATAAAAACAAATTCCCACCTGACATGTAAAAAACAATAATTGGCTTACACTTTTGTGGCTGTGGGCCCCTTGACAGGTGTGGAGTACAAAGATGACGGTGCGTAAGAGGATGGTGTTCGTCTATCTGCTGGTAATGAGGATCGACTCCTCACATCTGGTGATAAATCTGTGTGCCTCTCTGAATACGGAAAGGATCTTGATGCAGAGAAATCAGAGTCTCTCACTGAACTCACATAGGATTTTGATGACGATGAGGAGTAATTTGAGTCTCTCAATGAACTCGCATAAGACTGAGTCGAGTCTGACCTGAAAATGGCAGTGAGACTTCATAACAAAAACTGGTCAAGGCATTTTCATCATTTGTGATGTTAACAATAGATTTCAAGTTACATGACAGCCAAAGGATGGAGTTTGATGGCAGCTGATTTCTGAGACAAAAGAAACATGTCCACTGCACATTATATTAACAATGGATTTAAATGTACACAGACTGTGAAATGATTGACACAGTTTAACAGAAGCAAGCAGATTTGTAGAAACAAAAGAGATCTGAAAATGGTAATTTAGACTTAACAAAGGAAACTGATCTAGACATTTTCATAGTATATTATATTAACAATGAATTTTAACTTGCACACTGCCTGTCAGTTCTGTGGCACCATTTTGGGATCACACTAGCCTCAAATGGCCTTTTAAGGGCAAACGCTGAAGAAACTTGTACAGACTGTCAAATGATGGATGGTTTAGTTGACTCTTGAGTCACACACAAAAAAGTTAGTTCTGTATCCTGTACAGGACGTTGCAGAACCAACCCCAGCATTTTTTGTGAGTTGCTGTTGTGGTTTTTATAGGGAAATTTTTATTTATGTTTAGTAGTTTGCCACTGCTCTCTCAACAGTCCGCTTTCGGTACCACTGTGAAAATCAACGCGAGACAAACCGTCTGCAGCTAAAACCGAACCCCGCACCCTGGCATTAGGAAGCGCACTCGCAATGCTTAAGCCACAGACGTTGACTTTGGGTCATAACAGGCATCACTAAATTCATCAGCTCTGATGCACAGAGAAACCTGAACGATGATGATAATGTTAAGCTGGAGAGATCCAATTTCATGTTCTCAGCTTTTCTTCCTCTTCTGCGATCACTCTATAAGAGGCGGTTAACACACAGCTAGGCTGTGACAACTATGCCTTTCAGACCAATGCTTTTTATTGACATGCCTGTTAGGAGGGCAGTAGGTTCACACTGTGAGTTCTCAGCATTTCAACAGATGTAAACATTATCTGACCACATAAGTAAAGGGTAAAGCTGGAACAAATGGTAACCACTGATCAAATTAACAGAAGAGATTCTGAACAATCTAGTATCATGGCATGGACAGATAACCAGCACAAGAATGAACACATAATCCTAGAGAACAGGAGCTGTCAACAGGCATGACTCTTCACGCTATTTACAAAACATGCCATGATGATGATGATGATGATGACAAAAATCCCCAAATCACGTGTTAAAATAGTGGAACCTGGGTCATCATCATAAAGCAGACCCTTTGCAGGATGTCGCTCTCGTCAAGGTCTGCCTGAAAGAAACTCGGTCTCTTGCTAGCTTTCCCACGTCATGTACTTTCATATTCAAGGAGTCACTTATATATTGTGCCCATCTGAATACTGGTCGGCCCCTGTCCCTTGTACCAGGCCTTCTGCTATTTTTTTTGCAATCCATCATCGCGCTTGATATAGCCGAAAGATTTCAGCTTCTGAGATAAGATGCTATTTATTAGCCAATCTTCCTTGATGTTCAGATTTTTTAAGATGTCAGTATTTCTCATCTTCTTTGTCCAAGACATTCTGAGAATCTTTCTATGGCATTTCAGCTCAAAAAACCCTATTTTCTTTCTTAAGGAATGGTAGATAGTCGAGGACTCACACCCATAATGTTACCAGAGGGAAGATGCATGCTCTCAAAATTGTAATTTTGATTGCTTGATGGCGCTTAACCAAAGACTTTTAATTGTTGTTTAATCTTTGCCTTGCTATGGCCATCCTCATTATGATTTCTGTCAACCGGTCTTCACTGCTATTTATTATATATAAAGCCTAGATATTCAAAGTTTGTTTCTTTTTCAATATCTTTAGCATTTATTGTTATTTGAACCTGGGTATAGATCCTTAATCTGCTCCAGCTCCTTGGATCTACACCAACATTTCTTTACATTGGAAATAAAGTAGTAAGAATAATTAATCTTTTCCCAGGAAAAAAAGTTCCTAGTGTTACTGATATATCATACACTTATAGGGTTGTATTAAAAAATTTCAACACTGCTTACTACTAAAATACATTTTAAAAAATTGGATTAAAAAAAAAATAAAACAAATTAAACCTCACTTTACCTAGCTAAGAATAGTAGAGTGCTTAAGATAATGCTGAGAAGGGAGAAGAAGGAAATGTTGGTACTCCTGTCAAATCCGGACGAAGAATAAAAAGCCTTGGACGACTTAGTCAGAGTTCTCTCCCTTGGGCGCACTGCGAACAGTGATCGGAAAAGCCACAACGAAACAAACGACACAAGCAACATGGCAGTTAGACGCACTCACATAACTAACATCGTTATTCCGACGCACGACTTAGTTGCCACGGACGTAACTCCTGCAGACCTGTATGCCATAATGACAGATAAGTATGCGTGGTTGCGGTGGCTAGCTGAGCATAGTCTGATAAGGAACACGCAACCGTGTTCCTCGTGCACGCGGCCAATGTTCCTATGTCCCCGGCAAGCTGGTGAAACGCACCATTCGCCAACGATTGGGCACCAGCCGCACACTATTGGCGTCATATTTAGCAGAATTCCAGTGGCGCCACGCCCACAAACATCAGATTGTCGGCCACTATTTCCAAACCCTACGTCAAAATTTTAACATCTAACCCTAACCCTAACCCGACCCCTAACCCTAACCCTACCCGACCCCTAACCCTAACCCTACCCCTAACTCTAACCCAACAACCGCATGATGATGACTACACAACCATTCACAATGCCTCACGAAACCGTACGCAGCCCTACACGCAACCGCAGGATGATAGGTAAGTGTGTCGTTTATTTCGTTTGTTTTCCGATTACTGTTCGGAGTGCGGCCAAGGGAGAGAACTCTGACTAACTCGTCCACGGCTGTTTATTCTTCGTCCGGATTTGACAGGAGAGCCGAAATGTTATTGCTTGGTAGGAAATGCCGCTTCCAATAAAACTTCAAGAATCTGAAATTCTTTTTTTTTTAAAAATCTTCTTCCTACTTGGATCTGGCAAAGGCTCACAAGCTGTAGCTTGCGAGTCTCAACAGGACACATTTCAAGTTGAGCTTAATAAAAGCAGACATAAACAGAAGTAACAATGTATTCTTATATTACTATAGTATGTAACTGTGGGCCTATAGGAAAAGCAATGAGCAGTATCAACACAACCTATCATATAAGTCTAAAGAAGCAATAAAGGAGGTTGGTGTGAGAACAGCTAGCCCCCAACCAAAACACAGATTAGTCTACAAAGGGCTTTGTGTGAGTTTGTTGAAGGCCTATGCTCCTTAAGGCAGAAGAAAGACAGAAAAAGATGTAATCAAAGCCAGCAACTTACAGATTGCTTGTTTGTCTTCTCTGAGGCTCCGGCTGCCTGACCTGAACTTCTGAAGAAAAAAAAAAAAACAAAACAAAGAAAATGTTTTAGCAATAAATGCCCCTACAATCACAGGACTGAATGGTATTGAACCTTTCTACCCTTTTAATACTAAAAAAGGGCAGGAACTGGTGGGAACATTTTAAAAAGAAACCTTCACAGCTTAAGGAAACTGGCTTAATACCTTTGTCGCATAGACCTCTAGGACCATAGGGTACACTGGGTTGGTACTTGGTGACCTAATTACAGCTTCCTTGGAGGTTGAATGGGAGTCTAATGAATCTGTCCTGATGGAGCGACAGCTAGAATAGGGCTCTTTGAGTTACAGGACATTAAAACTTCAGGGTTAGCCACCTGAAGGGAAAAGTATTTTAACTCTTTCAGTCTCAGAAGCTGATGCATTAATGATGACAACAAAAGTATGGGTATACTGCATCTACAAAGGGGGTCCAAATACACAGCACACTGTGGGTCACTTGTGTTCTTGGGCTAATTAACTCTTAAAGGCCCAAGCAACAGTGTGAGCGTTGTTTGAGAAGTTCCGTTTTGCCCAAAGAACGGTGTCATCGTCGATCATGTCTCCCATACATTTTGCTTCGCACACGCCCCCTAACTAGTTTATAATGTTCAGAGGTACGATTAAACTATCCAGGGAAAGTTACTCTGCCGAAATCCTTTTAGTTTAATTTCCTAGCCTAATCCAAACACGTGCGTAATTTGATAGAAATAACAGTGACATTTTTTTAACTGTGAATTTTCTAAGTTTGTTTTCAAGTGCCATGAATACCTATGTTCCAACCACAAGTACAGGTCGCAGAATGCGTCTTTCTGCGGCCGAAGCTCTGAAATTGTTTCAGTCAGATGTTTTTAATTTTGATAATGATAGTGAAAATTTTTGGGAAAGTGATTCGGACGGTGAATTTTCACCAGTGAAGCAGAGCGATCAGCTGTTCAGAATCTAGCGATTCTGATGAGTTTATTACACGACAATGTCCCATACTACCCTATTTATGGTGTAAGAGAAGGAAAGTGCTCTAAGCAAATAGAATGTACTATACTATGGCTGAGCTACATTGAAATCATCGCAGCCACAGTCTGTAAATAACTGTACAGAGTAAATAGTGTGTGTGTAATGGCTCATTTTTCAGGAATTTTGTTCTCTGAAATTTTGCTCAGCATTCTGTGAGAACTAAGAGCCCCTGAGTGCTAAGCTAACCCAGAAAGTTATCATAACTTTGGAATATGTTAGGAAACTAAACAAACTCTGAAGTTTTGTTCTCAAATTTGGATATTTACTACTCTTGTGGCTGCAAAACCATGGTAAGTGAAGAATTTTTTTGTAAAATGTTGTCCTTGTGAAATTAATACCTGCTGAATTCTTCTTTCCTACTAACTATAAAAAAATTAAACAAATACTGATCATAAGATTGAAAATGTAAATTCATTTCTCTTTTAAAAAAATATATACTTCTATAAGGATTAGAAGTATAATATATTCTCTATAGCCTTTCTTGTACACCCACCTCTCTACCATTTTTGTAAAGGGAAATTATTGTGGGCCAAGTCTGTCAAAATTCATGGGCCTGAAAGAGTTAAGTTTGCCTGACTATATTAATGATGTACAAATATACAAAACATTGACTGCTGCACACAAGTGATATCTAGTACATGTGGTGCATTCTTTGGGACTGAAAGAGTTAACTGCATCTATATATATATATATATATATACACTTATATAACAGTTCTGTGTGGCCTTTTAATACAATATGGTTTTAATACTGTAAATATATCTTGGTGACCACATATCTTTGTCTACACAAACATGCTTAAATATATGATAAATCATTTGATAAATGCAGAATAAATTTTTAGGTACAGGCACTCTCATTTCGAAGGAAAAACCCCATAATCAGTCAGCTTTTACAACAGGCTTGCTGCGGGCATTTTTTAAGTTACCCCTCCTCCCACAGACACAATAAAAAATAAGGCACATGGGGCTGCCTTTCAGTGTCATAGATTACCTTCATCATCATCATCAACAGGCGTTTGGCTAGACGGCGGAAGTTTTCCTGTCTTCAGTTGCACAAGCCTGCGCTCGTATGTTTTCCGTGTAGCAGCTGTCATATACAAAAATTATCTTAGTATAATAATAACAATAAAAATTATTTTTTTTAAATAAATGTCCAACAGATAATGTTAAATATAAACAGAAATTAAAGTAGGTTAGAGGAATAGCAGCAACGTTGAGGCTATATGTTTGTCCATCAACCTGAAGGTAGTGGTTTCAAATCCAGATTGTGGCAGACTTATAACTGGTAGGTAGGTGCTTTACTGGAAAGAAAATCATCACATTCAACTAGCATCCCCAAAGGGGGAGATTTAGGTTATAACCGTGACTAGGTTATGTGCGCCACACAAAATGGCTTAGGACTGCAAGCCACCAAGAGCCCTGAAAAGGACTCCTGCAGTGTTGATGTGATCAAAGGGACAGACCCAACTACTGTTCTGACCCGGTCACCAATGTGACTTTTATAATTAGCTTACCTGGCCTTAAATAGGCATGTGGAGCTGTCACAAGAAGTAAAGGCAGTCACAGTGATGCTTACACAACCAAGTGATTGCTAACTGGTCTAAAAACATATAGGTCTAGCACTATGTACCAGAACTTTCTCGGAAGGAAAGGCAATGAGGAAGAGAAGTGGCCCCCACACCTCATGTTCTGGCCTAGTTTGTTCATTCATTTATTCTTTCCAAAGGGAAAAAATGTAAAATTACGACCACTTTCAAACCGCATTTATCCAACTTTTGGATATATTTGTGGTTATTGGTCTATGCTGTGTTTTAAAATTTTTTTTTTTTTTAAATGTCAAATGGTAGTTACTACTTTTTTTTTTTTTAATGTACCAACAGTCTTCACATCTGAGAACCACTGAATTAACTTTGCAAATTGACTCAAGTAAAAAAAAAATGAGTCTTATCTATTTAAAAACACCAACCAATGAATGACTCAAGAATTAAATGCCTTGTCAATTCAAAACTGATCTGACTGACTTGTCAATTAAATTCCCTGTCAATTCAAAACTGATTGGACTGACCTGTCAATTAAATGCCCTGTCAATTTAAAACTCATCAGACTCAAGTAATGAATATCTTGGTAATTAAAAACTCATCTGATTGTCTTAAGTAAAAAAAAAAAAAATGGTTCATACTTATTTAAAAACACCAATCAATGAATGACTCAAGAATTAAATGCCTTGTCAATTCAAAATTGATCTGACTGACTTAAACATTAAATACCCTGTCAATTAAAAAATTATCTGGTTGACTCAAGCAATAAATGTCTGGTTAATTTAAAACTCATCCGACTGACTCAAGTAATAAATATCTTGTCTAATAAATGTCTTGTCAATTTAAAGCATTTAAAACTTACCTGACTGACTGAAGTAATAAATGTCCTGTTAACTTAAAACCATCAAGCCGATTCATGTAATAAATATTTTTCGTCAATTAAAGACATCAAACGGGATCAAATGTCTTCTCCTCCTTCTGTATTCATCCGAAGATGTAACTGTGGTGTGCGGTTTACAGCATGGCTGCGCTATTTGGTCAACACATCCAACTTCTGCAGGCATTTGTTAGCCTTCCCAGTTACTTTCGTGGGACACTGCAGTCTCACTATGTGGTCATCCTTGTTTCCTAGGTTACAGGAAGTGCCTCACATCAGGCCGGTCAAGAGAAACCACATAATGCTCGTCAGCCCTCAGGAGAAGGCAGGGGCAGAACATGAACATTCCCTGCCATCCAAGGAGGCTTGCATAAATGCAGAGTCAATTCGTGGTGCTTTGGTACTGGGCCCAACTCAAGAATCGTCATGTCCTGTTCATGACTGTTTAACCTTACTTCCATATATTGAACATCTCATTCATCAAGGTCTAGGACTAAAATATTTAATGTCTTGCCAATTTAAAACCATTAATCAATGACTCAAGTAATAAATGGATCTTATCAATGTAAAAGCAATTATCAATGACTCAAGTATTAAAGGTAAATTGAAAACTGATCTGACTGACTGAGTCTTTCCACAGACCGCTCATTTTTACACTAGCTCACTTCTGATCGGTAGTTCCTGAGCCCCGCGACCTGCACACAAGGTTACAGGGGTATTTCGCAATGCCGTTGGTATCATGTGTTGCATATTTCAGCACGCCAGCGCTCTTAACACTCCAAAAACATGGAGAAACTGGTTCTAACACAACCCTCCTGGAGAGTGCTGCAACCTTTGTCACAGGCATTCTCTTTCTCTGAATAAAAATGTAAATGCAAGACATCACAGAACTCAAACAACAGAGCGGGACACACCTGTAACCTACTGGAAAGTCGACCAGCCCAACAAACTTGTGAAAAAAAAGTGACCTACTCTATTTGGGGAGACTAACATGAAACTAACCTAAATGTGTTCTCATTTTAAAGAGACTATCTAAACAGAAACGTTATAAATATGTCTTGTCAACTGGGCAGCAAGCTGATTTAAGTAAACAAATGTCCTGTGATGACCAATGATCAAACTAACTCAAGTAATAAAGCTGACTAATTTAAAAACAAAAGGTCACATTATTCAGTTCCATACGACATTACCATTGATGGGTCCCACAGAAACTCCATAGTCTTTTAACATCTGAGACAAATCTTCATCACTAATGTTGCTGAAATCAATCGTAGGCTGACCAGTTGGTGGCATTTTCGTAGCTTCCTGTGATGGTTACTCGAAAAATCTATTGAAGAAAAATTAATTTACAACTTGCTACATGAAACTACTGATATAATGTCTGGTTCTGCACGAGTGGATGCATGACAGGCAGAAGAGGTAAAAAACCCTTTGGTAACAAATGAACAACATGAACAGATCACTATGGTGTAAAAAAGAGGACACATGTAATGACCAGAGGATCAGGTCCACAGTCAATATTCAGAGGAAAAGTAAGTCAAAACACACAATCAGATGGCAACTGCTATTATCAGTACTGCAACTGTGCCACCTGTGAAGAAGTGTTTAAGGGAATGCCTGAATGTTATGAGGTCAATTCTTAACTCATTCTGTTACAACAATTTTGAGGGAAGAAGAGGCAGAGGGAAACCGAGAGAACAGATGCCGGACAGTCTGACATCATGGCATGGAGAATCATCTGTCAGAGTTGACTGAAAGTACATGAGACAAAAGGTTGTGGATAGATTTGACTATCAAACCACAGAGCATTAAGAAGAAGAGCTGTTTATCCCTGAAGGCTGAGGTATGTATCATTACTGATCAGGCGTCATCTCTACAATGAAGTTTGGCTGCAATCAATTTCTAACATTCTCTATCTTTTGCCATGAATGTACACTCTCACGACTGCATTTTATCAATCTTCTAAGAATATATTGCATTCCTCTTGCTAGATTGCCTTTAATTTCTTACTCCCATATGGTTTTTATAAGCCAAACTATTTCACTTATCATTTTTTAAAATTTCCTTCAGCAGATCTCTTTTCACTTCTACTCTCTTCAGAACCTCAGTATCTGAATGTTTTTTTTTTCTATGAAATACGACCGACCTATTTTTTTGTATATTCACATCCTTCAGAGACTTTTCTAATTGTTTGTTCACTGTTCAGATCTCAGCACTATCCAGCAGACTTAAGTATAAGTTAAAAAAAAAAAAAAAAAAAAGTAAAGGACCCTTTTCCACGTCTTTAGGCGTATAGGGCTAGCCTATATTTTATAGACCAATCGGCACAAGATGGATGATGTGGTCACCATCATGCGGGACGCTTCTACCTACCGGGAAAATGGAGTATACAATTATCATTTTTAACATGTTGTTTATCTGCCTGGATGTCAGTAATTTTTTTTTTGCATATACATTGTTGATCATCATGGTTTTTATTTTAAAAAAAATATGCATTCTCTGCTCTGTCGATTTACTTGCTCAGCTAGGTTTTCTAAACTCATACAATTGATAACAAAGTAGCAAAAGCCTTTTTAAAATAAACATTTCTTCTAGAAAATAATATAAAATGCCGGTACTTATTTCAAACCGGCCCAAATGGAGAGAGTTCCTTTCCTTCCCATTTATGCTGCAACTGGTCGCAGAGCCTGTCCTATGTTGCGGAAGTGTCATGTATTCCTTATTTTCAAAGATTTAACTGTTCTCTCTTTTCTCGTGTCGCTAAACAAAACCATCTCATAACACCCCACAACATAGGATATGCTGTGCGACTAGTCGCAACATGGATGGGAGGGGAAGGAACTCTTGCCATGCAGGCAAGTTCATGGTAAGTTCCGAAATGCCCAATGAGTGTTTTCAAATAATAGATTACATCAGTTGTGAAGGAGACATCCATAACCTGAATGTGAGCTAGTGAATGTCTGGGCTTACAGCTTAAACATGAGATAAGGGTGCTTGAGTATCTCAATGACACTCAGAGCTACACCTGCACTAGCAGGGCCTCCCAAGACATTCAGGTCAAATGCTAGAGGAAAGACAAAGAGCGACACCCTGGTCCTTTCAAGTTTAGGGGTTGAAGAATTGTGGGATTGACAGCCCCATCTTTGTAAAACATCATTGTGTCATGAAACATACATCTAAGCCTCTAATAAAACGGCTGGGCATATGGTTATGTAAGTGTAAATGTGTGGTTGTGGGCATATGTTGGTGTCTGTACATGTGATTGTATATGTGTGTATGCATGTATAGGTGTGTATGCATGGAATGTGTATGTGCATGTATATCCATAAATGTATGTGTGTGTGTGTTTTCTGTTTGTGCATTTATGTCTATGTATGTGTTTTATGTTTCTATATGTATGTAGATGGGTGTGTGTGTGTGTGTATCATGCATGTTTGTATATGAGTTCACATGTATGAGAACGTAGAAGTATGTATACATGTGTGTGAGTGTGTACGATTGTGTACACATGATGTTTGTATGCATTATTCAATAATTTATACTTCTTTATTTTATCCATAACATGCATTATTGATAACAGGTATTGGTACTCTGAAAAATGAGTGCTTAGAAAGGTAAAAGACCTTCGTAAAAGTAAAAGACCCCCTATCCCCAACATATAAAAGGTTGACTAATTAAGGGTGTTTCCTTCCAAGAAACAATATATCTGCCTGGAGAGGCAAGGAACCAACCGTCTGCATACAAATAAGATAAGCATAATCTAGATCTGTACAACGTATGTGCACGCAACACTCAAATTTTGTGACAAGACAAAAATCAACAAGTGGATGAACAATCAGAACTTTTCAATGGAATTTGCAGCCAATAAATGTCGGAGCAAAAATAAAATAAAATCCTAACCTGCAGTCAGTGGCAACAGCCCTAGCTGTCTTTAATTCTCAGGCTCAATAAGCCTGCCTACACAGCAAAAGTGGCAACTACAGGCATTACAAGCAGATTTTGGCAGAATGTAAAGATGAAAGAGAAGAAGAAAGAGAGAATGGCAGATAAGAGAAGGCCAATCACAATCACAGAGACAGATGATATCTGCAGCAGTCAATTAATGAAGCGGGCTGTTGGCACTATAGTCAAGTTTTCAAAATCATTTTTTTAATAAAAAAAGAAAAAAAAAAGCATAGCTGGATACATACTGAAAAGCTGTTTTAGACGGTACCTTATTCATGTCTGTATGTCCATTCTAAGCCAAATTATTGAAGTTTTTGTAGAAAAAAATTGAATAAAGAAGAAAAAATAAAAGCTGGGGCTGGCTTGAACCAGGAATACTGAAGAAGATAATATATATTTTATATACAATAATGAGGTAGAAAAACTCATAAGGATAAGGAACTGGGACTTTCAATGTGGTAGTGCCATATTCTAATCGAATTCTTTGTTTGAAATGTTTGCAAAATGATAAGATAATAAATAATAATGACGTGAGTTGAAGTTGATGTGACTGTGAGTGACTGCCAACAAACAATACTAACTTAAGTATTTTACTTAAACTACTAACTCTTCTCTATTTTCTGATATTGTAGCATTGTAGCGATGCTAAGCTTATCATGCTATAAATATAATATAGTAACTATAACTATATTATCCCCGTTTTCCTTAACCTTATCATACAATACATCAGTATAGATAATATAGTTTGTTGCAATGGCTGACAGTTATTAACTGAGTTAATGATTTACTTATTCTGCAATAACTGCCGTACACAAAATAAACACATAATAGACAGCATTGGCATTAATATATTGAATATGATATTCAATTTCGAAACATTTAATTAGTACTAGTACTGTAGTTAGATTTCATTTAGATTCTTAGCTTTTACTTTTACCGAGCTTTGTTTTCAGTTTCTGTAGTACTACTACTACTACTAGTACTACAGTACAACAAATTAATAGAGCTAAGAGTTGATTGATGTAAAATATTATATAATTATATACTGTGGTTGGTTGTTGATAGTTTTAACGAAAACTTTAAAGATAACATGTGGTGTAAAAATCTGCCATAATTAATAAACTTATTCTGATCTCACAGTTTCACCTTATATTATTGTTTTCCGCAAGACCTGTGGAGTTCTTGCTGAAAATATGGCGCTTGTGTCGTGAAAATTCAAATTTTTTATGAAACGAAATGACAAATTGTGCTTGATTTCCTGGAAGCTAGCAACTACTATCATGTGACTTGCATTCATGCCTCGAAAAAAAAATCAAAAGTCATTGTCTTCTGGATTAGGTTCCATTGCCGATTACCCTAAACACCATAGTCGTGGAGTCAAAAATGGAGTGACCCGTTTGCTATGAAGCTGAAACTAAGACTACCAGATTACCAGTCGTGGAGTCACCAGTATATTTACCCTAGCTCAGGTGTCTGGTAGTATGGTAGCCTTAGTTTAGCTCAGGTGTACCGAGTTATGAGTTATGAATTATGAGTTAAATTATCTTCACAGCACTCCGGACACGTCCATAGGCGCTCAGATTCTACTCTCAACATATTCAACAGCGTCGTGGGGTTAATAGTACCAGTCCTATGTTGGTTAACAAAACTTCGTGTGCCTCCGGTGTGCTTCTCATGCTTGGATGTGCCGATCTTTACTCCCAATTCCCGTATTCTTAGCAGTGATGTGGACATGTTGTTTCCAAAATCCTCAGAACGTCCTATCTCTTTAAGGGCAATGATCCATGGGCCGGCCATCTTCAATTAATATACCACCTGCCAGTCTATCAGCTCTCTCATTGTCAACAACGCCTGCACCCCCTGGGGCGAATATGAAAGTAACTGCACACATAGAAGAATTTAGCAACAACTCAAGCCACTGTCTGCGTAACCAGCCTGCCTCGACACGCCGGATTATGCTCAAAGAAACACACATGTGGGAATAGTCCCGTGAGCCCAGCCACATGAAAGCCTGTGTCACCGCCATCACCTCCATCGTCATGCTGCTGGTGGTCATGGAGAAGGCACGCTGGCTTTTTGAACTGTTCTGCCTGAGGAGCGAGCTGTAAATGCCCCATGCACTCTTATGTCCTTGTAGAACGGACCCGACTGTGAAGATCACATCTGTCTCATCTGACTTGTCACTGATAAGCGTGCATACCTCGGCATTGACAGCAGCTGGATTCTGCTCCCGACAATTCCTATCGAGCGTCACGACACGGAAGAATATGAGATTAGGCTTTTTAGACGCTGGTATCCACTCCTCACATGGATGGATGTTTGTGAGGCTGCAGACCTGCATGATGTCATCCTCTGCCCTACCCAGCCATGATTTGCCCATTTTAAGCCTATTGCCATTTTTCCTGAAGAGCATGTGGTGCAAAGGGTGCTTCAGATCTAAGCTTATCTTGAGGTATGCACGAGCTCTCCAGATCTTGATGCTGTAGTTTATGGTAGGGAAGTCAAGAAGGTACCTACTTCATTGCTACACAAGAGGTGTCTCCAGTGCACCCTAGAATAATGCGCATTGCTTCATTTTGCACCTTCTGAAGTCTTTCAATCTGAGTATATCTGACATTGAGGATGGTAAGAGTGTATTCGATGGGAGAAGGTACAAGTCCCTGGAACAGAAGCAGAAGCAGTCTCTGCTCGGACCCTCATTGCTGACAGGCCTTTGTGTGCTTTTGTTATAACGTGGTCAACGTGTTCTTTGAAGGATAGACTGCGATCAAACCTCACTCTGAGGTATGTCATCAGATTTGTTCTCGTCAAAATTTCCTCGCTGCTTTCCACTGCTGGTAAGTCTGCCTTCACTATATGCGTGTTCCAAGAAAAGAAAAAAAGGTGTACCGACTGCCGGGGACGGAAAAAAACAGGGGGGGAGGGGGGGGGGAGGCTTAACTAACCTGTTAAAGAGAAGGTCAACCAGAGAGATGAGGGGAGGCGGGTGATATCTATATTTGTGTGTGGAAAAACCCAGCTGAGCAGAAGAACAAAAACCTAAGCAATGCATAAGCAAAGAACAAAATACAAAATTTAAAAAACCTAGACTGTTAAAAAGTACAAATTGAATAGTTACGAAACGAAACATTTACATACTCTTATATAACTTATAAAAGGTTAGTTGCGTATCCTTTACAGGTCGTTGCAGAACCAACCCCAACAGACCCTGGCTGTTGTGTGGTTTTTCTAGGCAAATTTACATCCAGTAGTTTGCTATTTCTTACTGGACGGTCAGCTTTTTTGATACCACTGTCGAAACCAATGCAAGGCGCATGGCCTGCAGCTGGGATCTAAGCTGGCATCCCTGCATTACGAAGCGCTCGCATCGACTTAGCCTCAGAGCCGACTCTCTTTTATAAAGATATATTTTTTTTCTTCAAAAAACCCACGATTTCAAAATTTGAACCCTAGGAGTCATATATAAACCAAGATCTGGGTGGGGTGGGGTGGGGTGGGGGAAGGGGGGACCCAGTATTTGTAGCCCTGATCTGCAGCAATAAACCTCAAGGACTCGGAATGGTGAAGAAGAAGAAAAAGAGGGAACAGGAAGCGAGTTTCTGAAAGAAATAAAAATAGACGAGTAAATGTTTCGGCAACCTAACAAGACAACACCAATTTTGAAGACGACTGATTAAGTGAAAATTAAGGGGACAACCTTTTTTTTCTTGGGTATTTGACATCGAGTTCGCGGCTCATCGAGTCACCGTATTTTTTAATTTATTAGACAGTAAACCGGAAACCATATTCACAATTTAAAACAGTTATCAGTGGACATTATTTTCTTTTTCATGTTTAGAGTTTAGAAACAGATTTTAATGTTTGCAGTGTCTCTTAAAAGCATAGTGATTGCCGACCATACATCTAAAAGTAGGTCACGAAGATAATGTATATTACCTACTACCCCAGGGAAAAATCGAACACTATTACCTACCACGAAAGGAAATGTAATTAAGCGCGGAACGGTGAGGGTTCCAAAATGAAAAACAATATCTTGTTCTTCTTCTCTTTTAGAGCCATTTGGATTTATTACTGCAGATATCATCATCCTCCATTGGTCAAAGCGATTGGCGTGTCCAGCCGGTGACCCCATGTGTTTTGGGGCCTGTCTGTATATTGTCTCTCCCACTGTATTATGTGTCTGCCTCTTGGTTGTCTCCTATTCAGCTTCTTTTGTATATGTACGCAGTATCTTGTATCTGCCATTCTCTGTATGCTCCAGCCATTGTGGTCAGTCAGCGCGTATGATGCAGGTAATTAGTGGTGTTTCAAACATTGTCAATATCATGCCTCTCTGTCAACTTTTTGCATATTTGATGCGTATGAAGATTTGTCGCAAAAACCATCTCCTAAAATGTGTGTATTAAAGCTTTATCTCTTTTGCTAGTACGCCACGTTCCAGAGCCATTTAAGACAACTGGTCTTTACAGAGTTTTGTATATTGTGATCTTGGTTTCACGAGACATAGATTTTGATTTCATCAGATGTGAAAGGGCACAGTATACCTTATTTCCGTTGTATTCTAGATTGCATTTTTTTCATAGAACCTCACATCTGTAATAATATGCTAAAAAAGATTTAACAACACTAGGCAAAGTACTATGTGTATGCCGTTTTCTTCATTGTCCTAAGCTATCTAAGGCAAGTGACCGATTAAAATGTCTCTTTCTATAGAATTCAAAGTCCTATCCCAACCACACTGATCCAAGGTGGGTATGGAATCTACGACCAGTTGTACACTGCAGACGGTACACGCCATAACTGGCCCGTTCCTGTTTTCATGGAAAGCATACAGAATGTTCTTTACTGTCCCATTTGCAAAACGAGTGAAAACATGTCAGCCCCAGCAAAATCTTTAAGCTCACACACGCGAAGTAAGTGCATAAGATAGTCATAAGATGTGTGCCAACACTAACAATTTCCCACCAGAATCGCAGCTCACTGATAATGCATGCAGTCAGCTATGACAAGCTGTATGATACCAGATGCCACATCCAGTTTCTTTTTGTCAACTTTTTATGGGCGAGGCGCCATATGTCGAGAGTGCCACTAAAGTACACGTGCAAACAGGATCATTGCCCTCATTGCTTCCCCGAATTAATACGAATTCGGAGATCTTCATACACACTTTAAGAACCACTGAAACGTACTATAAACTTAATTTACACCCTTTCCTTTATACTCAATTATTGATGTGTCTTTGAATAGCTGCAGAATGACAGGATGCACGTGTGAGAATCGACAGCGAAGTCCAGTATATAGGGTTACCCTGTCCCTACCTTCCATGCATATAAAAGTGACTAGTTGATGAAGCCTCAGAGAACCCCACCAACCTTTCGTTGACACCATCGTCCAGTAGTATCACTAACCGGTATCTTCAGAAGGAAAGGCCATGACGCCCATTGCTGTTGTCGTAAGACACTCATGTTTTGTTTACTTTCATTTTGTGTATGTGAGTTACCACCAGCTGAAGAAAGATACCCTTGTGTAAGCTCACATATAGCATGTCCAGGTTACACTGAAGTAATAAGGTAACAATATAGGGTGCCACAAGTTTGCATTATTTTATTATACAGTTTAAATTATTGTCTGGCATTTATTCCTGTAGCACTCACATCCAAAATGTCGTTCTTGAAGTCACTGTTTTTGCTATGAGGCTAGGAACGAACTGTTACCATACCAATAGTTCAGATCTGCTAAACGAATGTACTCGCAAAATGCAAGTTTTGGTTCAAAACTAACGACCAGAGATGACCGAACAACCACAACTTTCTGTCAGAGTTTACCGCTGGTAAACGCGAAGAAGACGAAGAAGAATTCAAGCACAGCAGTGAGCAACTAGAGCTGTTAAAAATGAGGAACATTTTTAAAACAAATATTAATTATTTGTTGTTTAACATATGTATTTTCGCTGTTGTCTGGCTGTCATCTAATCTGTTAACACTTAAGCTATAACCTATTTACGTTTCTCTGTTTCAACAGACATTTTTGCTGGTCCTAGCATTATCTTTGGTAAGTAGATAATTACTTCATACCGTCTTTAACTTTTTCACCCTAAACAACCTATAGTGTATAGTTTTATTCTACCTCATGAGCTCCAAAATTTAGTCAGTCCTCCACTGCAACGGACATCAAGTTACTGTTTGTCATGGGCTCATGAATATTTTTATGATTGTAGGACATATTAGTTAGGCGGCTTGCACAGTCAGACAGTTATATAATGAGACAAACTGTATTTTGACCAAAACAGAAAACGCCACCCATAAAAGCAAAGAGCCTCATTCAAAAATTCAAAATTCATCTACCATCTGGCAAAATTGTAATGCCACTTTTCTATCTATCTATCTATCTATCTATCTATCTATCTATCTATCTATCTATCTATCTATCTATCTATCTATCTATCTATCTATCTATCTATATCTATCTATCTATCTATCTATCTATCTATCTATCTATCTATCTATCTATCTATCTATCTATCTATCTATCTATCTATCTATCTATCTATCTATCTATCTATCTATCTATCTATCTATCTATCTATCTATCTATCTATCTATCTATCTATCTATCTATATCTATCTATCTATCTATCTATCTATCTATCTATCTATCTATCTATCTATCTATCTATCTATCTATCTATCTATCTATCTATCTATCTATCTATCTATCTATCTATCTATCTATCTATCTATCTATCTATCTATCTATCTATCTATCTATCTATCTATCTATCTATCTATCTATCTATCTATCTATCTATCTATCTATCTATCTATCTATCTATCTATCTATCTATCTATCTATCTATCTATCTATCTATCTATCTATCTATCTATCTATCTATCTATCTATCTATCTATCTATCTATCTATCTATCTATCTATCTATCTATCTATCTATCTATCTATCTATCTATCTATCTATCTATCTATCTATCTATCTATCTAGCTAGCTACCTAGCTAGCTAGCTAGCTAGCTAGTTAGCTATCTATCTATCTATCCATCTCTCTCTCTCTCTCTCTCTCTCTCTCTCCCTCCCTCCCTCCCTCCCTCCGTCCGTCCGTCCGTCCGTCCGTCCATCCGTCCGTCCGTCCGTCCGTCCGTCCGTCCGTCCGTCTGTCTGTCTGTCCGTCTGTCTGTCTGTCTGTCTGTCTGTCTGTCTGTCTGTCTGTCTGTCTGTCTGTCTGTCTGTCTGTCTGTCTGTCTGTCTGTCTGTCTGTCTGTCTGTCTGTCTGTCTGTCTGTCTGTCTGTCTGTTAGAACGGATTACCAACTACACATTGCTTGGACTAAAAGAAAAATAACAGGATACCATAATAAGTTAATCCGTCCCAATATGGGATGCAATCTTTTTAAATTGAGAAGCCCCACACCGGTTGTTACCAGGTGGCCCTAATTACAGCGGGTTGAAAGGGGTTTTTGGAACTTGCGCCCGAACGTTTTCATTCGAATGGTGGCACTTTGTATCAACGGGTGTGTTTCGATCATTGTGCAGTCCTGGTAGGTTTGAAAGTCAGTCATAAAAGGATACTATATTATTCCTTGTTGATTCTTTTGATTGATCTAAACTTATTACAGCAATGGTCCCAAATAGGGACACGATAAACATGTTTGCCAACGCTATTCTTATTTTATGTGCGTTTTTTCAGGACAAAGATCTCGGTGAGTACTGTAACGTTATTTAACGTTTCTGGCCCAGAGAGAGAGATGTTACTTTAACCTGCGCTATCATTATAAGTTGTCACTTGAACTAAGATTGTGTTCATTCAAAGACATTGAAACTATCACATCTGCGAGGCAGATAGAATTATAGATCGTTCAACAATTGATAAACACACATGCATGCTATTTCCTCGAAAACTGCTTGTTATATTGCAATGATTTTTTGCATACAGCCCTAGAATATTATTGACGTACAAATATATAGTGCTATTCTTTAGTCCATGGAGGGACAACTGAGACACATTGTGTTTGTGTAACAATTTGAATTCTTTACGGTGTTAAGAAAAGTTTATCAGCATGGAGACACCAACAAACGCATTGTGGGATGCTTGTACCGAACGATTTAAAAAGTAATTTTACACACAACCCACCCACACTGTACTACATGTTGCTCGGAACCGTTTTGTGGTGCCCCAATATAACTGTGCTATATGGTTTCTTGTGATTTCTGGGAGTTGTAGCGGTTTGATTCTCATTCTTGAGATGTTAATCCTACAGAGCGCAAATCTTTTTTCTTCTTCTTTTCTTCTCTACTCCTGGAATGGGGAAGGAAGAGATCTCTAGAATGAGCCCTTCTATTCGTAGAGTGCAAATCGAGATGGCAAAAACTAATAAATAAATAAAAAAAAAAAAAAAAACATAAATAAATAAATCAAGTTAGTCCTACTCACCTGCGATGTGTCAAGTAAAGGGTAAAAAAGGACTCGTTTCACGCCTTCAGACATACTGGGCATATCTTCTTCTTCTTTGTCTCTTCTTTGCGTTCGGTTTCGTATGCTCAGATCAAACTATCAGGTGGGTTGCCTCTATGAACTCGCATGTCAGCTGCAGGTCCTGCGTGGTTCCCCATAGCTTGCTCTGCACACTTTGCTCTTGAGGCCAGGTGATTTTTTCGAAGTTGTAGGTAGAGTGGCCATGTCTGCAGATTGTGCTCGGGTGTTTGTGGTCCTGTTTGACAGGCACTGTGGTAACTGTACAATCTTTATTTTATGCATGTGGTAGTTGAGCCTGCAGTGTCCTGTTCGTAGACGGAACATTATTTGTACGTTGCTTTTTGTTGAGTTTGCTGATGGGGTCTTGTGGATGTTTACTGTTAGTTTGTTCTCTCCACAATCCCTTATTTTTTCCTTTGATAAGTGTTCTGATTTCTGGTAATGACAATGAACTGGCGTGTTGTTTCTCCTATGTTCCATTTTTAGCATGTCTGTCTGCTAACTCATTTCCTGGTATGCCGCAGTGAGCCGGGATCCACTGGAGAACGATTTGATTGTTTTGCTGGTGTGTCAGCTCTCTTTCTATGTTGTCTCGTGGATCCCTCTGAGTCGTCCTTGAGGACTGATATGCAGTCACAAAGGAAAACAGTTTTGCTGTTTTTTAATTTTTCCTTCCTCGAGCACTTTGACTGAAATAATTGCTTGCTGCTCTGCTTTAAAGTTTGTTGAGTCTTCCGGAGGCGCATGCCGTTTCTACTGTGGTCCCGTCTTGCAGCATGATGACCGATCCAGCTCCTCCATATTTTGTCTTCTCCCTCCAATGATCCATCAGTGTATACATGTGTCCATTCAGTTGTAGACATGTTCAAGGGTCTTTGCATGCAGTACTAGGTCATATTCTTCAGACTTTCTGTTCATGCCTGGAAGTTTTTGTTGTTACTGTAAAGTTAGGCTGTAGGTCTATGCTGTATATCAGGATCATTTCCCATGTTAAAGGATATTTAGAAAGGATGTAACTGTTTTTTGTGTAGTACAGTTTTGATAGATGGTGAAAGCTTTGTTGTTTTTTTCAGTCGGTTTTTTGTTAAGTTATTTGCTATTCTGCTATTCTATTGTTGTTCATGCGTTTACATTTTTCTGTTAGGGTAAGCACCTTTTCGTCCCTTCAAAGGCTCAAGCTCTAGAGGCCACAGGTTGCCTCCAGCTCATTAACTGGTGTGCTTCTCATACCTCCAGTGATGATTCTGAGACCAGTGTTCTGTATTTTATCCAGTTTGTGTAGGTTTAATTTGGCTGCAGTGAAGTATTCTCCCATGTCATACTCCAGTTTTGGTCGTACGTATCCAGTGTATACTTGTCGTACCGTGTTGGCATTTGCACCCCAGCTTGTTCCAGTAAGTTTCTTCATAAGTCTGAGCCTCAAGGTAGCTTTCCTTTGGGTGTCTTCAATGTGGTGGCCCCAGGTTAGCCTTTTGTCAAATTTTACTCCCAAATATGTGGGGTTATCCTCTTTTGGAAAGGTGTTGCCTTCCTGGTACAGATCAACTTGTTCTGGCTTTGTGGAAAGAGAGAACAAAGCTGAGACGGTGTTGGTCTGGTTTATTGTGACTCCTTAAGAGTCTGTCCATTTCTTAACTGTATTTGTAGCTTCCTTCATTCTTGTTTTAGTTGTTCCTATATGTTCAGTACTGGGCATATAGGGCTAAACCTATATTTTATAGACCAATCCGCACTTAGTGGGTGATGTGGTCAGCATCAAGCTGGCCGCCTTTACTTCGCAAACTATTCCTGGTACCCATTTAAGGCCGGATGGACTTGGGAACCAAAGTCAGTTTTGAAAAAAAAAGTCCGGCTGCGTCCTCATCGGACAGGTGATATGATCAATGTCTCACTGACGCCCTGAACGTCTCACAATTTGTTTTGGTGCACTATTTAAATTGCACCGGGATGCAGAGACGTTGGACCACTTGTTGTGGTGCATCAGAACGCATGCTTCTACTGAATCTATCCACGGATCTCCTCAAGAAACAGATTCTCAACCAATAGTACAGCCAACCTCGACCTTATCCCCTGAGAGGCGGGGAACCAACATTCTGCACATACAGTGGAACCTCGCTTAACGAGCATAATTCGTTCCAGAATCATACTCGTTAAGCGAAACACTCGTTATGCGAAACAATTTTTCCCATATAAGTTAATGTAAAATACGATAATGCGTTTCATGTTGAAAAAAATACTCACAAAATGCGTTGTATAAAGTTTATTCTAAGAAAATTATTTACATATTGTTAAGGAGAATGAATCATCTTCATCTTTTCTTCAAACCCACCTAAAATGCGAATTCGATTTGCAGAAAAAAAAAAATGTTGAAATAATTATGATACATAGCTAAATATTTTTTACTAGAAAGATGTCCAGGGACACATTCTGTGTGTTTTTTTTTTTTTTTGGCACAGTAGCGGTGCAAAGATAGGGTGACCCGTTTGTTATTAAGCTGAAACTAAGACTACCAGACTACCAGACCAGAAAACATGCGCAAAATCCGGGACTTCCCCTCTTCTCGCCACTCGTTAAGCGAGTCATTCTTTTAAAATTTGTTTTGCTCCTTATGCGAATAGCTCGTTATGAGAGGTGCTCGTTAAGCGAGGTTCTACTGTATCTTAAAACAATCGGTGAATGCGAAGAAGAAGAAAACTGGAACGATCTGATGTTCATGATTCTTTTTTATATAAAAAAAAAAAAAAAAAATCAGCATGCCATTGCGAATTTGAACCTGACCACACAGCTGACAGACATGCTTGATAGCTACATTTTAGTTTCCATTGTGGCTATTTTAGTAAGTCGCTGATCATTCTTTTCTATGTAGTTTTGCTATTCGTTATCGTTTATATACTATTTTATTTAAATATTTCATTACTATATATACAAGGGGACCTGAACCCAAAGGCTTACACACCTAAAGCTCCTTCCCTCCCCGAGAAGATTTTTAGAGTCGTTCGGCGCCCTCCTGTTGCTTTATGAGATGGCTAACTATCCCCAGCCATGAGTATAAGTTCACACCATGACCAATATACAAGTAAAATTTTCATTTGCTATTATGATTACAACACTTAATTTAACAGTCACATTGGCGGCACAGGTTATTATGCATTTCTGTATTTATTGCGAAAGTCAGTATAAGCAAACTTTTGTTGGAGTTAAACCCTTTTTAATACTTTCTTTCTATTACTTCCATTGAAAAATGTATTATTTAATAATTATATTTCCTTGAAACTACATATCATTATGTGTCTGAGACAATACATCTGTCTTGTACCCAAACTGTTAAATACTGGTGTTAGTATTTAGGGGATGTCTCGGGTGCACTGAGGGAGAATTACTAAGATGCAGCAGGGGTAGAGACAAAGATGAAGTAGAGGACGGGATACTTAATACAGGCCTATATATAGGGCACTATCACTATCCCAGGCAAAGCCGGGCAAATAAATCTAGTGTGTGTGTGTGTGTCATTTAAAATATATTATGGACATTTCAACACATTATTATGCTTTCTCTGTGTCGACACTACTGCTACATATAGACCCGTTTAACCGGCTTTTCACTAGTTCTGATTAACAACCATGTGTCTATCAATTTGTCCGCCTCGTCTTGTTTGCATATCGTAACATTTAGCACATTCAAGTCATAAAACACACATTACACTTATTGTAGTTTACATGCAGCACCTACATTTGTTAGTATCACCACAGCGGTTTGTATCCCATATGTCTCGTCGTAGAATAGCTTGTGTACACAGAGAGCATCGTATAAAGTTCGATACTCCGTAGTTCTAGAACAGAGTAGTGGCCAGACGCTGACATGCCGACCCGAAGGTCATTGATTCGAATGAACTCCGGGGAATTTTAACAAAGAAAAAAAAATTACCTTTGGCGCCCAAGTCGACTCAACCTTAAATGTGTACCAAGAAATGTTTTGGCAAGTAGAGGCGACATGCACGATGTTGACTACCTCAACAATCGAGTGCCAATTGATGTATACAATTTGACTTTGGCATCATATGCCACTTGCACGACAAGGACACCTAGCTTACACATTTATAGTTAAAGGCAATTCAAATTTACACATAATGACAAAATCCAGTACCATCCATCGAGTACTAGAACATCAACTGTTCCTCCCCACGCCGCTTGATATCAAAAGACGACGATCGCGATTATGCTTAAATTGTGTGAAAACGACACTGGATTTTCTACAGCTCAGGGTCGAGAAAATCCATGCAAACATATGAAGTGCTTGAATGGAGGGAGATGCAATTTCCCAGCGGATTTTCCAGTCTGCGCATGCGCTAGTGGATATGGCGGCGACAACTGTGAGTATGAAGTCCCCGTGAAAAATGGAACGTGTCCTAAAATTCCGGTGAGTCATTTAATATACTATAAATTAAAATGTATAAGTATGCAATTTTGCTGTTGTTTAAATCTCGTATGTTTGTTAGTATAAGGAGGATCCAGAAAATCATGCCCCACAATTTTTGTCTCAGCAAATAATGAAGATGGAAACGTGAAAATGGGCAGTTTCAATTGAAAATTCTGTACTGTATACATATTGAAGACATGGTACCAAAAAGGAGGCGCAGGAGCCTACCAACACGAAGATGGGCACAGGATACAAGTGACTCATTGAGTAAAACAATTTGCATGAGGCGGGAGAGATGGCGAGAGACCGAGTTTATTTCAGGCAGACTGTGATGAGAGCGACGTGCTGCCAATTACCTGCTACGTGATGATATATATTGTGACCACTGGAATAATTTGTGAAAAGAGGGACACGGTAAGACAGCGCGAGAAGATTGTCGACAGCTTTTTGTCATGGTATAGCAGGGTGTCAACACACGAAGTGATACACACATTTGCTGATTGCTGTTTGTGGAGGGGTATGATTGCCCACGCTAGTCGTCAAGGCACTTGATTTTGTACCAAATGACAACACACTACGACAAAAACTGTTATACTGGTCGGTTAAAACAGAGAGGGAAATGGAGAGGGATTGGTTTAAGTGTCTTCATGTCAATATCGGAGAGGTTTCCCGGAAAGACAAGAAGACACTTAAACCAATCCCTCTCTATTTTAATAGCGCTGACCACAGAGGTAAAGATGATTTATCTCTCACAGCATTAAAATGCTGCTCTGGCGATCATACTAAGCGCCTCGCTTTAGAAAATCGCCCCATCCACAGCCTAGGCGTTCTTAGTCCAGGTGGTATCAATATCCAACATACCTTCATCTAAATAGCTCTACTCTTATCACATTTTAAATGTTAATTATTTGCTTTTTCTTTTTTTTATTTCATATTAATACTTTATTCTATTTCTTATCAATATCATTTATGTATCGTTAACATTTGTATTTCTTTTATTCCTAGTATTATATTATATATTAAAAATACCTATGTTTATTATTTTTTTGTGACTATATTTTTTAACCATCGTTTATTTTAATTTAGTTCATTTATTCCACATCACATTTTTTAAACGTTGCTCACGTCACTCCTTAGAGATCTACATACTCTCCTCGTTACGTTTGTGTAGTTCACTTGTTTGAAAAAGGCTGCCCGGCCGAAACGTTACGTTGTGTTGTTTTGTGCACGTTTTTCTGCTTCCCCATTTTGTTGAGCTTTTTAGTCAAATTTCTCTGGATTTCTTTGTATTAGCTTGACTGCAGTCACCCCCATATTTTTACAATTTTTTTGGAATTGCGTCACAAACAGAGAATTGTCGAAGAACTACTCTACGTGGAACAGAAATTGTGGTGAACATTAATAATTATGTTTGTACAGCGTAAGGAAATTGTAAAGTCGGCAGGAACACCCTTAGTCTCTGGGTTAAGAGAGCTGAAGCTTCAGGAAGCGGAGAAACAGATCTGTGTCCGGTGTAAAGAAATGTCTACGCGATCAGGAAAACCTAATACAGACAAGATGTACTTTCCATTGCTTCGTGCTGACGTAAGATCATAGAAGTGGACGGAGACTATCTCTTCTTCTTCTGCCTTTCTATCCCCCAATGGAGCATAGGCCCTCAACCAACTCACGCCAAGTCGTTCTATCCTTCACCCTTGCATGGAGCTCTCCCCATGTCCTCCCATCTCCCTAACTTCATTCTCCAGCTCTCTTCTCCATGTGCTGTTTGGCCTTCCTTTATTCCTATGCCTCTGTGGGTTCCAATGCAAAGACATTCTAGTTATGCTGTTCTCCTATAGAGTCAGATATATTTAAAATGGCATAATGACATAGATTGTCAGGGAATATCGTGCATGTTTCACAAACAGTTAAAAAAAAATGTGGTTCACACCTTTTTGAACATCCTTCATTATTAAAGTCGTCTCCCTCATGGAGACTGGCACAGACAGCTCACCAGATTTCTTCTCAAGACCAGACGTGCATTTAGTTTCAAATCTATTACAGGATCTTCACAGGACATCACAGATCAACTTCATTTTGTTGTTGTTGTTTTGTTTTACTAAGTAATTAGACGTGCCGTAGTTTACCCAATGAACTGTCCACGCTTCATACGGTTGTCGAAAACAACGCAGAGCGGTCAGCCGCTAAAAGGACTGCAGCTGAATCGAACCGGGTATACTGGAGCTATAAACTATGTAAACCTTAAGCCACATACGGGACATAACAGACCGAATCAACGAGTAGCGACTGTTTTTAGTGGTTCTCTAACGTCAATTGCTGTATGTAAAGAAAGAAAGTAGTGTTAGAACTGCAAAAATAAATTTTGTTTTCTAAACTATTATCTCAAGTTCCTCATTTTGATAAGTCTTTTCAAAGATGCTGCCACTGCTGCTGTGCTCACAAAGCATGACGATTTTTTTTTCCATGTTTTTACTTAACGATCATAAACTGGTCTTTCACCTGTATTCTTATTATTTATTTGTTTGTTTGTATCAAGTGTGACATCTGCTTGATTTGTTAATGACAGGTTAACCGGGTGACAATTATATCTTGAGCTGAAAAAGGTTACATCCCACTAAAATTTTGCACCTCAAACAAGACACCCCAATAATATTTTGCACTGAAAAACGGACATCACACTCATATTTGTACTGAAAACAGGACATGCCAATCAAACCAGTTCACACCCCCCCCCCCCCTCCCAGCAACAACAAATTATAGTATTCTATATTATTATTATTATTACTATTATTATTATTAATAAAGAACTAACAAATTTTAAAAACACAGAAAAAAATAAAAAATAAAGGCCTGTTAAAATAAAATAAAAATACAACCACTGCCTCCCAAGCCAGTTTGTCGTAAGAGAAGACTGATTAGGGGTTTTCTTTCAAGTCGGAGTGCATCTACCAACGAGATAACGAACCAAACATCTTTGTAAAATAAGATCAGGGAGATATAAGGCTCTGTTTCTGGCTCTTCTGGCCGCCTCGACCATAGGCACATCGTGCTGTTGTAGAGCTTCTCTGATGTTATCCTTCCATATTGTTCTTGGTCTACCTCTTGCTCTACGTCCTTCTTCTCTTTCCATGTATGCTTTGTATGGTATGGTGTCACAAGGCATTCTCTCTAAGTGGGCAAACCATTTCACTTGCTGTCTTTGTATGTGATTTAGAATTGGTTCTGTGCCGACTTTTTCTCTTATGATCTCATTGCTGATCTTATCTGTTATGGTCACTCCTACAGCCCTTCTCAGGCATCTCATTTCCATGGTTACTAATTTTCTTTTATGGTTTGTTGTGAGTGACCATGTCTGGCACTGGTAGCACAGAGTTGGAATAAATTTGTTGATCCAGCTTAAAATGGGCACCAGGTAGAGTCGTGGGAAGTAAAGGTGTCCGGCGTGAGGTTGACCACATCACTAACTGATATTTAGGAATATGATTCTAGCATCATATACCCGGGGTGTCACTGGCGTGACAAGGGATCTTTACTTTAGTTACACAATTTTTATTTCCTTTCATTGCGTTGCATTTCATTGCGTTGCATTTCATTTCGTTGCATTTCATTGCGTTGCATTTCATTTCGTTGCATTTTATTTCGAAACAAAGATTTAGCATTCAAGTGACTTTGGCAAAGTGTCAAAATGATTGAATCCATAAGACCTTTTTTCTTAAAGACTGAAGAAGGTACGTGCCACAGAGAATGCGACGGCGACTTGGACTGCCCGGGCACTCAGAAATGCTGCAATACGTTTTGTGACAGAATGTGCGCAGAGGGTGAGGTTTTTGTGTGTGTAGATGAAGCTGCGTCTATGTAATTTGAACAAAGAAGACACAAACAATTCTCCTTCTTCTTCAGCATTCCGATCCCATGAGGCTCATTACTGCAGATATCACCCGCCTCTATTCACCTCTCTGGTTAGCTTTCTCTTTTCAGTTGGTTACACCAAGTGTTTGCAGGTCTGTCTGGAAATTATCTCTCCATAGTCGTCTTGATCTCCCTCGTGGTCTACGACCATCTATCTCCCTGGTATGACGCAAAGAAGATTGCACAATCTATTGCCTGGCATATTTCCCGGTATCTCATCAGCTGCATACTACAGCAACAATTAATGAAAATAAAGGAAGTAAATGAATCCTTCGAACTGAAGACACTGGCGCTTGTGTCTTCTTTGTTCAAGTCCACAAAGGGAAAATATTGCTTTGATCTATGTAATTGTCAGTAATAATGGTCAACTCATTGTTACAATAGTCGTACATTTATCTTTCTAAGTCACCGACTGGTGTTCAGACTTCACTAAGATATTTAGAAGACTTCATTGGCTGTGCTTAATTCACTGCATGGTTGTTTATTGGGTTGACCTGACTCATTTCTCTACATTTGTCTAGTCATTTCTACTATCATTCTGGGTTTGCTGGTGTGGATAAAGCTTCTACTTCCTTCGCGTAAGCCCTTTTACAGAAAATGCCATGTCTCTTTAACACCTGCTGTGTTAAATGACTCACCCTGTTCGAAAAAAAAATAGAACTACATGTTACGTGTAATATGCCCTTGCTCTGAATATGTTTTTGCCTAATTTCATTCAACTTAACAGTAATAACAATTCGATGCCAAAGTCATATATTTTTTGCACTTTCATACCTTCAGTGCTCCGTTCGTCACTCTGTCAGTAGGCCTGAATATCTGCATGCCTCTCCATCTGTTTGTCAGTCATTGTTTACTTGCATGTCTGTCTCTATATTTGTATATCAGTTTATCTTCCTGTATACCTGTCGAAATGGCTGAAGATCGAACAGCCTACACGTCTGTCTCTCTGTTTGTATATGAGTCACTCAGTCAGTAAGTAAGTCGGTCAGTCAGTTTAACTCCTATCTGTCTGTATCTTCTCTAATCTGTCTGTTCTGTGTCTGTCTCTTCCTATCTCATCTCTGTCTATTTATTTAGGCAGGTCTAGGAGAAATGTTTTTTCAGGGGCCCATAACTCTGTTAAGACATTTCCAACAAATGATATTTCTATTATATGTTTCTACACAGCCGTGTAATTGTTGGAGCTTGCGAAGACGACTACAACACGACTGCAGCAGTGACCCCGACTAATCTCTGCAAGGTTTGGCTATCTCTGTTTGAAGCTGAACAGTTATGTCGTTACTGTCAACAATAAAGTATAACCCTCAGGTACTATAGATAAAGGCTGAGTTGGTTGTTACTTGGTCTTGTTGTATTAGTTACATATGGTATTATTTATTGTACCTCTATTCAACTAAGTTTACTCAGGGACGAACAAGTTAAAAATGGGGATCATCACTGGCTAAAGGCCCAATCCCCATCGTACCATTGTGGATCAGTAGAGAAACAAGATTATTATGGCCTGGAGAGAAGGAGGCACCTGGGTGTAACCAGAGGGTCTGGCCAGCTCACCACACTCAGAAGAAAGGCAAGACGGACATATAACCAGTTTGTGACCAGTACCATCAGTACTGGAACTCTGCGCTGGCTGCTGAAGATGAGGACGGAGCACGCATAGGAATGCCCCGAGTGCTGTGATGTACAATAAACCAGACCAAACCGTCTTAACTCTTTTTCTCTCACAAAGCTACACCAGAACTGGAGTTGGGCATGGGAGAATACTCCTCTGCAGTCAATCCAGTCTAAACGAACTGGAACGAATATAGAACACTGGTCTCAGAATCATCACTGGAGGAATGAAAAGAGCACCAATCGAATAGCTGGAGGCACCTTCTGGCCTCCAGAGCTTGAGCTGAAGTTTGACGTAGTGAACATCAATCACGCAGGCTGCCTTAATTTCCAAGGACATTAAATCGATCAGTCAGTCATCCAAACAATCAGACGCTATCCGCGCAATGAAGGTTGTTAGCAACTCACAATGTGTCTTGTCTTAGTAGTACACGCAGTCGGCTAATCATCCATCTACTGATGTTATCCACTTATAACGTCACCTATATTTTCTTCGCTGTTTCCCAGGACATTAGCCGGTACCTGTTTTACATTCTTCTGCCTCTTATTCTTTAATGGAACAAAGACCCTCAACCAAATCACACCAGGTCGTCCTATCCTTTGCTATCACATGCAGTTAACCCCATGCCCTCCTCATCTACTTTACTTTCTAGTTCCGTTCTGCACATAGTTGCTTTGGTCGGCCTTTAATTCTATGCTACTGTGGGTTTCAATATAAAGCCCTTATAGTTACATTGTTACTTTATGCTGTTTCAATTTAATTTATCGTTTTAAGCCCCACCGTGGCTGTAGTCGGGGGCCCTAATATAACCTAAAGGTTGAACCGGGTTTCTGCGACTTATGGCCGGATGCTTCTCATCCGAACGATGGCACCTTGGGTCACCGGCTATTTATCTCTCGTTGTACAGTCCTGGTGGGGTTGCATTTCTCAGACAGTGAAACTGCTCTCAGCGGAAGTCCTATCCAACGTCAGCGTCTGTTCTTCACCTCTTGCTTCACTGGGATTGGCTACACATTAGTGATTCTCTTATACAATTTTATTCCCCCTATTCTGCGCAGGCACCAGTTAACGAATGTTTGAAGTATATTAGTAACTGATTTAGTCGTTTTTCATGTTTCCACTCCACACAGTAGTGCTGATTTGACATTACAGTGAAAAATTTAAAGCTTACATTAATACACTACGTATATTATATTCTGGGGTGTCGCCATGGCGTTGGCGGCTTGACGCCTGCCTGCTGATCATAAGGTCGTGGGTTCGCGTCCTGACAGAGCCCGACTTTTTTCAGAAATGACCTTGACTCCAAAGTCGACCCAGCCCTTAGTGGGTACCAGGTGTAGTCCTGGGAAGTAGAGGCGGCTATCGTGATGTTTTTCGCTTGTATGATGTCCTGATGGGGTAAAAATCTACAACTACTACACCGACCACCTCTTTGAATACAATTTCATTAGTTACCCCCCTTTAAAGCTGCACGGTGTCTTCCGCGTCTCTGAAATATTAAAAAACAATACGTAACACACAAAAGTATTATAATGAGGAAATATATACGGTAGGGTGCGACCTCGCGTGTGTATGTGTGTGTGTGTGTGTGTATATATTTTAAAGTATTCCTTATATCTTTTTTTTTGCTGGGTCGTAGCTTTGAGGTTAACGACTGCGTTTAACAATTTGATGATTTTTGAGTATGGGATGGGAGAGTTAAGGGTAAACCCAAAGACAGCAAGCAATACACGGTGGCCAATCTCCATTATGGAGTCAGGACACAATTTTTTTTTTAATGTTATGTTTTTGTGTGTCTTGATTAGGGGTTACATCCGATGTTTTCTTTTTAATTTTTGTCTGTCGATTAAAATTTTTAAAACGATTTTTTGTTTGTTAGCGTGTGTCGATTAGCGCTTATGTCCGATGTATGTTAGCGTGTGTCGAAGAGGGGTTCTGTCGGATGTATGTTAGCGTGTGTCGAAGAGGGGTTCTGTCCGATGTATGTTAGCGTGTGTCGAAAGTGGTACTGTCCTATGTATGTTAGCTTGTGTCGAAGAGGGGTTCTGTCCGATGTATGTTAGCGTGTGTCAAAGAGGGGTTCTGTCCGATGTATGTTAGCGTGTGTCGAAGAGGGGTTCTGTCCGATGTATGTTAGCGTGTGTCGAAGAGGGGTTCTGTCCGATGTATGTAAGCGTGTGTCGAAGAGGGGTTATGTCCGATGTATGTTAGCGTGTGTCGATTAGGGGTTCTGTTCGATGTTATGTTTGTTAGTGTCTGTCGATTAGGGGTTCTGTCCGATGTATGTTATGTTTGTTAGTGTATGTCGAAGAGGGGTTCTGCACCGTTCAGAAAAGCAATGGTGGAAAAATATTGACATAACTAAACCCAAAACCCCATAGTGGGGGAGGGGGGGGGGGGGCTGCAGCAAGCTGTTTTGATCTGCAATATCATGTAGATGACATTATACTAACATTAGATTTAAGTAATTATTACGGTAACTACAGTAATTATCATTGTAGAATACAGATTAATAGTGAGACTGATACCTGTTATAAGTTCATTAGAGAGCAACAGATGAGATGGTTTGGTCATCTGCAACTGAAACAAAGAAATACCTTTGAAGAAATACAATGAACGCATGGCTTGGGAAAGAACACGGAAAAGTTAGAATAAAAAGCGCTTTATAGAAAAAAAAAAGATATGCTTATGCAACAAATTAAACAGGGCACACAACGCAAAACATCCTCAAATCTTTCTACCCCCTCCCCCGCCCCGCAACCCTCTCTTGCCAAAGACTTCGATGAAGCAAATGGGTAAAGGGGAGGAGGAGAAGAAGCAGAAGAAAAGAAAAAGAAATATAAGAAGACGAGAAAAATTAAGAAGAAGAAGAAGAAGAAGAAGAAAAAGAAGAAGAAAAAGAAGAAGAAGAAGAAGAAGAAAAAGACAAAGAAGATTTAAATCTCATTTTCTTGGGAGCTTCTGCTCCAAGTTTGCCATTTACAGTCTTCGTGTGTTGATTCAAAGGTTGTTTAAATGTAGGAGAGTGGAATTATTTAAACACGATTTTAACCCCCCCCCCCCCCCCCCCCTTCTCTCTCTCTCCACTGTCTGGCCACCGAGGGCGTCATACAAAACAAGAATGGCAGAAGTTTCCACGACGATCCTCGAAATACCTGCACTCGAGAAATGAACGCGGAAGCGCGAAACCAAAGTCCCAGCCTTTCAGATGCGAGGCAAAGGGCTTAACCAGTCTGCCATGGGGACATTTAGCTAAGTAGAGTGACTCAAACTGCAAGTAAACTGCATGTTGGAAATATCACTTGAAGTAAAGGCGGCTGATGTGATGTTGACCACATCATTCTTCAAGAGCTGAGTCGTCTATACTAGTCATATGCAGGCTTTGTATGCCAGTAAGTAAACAGCAGACCACAATTATAACCGAAGCGGCCCCTAGAACGGTTGAAAATGGTCGTCTTTTATTAGTTCCTTTTCCTTAAATGAAGCATAAAAAATACAAACGAACGAAGTAAATAAAGAACACGTTCGACGCCAGTCTTAGTGCGGATTTAAACCCACAACCTTCGTGCTAGCAGGTGAGAGTCTAGCCACTACACCACACACTTCACTGTGTACTGCTAAGCAAAGGAGTATTGGGCATATAGGGCTGGACTTTTTAAAGAGACTAATGGGCACTCGATGGTTAATGTACTCAACATCACGCCGGCTTCTTTACTTCCCAGGACTCTACTTCGTAACCACCCATGGCGGGTCGATCTGGTAGCCACGGTCATTGCTTTAAAAATATTCTTCTTTCTTCCGAATCAAACCACGACCTTCGGATCCACAGACGAGCCTTTACCCGCTACATCATGGTGGCTCTGTGTTCTAATTGCCATCTATCTAATTAGGCTGAGTGTCTCGGCGCATGGCGTCCGCCTCTAGTGCTAGAGGTCCGGGGTTTAAGCCCCAGTAAAGGCTGGGATTTTTTTTCACGTGGACATTCTAGTAATTTCCCCTGGTCTCTGGTGGTAAGATCTTACGCCAGTGGCTATTTTTGTACACGTAAAATAAATCACTTGGCAGCTGGACATTGAAAATAGTAGCCTAAAGGCGCTGCCCAGTCAAACATTTGGAGTTGAAAATCTACCAAAAATATTTTATGATCCTCGCCGGTGCTACGGAGCTCATGCACTGCGCGACATTCTTCGGACTCAAACTTAAGTTAAAAGTAGAACTGAACACTTTTGAATTACTATTCTTGTGCCTGGAAGTTAATCTGATGTTTAAACCTAAACCATGGAGTCATCTATGAAATTCGTCTCCTTTCTGTGTCTAAACTGGAACAAGCGGATACGAACGACCTTGAAACAGCTGTCGTTTTGTTTTGTTTCCACGTGGTTGGAGTGATCCCGGATTTCCCCTGATGTTTTTTTTTTTTATATCACAACAGGCAAATCAACTTATTTTCAGTACTAAATCTGTTGACTCCGAGTTATGCAGGCGTGAAATTCTGTTGACGATGACGTGTTTTGCGACTGGCGTGGGTGAAACTAAAAAAAAAGTTACCTTGAGCCAGCCGCCTTGGTATAGGGCTAGATGCTCTGTTACGCACGAAAATTGTAGGTTTTCAAAAAAAAAAAAAAAAAAAAACTTTAGCACTCAAATCGACACAGTCTAAATCAGGTACTAGATAAAGGCGACTGATTCGACATTAAGTAGAATATTACACGTCTTTTTTGGGACGTAATTTTTTGTTATTCGAAGCCCCACTCTGGCTTTTGCCAGGGGCCGCAATATAGGCAGGCCATAAATATGGGCAATTGTCTGAACGCGGTTTCTGGGACCTCTCCACGGTGATACTCATCCACATGGTGGCACTTTGTGTCATCGGGTGTTTATCGCTTGTGTGATGTCCTGGTGGGGTAGAAAGTCAGTCAGTCATTGCCGACGTGATTCACCGAGTGCTAATTGGTCTTTATTATACAGATCTAGCCTTATATCCCAGTACGCCCAATGGCGTGGACAGGGTCCTATACCTTTACTTTAATTATTTCGTCTGACTGCAAGCTAAAAGTCTGACACCCAATGACCCAAAGAGCAATTACTGACCAAACAGCAACATATCTCATATACCCCGTACAACCATCTACACATATGGCTGCGATTTAACTAGCTATTCTGAGTAGGTGTGGTCTAGAGAATGAGGTGCACAAATTTCAATTTTTGTCTTATGCAATCATGCTTCGATGCATTTTTCGAACTCAAAAAGTGTGTACTAACTAACTCGTGCATTTATTCATTTCTTTACCACGGTAAAAAAAGGGCGTTCGCTCATAACGTCCTCTCCCTCTTTCCTCATAAAACTTTCCAGCTGTCACAACAAATTATGTTTCTATGTTCCATAACATAGCTCGTCTCCCTCTATCTGTCCGACGTAGAAGACCCTACCAAAAGCTACCGTAACCGGTTAAGCGATAGGAGTTATGGGAACAGTAAAATCGTCTACGTCTTAAATGTAGGTATGTATTGGAAGGCTTCTTCGCCTTAGAACATGGCACAATCGACTTTGCAGCCGCATATACACAACATTTAAGATTGGCGGACCAGCCATAAGCACATGTGGACTGGCACATAAGACAACAGATCACGTCCGCCAAGACAGTCCCAAATACATTTTCATGCAAAAGGTCTGCCAAGAGAGACACTGGTGGAAGCTCAGCTTTACGGAACGCTAACTGAATTACAAAAGAAAGCAAAGTGCATTCTAAAGACAACAATGAAGAACCAGTTCGGCTCCACAAAGGAGCGAACCTACGACCCCCGATCCGCACGCGAGCGTTTAGCCGCTACGCCACGGCGACTCCCACATATATAGGAAACTATGTTTATATTTTAAAATGCAGTTCGACACCAGACGTGATGCAGTCACCCTCACGTCGATCAAATTTTTTTTTCTCCCAGGAGATTTTCTAGTACTTTCTTTTAGGCTAGGTTAATTACACGCATGAGAAGCACACCGGACTTACCAGAAGTCTTGTTTACCAGCATATTACTGACACTTATACCCGGAGGTGGAGTCCTAGTGGCGGAGGTGCTAGACGCTAATCACAGATCGGAAGGTCGTGGGTTCGCTTCCTGGCGGAGCTGAACTTGTTTCAAAAATAATCTTGGCTCCCAGGTCGACCCAGCCTTGAATGGGTACCGGGTGCAGTCCCGGGAAGTAAAGGCGGCCGGCGTGATGTTGACCACCACATCACCCATCTTGTGCCGATTGGTTTATAAAAATATAGGTATATGCCCTATGCGTCTAAAAGCGTGGAAAATAGTCCTTTACTTTTTACTTTATTACCCAGAGGATGCTGATGTGTATATTAAAAGGGGAAACTGAGCACCTATTAATCTGTCCGGTGTGCTGTGAAAATAACCCAACTCGTAACTCAGAGACGTTCGAACTGGGTGTGTCACTACGATAGCCAGCTTGTCTGATTCATAGCAATATTCAGTTATTAGGAGAGAAATATGCGCTCTTAGGTTTATTGACACATTCTGAGGGTATGAGTCGCTGGCGTGGCAACAGATTGCTCGAAACGTGGCATGTTTTTCGAGAGTGGGATTTGGGTTTGAGATTTATCAAAATGCTGACACCTTGTCGTGATAGCACATGATTATGTTCTAGCAAATTAGTGAGGTTGAGTGACTGAGATGGCTAGAAGTTTTCAGTAACAGCCATGTATTGATTGATCAGTCAGGGTGGGGGATTTGTTACAGACGTGGTAGCTAATTTATTGTCGTCAGCAGTGCAGACAAATTATTATAAGTAAAGTAAAGCAAAGTAAAGGAGCCTTTTCCACGAATTCAGGCGTATTGGGCACATTGGGCTAGACCTATATTTTGAAAAACTTATAGGCAAAATTTGTTATAGACAGGGTAAACTAGTTTGTCATTGCTCACTCAACGATCGGCTCGTGATATCACTGTCGAAATGAATGCAAGGCTGTTGTTATAGGGCAGGGGATTTGTTACAGGTAGGACAAGGTATTTCTCTTAGTTGGGACAGGTATTTGTTCTAGCAGGACAGGGGATTTGTCATAGTAGGAACATTTGTTATAGTCAGGACAGGGGATTTGTCATAGTAGGGCATTTGTTATAGTCAGGACAAAAGATTTGTCATAGTAGGGGCATTTTTTATAATCAGGACAGAAGGTTGGTCATAGTAGGGGCATTTGTAATTCAAAGGACAGAGGATTTGTTTTATCAGTTACAAGATACAAAGGGGAATATCCGATTATAAACACCGAAAGAAATGAACGCAATGAACTATCCTTCCCCAGAACTAACTGAATGGTTTACTGCACCAGTACGGCCCTGGGTTGCAACGACATCCAAATACAATATGACAACCAAGAAACATTAAAATCAGCATACTGATGCGAACACTGTGATATTAGTGCTAAAAACTTGGACATTATCAAAGACTACTTTGTGAGATGGAACGCTTTGTGTCAGCTCTGGCATCCGAGACCGAATGATAAATAATAAAATCAGACACACACACATACACACACACACAGACAGACAGATAGAGAGAAAGAGAGAGATAGATAGATAGATAGATAGAGATAGATAGATAGATAGATGATAGAGAGATAGATAGATAGCTAGAGAGAGAGAGAGAGATAGAGATAGAGAGAGGAGTAGATAGATAGATAGATAGAGAGATAGAGATAGATAGATAGATAGATAGATAGATAGATAGTCGGGATAGAGAGATAGATAGAGCATAGAGAGAGAGAGAGAGAGAGATAGATAGATAGATAGATAGATAGATAGATAGATAGATAGATCGTAGATATGATAGATAGATAGATAGAGAGGAGATAGATAGATAGTAGATAGATAGATAGAGATAGATAGATAGGATAGAAGATTTCCGAGGTGCAATCCGAAAGTGTTGAAATAATATGCTATATATAAATGTTGAGAAAATGACGAAAGTAGTCTAAAATACTTCATGGTAGTTCTGCCATGCGTCGTGCTGACGTGTGTCTGATGAGCATGCAAAACTGAAGTTTTGGAACAAGACCAAAGTCCAGAAGTAGACCAACAACCAGTGTTGCCACTTTTGTTTGACAAAAAGCATCCAAAACGGAGTCATAAAATATCTGAAAAACATCTAGAAAAAACATCCAAATGGATAGAGTCACAAATTACATAGCAATTGATGTGACT
>CAJHNH020004513.1:815313-818933 GCA_905116865.2 Candidula unifasciata
TGCTTCATACATCACATTAAGAGTACACGTTAGGCTGGCCTAGATGTTTTATGGTGATATGAATATATACGAAAATATGCACCGATATTGATTCGGTGTATACATAAAATATACAGTATGTAATAAAGTCGTGTACTATATACCCTAAAATATTTTCTGTAAGATTAATGTCTGATTCATTTCTCCTAAGCTATCTAAGCTGAAAGGAAATTAAGTGCTTTCTAGAAAATGTTTCACCAATTTGTTGCATTAATAATTAAAACTTTGTTGTATTATTCAGGATATTATTTGTTGTATTAATAGACGAATGGCTATCGACATTAAGGAAAATATACTTTATTACTTCAATGGAAATATACAAGTTTCATTAACGGATATACTTAAGACTCCAAACTATAACTTTTTGCACTATGAAGATAAGCTGTTTAAACAAAGCAGATTCAAAGCCCCTACACTCACACTACTTTTATTTATAATGTTTCGGTTGTTTATAACATTTTCGTTAACAAGCCCTAGAAAACACTACTAGAGGATTTACTTTTAACTCTCACCGTTAACATCAGAAAACCGGCTTTACGCATCCGGTTACAAAAAGCGTGTGAAAGTGATAATTAAAACAGAAAATCGAATTATCGTCGCGTGGATTGTCAAAAGGTTTAAATTATATCCTGTACGTTGACCCGGATACACAGGCATATAAAACCTGATGGAATGGCTCAGTGTCTCTTACCTGTGTCCTATACAACCATCGTGTGTAAACGTTTAGTGTGCTTCTGACAAATATGGCTCTGTTTGTCTTTCGCGGTGAGTGATCGTGTGTTTATTTTTGAAATGTTCTATGTGTACAAGAAGGGCCCGAGTCACACGCGCGATGGCGGGTCATGTACAGGACTCTGACTGGTCAGTATCTATCTACACACTTCTCTGCGTTCATCACAAAAAACAGGTTTCCAACCGGATGTCTGGTCACTGATGATGTTACCTTCGAACTCGGAAGGCATCTGTCTGACTGCACACAGACAAGACAAATCTCTCTGCAACGGGATGTGCGACGCGGCAAACGCAAGTCCCCTAATAATACCGAAATCCAGAATCGTGGACGAACAACCAGGGATTTCACCCGTAGTGTTTACAGCCCCAGTGAACGCAAAGAAGAAGATCTTTTTGGAGAAGAAAAAAATAAAACAGAGAAGAAAAAGAAGGAAAGAGTCCTGGGATTCGTCTTAAGTCTTCTTCTTCTTACTTCCTCATCCGTCTTCTTCTTCTTCTTACTCCTCTCTCTTCATGTCGTCTTCTTATTGTTCTTGTATCATTGTTCTTCTTGTTCTTGTTCTTTGTTCTTGTTCTTGTTCTTCCTTCTTCTCTATTTCATCTTCTTCTTCTCTTCTTCTTCTTCTTCTTCTGTCTTCTTCTTCTTCTTCTTTATTATTCTTCTCCTTGGCCGTTTTTACAGGCTGGAAAAATCAGGGTGTAAAGTTCTAGTTATTCGTAAACTTCAGCATCTAGCCTTTAGTCTTAGGTTTCTAGAAACTGGAGTCTTGTGCGTACACATCCGTTTTCACACAGATCTGACTTATTTTGAACGCAGATTTTGTTGGTTTCTAGCCTCTTAGGCAGATGCACACCCTCTTGAAGTAAGCACCAGTTAGTCGTACTTTTACGACATGACTGTATTGTAGATGGCAGTGGGTCTTTCTTGTTTTCCTCACAGTGCGGCACCCAGAACCCCACAGGGAGTCCTAATTAAAAATAAATGACCAGTATTCCTCATCAAACCTGAATACGAATCTCAGCACGGAGCTTGATTTCTGTAGAACCGACGAGAATCAACTTGTGTATGCAGAATCATAATATGCCTATAACATTGATTTGTGGGCTAGTGATATTTAAAGGCGCGGTCATCATCTGCTATAAATGGCGCAGGCCACACTCACTTACCATACTAATACACCTACACATCATACACCACATAATCATACACCACACATACACACACTAGAAAACATACATACAAACATACATACACAACATACATACAAAACATACATACCATATACGTACACACATATACATACATATTACATACAAACATACATATAAGCATAATCGCGTAAAATAGTACATTACAGTAGGTTCCCTCCCCAGAAAGAAACAATACTGACTGCCAATAATTTCATTTACATATAATGTAAAATAATACACGGTTCACTCACATAAAGGCGCATTACTAACATTCACACATACGAGTGTTTCAAAACCACGGGAGCAGGTTTTTCGCAACAGTCTTCTATAATACCCGAGAAGGGCCGTGGTTTTTCGTTTAAAACCCGCTCGTTAAATATGGGGCATGTGATGTTACTTGTATACTGAACACGCCATCAAGAATGGCCAAGACTTGGGAATTAAGATCGGCACAGCAAAAAAAAAAAAAAAAACACGAGACACCACCAGACACGCCAGAAGACTTGTAAATCCAACATAGTAGAACTGGTATAGTAGCCATCGAAACGTTGGGGTTTCACACTGAGGGGAGGATTGAGCCACTTATGGACATGTCTGGAGTGCAATGATGATAACCTAACTAATTAACTAACTAACTAACTAACTAACTAACTAACTAACTAACGAACTAACTAACTAACTAAACTAAACTAACTAACTAAACTAACTAACTAACTAACTAACTACACACGCCATCAAGATAAGGATGTGTGTGAACTTTGTTCGTGCACGCCTGAATGCGCATTTGAATGCCACTGATAAAAAGGAAAAGTAACCACCCAAAGTGACGCAGGCAATACGTCTTGGCAAAACCTTCGTTTGGTCATTCAAATGCGTGTCGCTTTTACTTTACTGGTTTTGGGATACACAAATACATGCAGGACGCCGCGCACGAAACCACACGGCTCGCTCCAGATTTATATAAAGCCGCGATGTGGGAAAAAAACAAGCCCAAAAAATGAGCATACCCTCTGAGCACAATACAGTTACGCCCAAAAATATAACCGGTTTGTACACAAATAAGGGGTCTTCTAGTAATGTTTTATCAAATATGGCTCATTGCGTGACAAAGAATGATGAATGTACACACAGGCATACACAACTCTTCTCTCTCTCTCTCTCTCTCTCATCTCTCTCTCTCTCTCTCCTCTCTCTCTTTCAACTATACACAAAAATACACATATACATGTGCGTTTACGTTGTGGTTAGGTATAAAACGTAGAAATAATTTGGGACAGGTAGGACATGTTCATCCTATGTTTATTTAACGGCATTTTATTTAAACACATAGCGAGGACTAGCTAAAACAGAGAAACTACGAAACAGGCACTTTATGGGATAAACAAACACAGGACTGAGGAAATGAGAAAGTTCGTTATAAAATAACCCCTAGACCAATGGCTCTCAAACCTTCCTAAAACCGCGATCATAAATTGCAGTTACTCGTGTTGTTGCGACGCCGAGCCATACAACTATTTCCGTTGATATACTTTTCATAATATTAAAGGAAACAAAATGTTTTCCGATGGTCTCTTAAGCGACCCCTGGGAAAAAAGTCGTTTTCGAACCCAAAGGGTCGCGACCCATAGGTTGAGAACCCTCTTTGCCCGTGTTCTGGT
>CAJHNH020004513.1:818950-922951 GCA_905116865.2 Candidula unifasciata
TAGAAAATAAAGGAAGGCAAAAACCAATTGGAAAGAAAGCTGGAGAATGAAATTCGAAAATTGGGAGGACATGGGAAGAGCTCCATGTAATAGCGAAGGATAGAAGGACTTAGCGTGAGTTGGTTGAGTGCCTATGCTCCATTGGGGGATCATCATCATCAGGTACCTTGCCGACTAGCGTGGGCGATCATGCCTCTCCATAATCTGCGATCTCCTGCAGCATGTATCAGTTCGTGTGCCGACACACCTCCATGCCATGCAACAAGACTGTCAAGCATCTTCTCTCATTGTCTTCCTCTATCTCTCCTGCCACATATCTTTCCAGTGGTCACAACATGTTCTATTTTCTCTCTTCTCATAACATGGCCGAAAAATGACGACTGTCTCCTTTTGTTGTCTGTGATAAGTTGTCTTCGGGCTCCCGCCTCTTTCAAAACCTCTTGGCTGCTCTTTTTGGCTGTCCAAGGTATTCTAAGCATTCTTCTGTAAAACCACATCTCCGAGGCCTACAGAAATTGTTTGGCCTGCCTACCGATTGTCCAGGATTCACAGCCATATGTTAAAACTGGATGTATGTAGCAAGCAAGAATTCTTTTTCTAACTCTCAATGTCAAGGATATATTGCACAAGATGTTTTTCATTTTATAAAATGCAGTTTTTGCCTGTCCTATTCTGTTTCTTATCTCAGTTACGCATCTTCCATCTGGTGTTATCTATGTGCCCAGATACTCAAATTTCTGTACTTGACCTAAAATAACACCATCAACGTTTATTACACACTTAGGAATAATTCGTTTCTTTGATACCACCATTATTTATGTCTTCCCATTATTCACACTGAGGCCCATTCTTCCATTTTCTACCACCACAATGTATATCATTTCCTGTTGTTCTTTCTGACTTGTTGCTATCGAGACTGTGTCATCAGCATAACGTAAATTGTTTATACTGTGCCCACCAACCACAATTCCGGGCATACCAATTAAAGCTCCTATTATATATTCACTGTATATTGAAAACAAATCAGGTGACAGTACACATCCTTGTCGTACGCCCCTCTTTATGCTTTGAAATGTACCTAAACAGTTCTTAATTTTTAGGGCTGCTGTTTGCTGCCAATACATATTTTTTTTATTATTCGTAGATCTTTCCCATCAATGCCTAATTTTTCTAACAGTTTGACTACTTCTTCATGCTTCACACAGTCAAATGCTTTTGTATAGTCTATGAAGCATATGTACAAATCAGTCTTTACTTCTATACCTCTTTGTGACAATGTCCTTAGGATGTATATGGCATTGTTTGTACCTTTAACTTCTACAAATTCATACTGTTCATCGCTGATTTCTAGTTTAATTTGGTTTCTTATTCTTCTCTTAAAGCTTAGTCATGTGACTCATAAGACTTATTGTGCGATAGTCTTCACATTTTACAGTTTCTGGTTTCTTAGGCAGAGCTATAAATATGGATTTTAAAAGTTCATTTAGAAATTAAACTATAAGCTGTTTCGTCCTTTTAAGGACGAAATGTTTTGTTATTTGAAACCTCACTCTGGCTTTTGCCAGGGTCCGCAATATATGCAGGCCATAAATATGGCCAATTATCTGAACGCTGTTTCTGGGACCTCTCCACGGCGATCCTCATCCACATGATGGCACTTTGTGTTATCGGGTGTTTATCGCTTGTGTGATGTCCTGGTGGGGTAGAAAGTCAGTCAGTCAGTTCATTTGGAATATACCCATTATTATAAATATCATTAAAAATTTTAGCTACTATTTTAATTCCAAAATCTCCCAGTGCTTCGATTTCTTCCAGTGAGATGATGTCTGGCCCTGGTGCTTTTCCTTTCTTCATCTGATGTATTGCATCCTCAACTTCTGCAGTCATTATTGGTGGACCATCATTGTTGGTCTGCAGTTCTACATCTGGTCTTTTATCATCATACATTTCCCCTATATACTCTGTCCATCTGTTAATTATATTACCATGTCCCATTAATAAGTCACCATCTTTTGATTTCAAACATCCAGTGCTGTTACGTGTCATCTTTCCTGTTAACATATTTATCGTTTGGTACATGGAATGTCTTTCCTGTTGTTTTCCCCAATCTTTGTACACATTTTATTCAGCCAGGCTTCTTTAGCCACTTTGCATTTGTTCACTTTCTCTTTTCCTATTCTAGAGTATTCTTCTTTATCATTCTTTTTCTTCCTTCTTTCATCCATCAACTGCAGAATTTCGGTTGACATCCATTTCTTTTTTGCAACTCAATGGGTTGGTGGGATTGTCTCTTGTGATGTCTGCTGAATTGACTCACGCAACATATCCCACTGTTCATCAATAGTCTGTATAATTTCCATTGCATTATACCGGTTTTGTACAGTGACATTGTAATGGTCCTTAATTTGTTTATCCGTTCTAAGAATTCCTAAATTTAACTTGATGTTCTGTGGTGTTTTTCTAATGTTCTTCAGTTTTATTTTAATTTTTCCTACAACTGGAACATGGTCACTAAAGCAGTCTGCTCCAGGTCTAGTTTTTGCTCCAACTAAGCTGCTCCTGAATCGTTTTGAAATCAAAATTGCGAGGATGGTGTTCAAACCAGGTGTTACCTATTATCATGCTGCGTGACTCAGCCCATGCTATTATTATGTCACCTCTCACATTCTTTTCTCCTAGGCCATAGCCACCCGTTATTCCGTACACTTTTTCACTTCCTATTTTCGCGTTGAAATCTCCAATTACTTCACAATTTTTGCATTGATCAACAGCCATGACTAACTCGTCATAAAATGCGACAATATCTTCCTCTGAACTATCGGCTGTTATGGCATAAATCTGTACTAAGTTGATGTCAAACGGTCTGCCGCGAAGTTTTACTAATAGTACTCTATCTGATATTGTCCAAAATCCTTTCACAGTTTTTGAGTTCTTTGGATCCAAAATAATACCAACTCCCTTACTATATTCCTTCCCACTCGAGTAAATAATTCTGACCTGATCTGAATACTTTTCACCTGCTCCTGGCCATCGCATTTCACTAATTCCTAATATGTTGATGTTCATTCTCTTTATTTCCATCTTGATGTTATCCAACTTTCCGTTTTGTACGAGTGTTCTGACATTCCATGTACCAATGTTCATGAAGTTTCTACCATTTACTTTTTCTACAGTAGCTGGATGACGGTCAGGTATCACCCGTAGAACATGATGCTCCCTACCGGATGAGGTGATTCCACTGTAATCCCCATTCACGTCGTTATCTGAATATGTATTATTTTGAGGCATGATTTTCTTGGGATAGTACAGCGGTGGTTTCCCCTTGACTTCCGCCGGTTTGTATATGGTTTGACTCCAATAGCTTTTGTCTAAAGAGACTTACCCTGCAAGGCAGCGGGGGGAGGGGGTGGGGGGGGGGAGGTTATGGCGCCTCTTACCCGCCGATGGCCTTGTCGTAGAGTTTTGAGGTATTTTATAGAGTTAGCTGTCCCACCAACTAACTCGTTTCCTCTCAATGACCATCACCTGTTTTGGTCCACGGCCACTTATTCAATATATTCGTGGCTAACCTCTATATCTAGAGGCCTTTCCACCATCCGCCACCTGGTGGACGCGCCTAGTAGTAGGACAGGCTCCTACCCCTGGCACTGGGGGATAGAAGGGCGTAACAAGAAGACTTCACTTCAGATATGAACTTACTTACATAAGCGAAGGGGCACATACAGATTAAAGGACACTCACACAGGTGTCACACACATACATTCAGGCGTCTCACACACACACACATGTGCTCAACGCACAGGTCACACACACACATGTAGCGGATGGACACACATACAGATAAAAGAAACAGGTGTCACACACAGGTGTCTCAGTCACATGTGTTTAACACACATACATACACGTGTTACACGCACAGGTTTCTCTCTCTCTCACACACATGTAGGGAACGGTCACACATACAGATGGAGGGAACCCTATCACACAGGCGTCTCTCACACACATGTGCTCCCTATCTCTCTTTCTCTCTCTCTCTCTCTCTCTCTCTCTCTCTCTCTCTCTCTCTTTCACACACACGCACACACATACTGGTGAGGGGACACACATACAGATGGAGGTATATATACACACACACTCTGGCGAAGGTGTCTCACACACACACACACAAGTGCCACACACAGGTGTCTCACATACACCAACACACCCATAGGATTACACGTTCAGGTGTCACAAACACACATATACACAAAGTGGGTTACCACGACACACATGCAGATGGATAAACACGCTTACACACACGTGTCACACACACATACAAAGGTTCTCACACACATAGGCAGAGGGATACACACAGACACACACACACACACAGGTGTCACACGTCTGTGAACAGATGAACACAGAATCAGGCGTGCCGCGACAAAGAAAATATTTTAAAGGAGTAGAGGAGGAGGGATGCCTCATCGCTTATAATTTTCTTACAGCTGGGAACTCAAGGAGCTGAGCTCAAGAAAAATAACAAATTTTATAAGTTGTATTATTCTTAGAAAAATTCTTAAAATACCGTGAACAGCCAAAAAGAGCAAGCAAATGGTTTTGAAAGAGGCAGGAGCCCGAAGACAATTAATCACAGACATCAGAAGGAGGCAGTCATTATTTTTCGGCCATGTTATGAGAAGAGGAAAAATGGAAAATGTTGTGACCACTGGAAAGATCTGAGATAGGAGGGATAGAGGAAGACAACGAGAGAAGTTTCTTGACAGTCGTGTTGCATGGCATGCAGGCGTCAGCACACGAACTAATACATGCTGCAGAAGATCGCAGACTGTTTAGAGGCATGATCGCCAACGCCAGTCGGCAAGCCAGCTGACGATGATTATTCTTATTATTTAGTTCAGCTAAATGTTAAATAAATATAATAATTCCTTAAAATAATATGAAATGTACAAAGGTTTTAACAGAGAACTTATATACATGGAAGGGGGAGGTGTGTGTGTGTGTGTGGGTGGGGGGGGGGGTCTTCGGATGTTCTTGCTAACACATCATTGTTGGGGAGGTGGGGGGGGGGGGGGTACTAAGTTTTGGGAATATTCTTAATTTTTTTTTAAATCCTGTTATGTTACTACATGTCTTGCAATCTGTTCTTCCGTTTTGTTCTATCTTGAGCAATCTCTGGATGGAATCCAGTCCATCACGTTTGACTTTCTTATCAACTTTCACTTTAGGGTTTTATTCTCTCTTCCTCAATCGCTTTATTTCTCATTTACCTGCCTGTTTGCTGGTTATGTGTGTGTATTCTCAGGACGTGTCCAGAATAGCGCCATTATTTTTGTCTAATAACTTGATGCCAGTGGTATCGCAAACATTTCTCTTATTTTGTTCACTACTTGTGACATCAGAAATCCATGACTGCAGATATAACTGTATTGACGGAAAACAATAAATACATCATCACATTCACCTAGGGTCTTTACCTTAAAAATCTCCGTGATGATGTTTACGTCCCCTGCGAGTGGGGTAGTCTGAGTACATAATCACTTTTTCCTCAATGCAAACGTCTGTCTGAGGATGTCCGTTCTCACAATGAACTTGTCAGCCACATCCTGATGATTCAGTGCATTAGTTAGATGTTGATGGCAATTTAAGATTGCCACAGAATTGAGACGTGCTTGAACCATTGTTGATCGCATTTACGTTTTCAATTGTCTCAAAGATTAAAATTATCTCTGTGTCGTACATGAAGTACTCTAATGAATTTAACTAATTCTGGAAACATTGTTAACAGATCAGGAACTGAAGCGAAGTTTCTGAAATCCTGGAAGCTGCCTTCTGATCTGTGTATATCGAGCAGCATTTCACGACGTAATTAAGACGATATGTTTCTATGTCGTCTTTACAGAAGTCAGCTATAACATTGATGTCGCTTGTTTCCCCAATAACAAACTATTCACAATGCTTCAGGAATGTTTCTATTTTAATGTTAAACATTCGCAGTAAACAACTGACGGCTATGTCGATAGTTTGCAAATATTGTTGACGACAGAACTGTTGAGTACTTTCATATGTGTGCGGCTCACTACCTTCGTCTATTCGCTTTCTGTTTTTTTTTTTTTTTTTGAGTGAGCAGGAGTAGACTGGAATTCCAAGTTAATTTACCTTTTCCTCCAGGTTTCTACAGAATTCGACAAAAGTTACATGTTTTTAAAAGTCTCGCAGAGTAAGTTTTAATGTTGATATCATCATCATCATCATGTGCCCTGGCATCTGGCACAGGCGCTCATGCGTCTCCACAGATCACGAGAACTGATTGACTGGAATAGCTCTCTTGATGATATCCCTCCATGCCATCGTTTTAGCCCATCCAGCATCATCTCTCTTGGTCTGCCTCTATTCCTTATTTCACTGATCTTCCCAGTTGTCACGATGTTCTCCAATGTCTCTCTTCTCATTATGTTGCCAAAGAACAGTGTTTCTCTCTTCCTTATTGTTGTACATAGAGATATACTTTCATTAGCCTCTTTCAAGCAATCATTGATAGTTACTCTAGCCGTCCAAGGTATTTAAAGATGCTGTATTCACGGAAGTATTGTGACCAAATCTGGTTCGAAATCCAGGTTTAAGGGGAAAAGACGGAAAAAGGGGGGGGGGGGGGCGGACGAAAGTGTTCATTTATTCATAAAGAAATGTGTGACCGCTTGTGTGTGTGCTGTTTGAGTAGAACCTTACAAACGGTTAACGAATGTCAAGGTCACTGGTAACAATTCTAAAACAAAATGACAGTTTATCCTGAACAAAAAAATATCAGCTGTTTCGTCGTTAATCAGACAAAAATATCCCACTGACTGGATAGTACAGAAAAAAAAAATCAATCCTTCGAGGTCGAAGGCAAAACTATGAACCCTTCTAATCCCACGAACTGCAACAGGAGGAGGGGTAGGGAAAGGGGGGTGGGGGAGCACAGAAGCAAGAGTTCAAATGGAGCAAGATCCCTCTGACCTCACCGTAACAGAACACAATAAACATTAGGCTATTTATAGAAAAGAAAAACTCACAAGATGGCAGGGAAGACTGCAGCTCTCAACATGGAGAAAGACTGTAAAAAGCTATAGCATCCAGTAAATAGTCTAAATGAGGAGAATTAAACCAGCCATGCTAACCCTGTCATTAACGATTGTGGGGAAACTTTCACTGGTAAACAAGCAGCAAACCCACAGGCCGATAGGTTTTGCCGAAGAAAGAAAAATCGTCATGCCTAGAGCGACAGAAGAAAAAGTGATAAGAGAACTGGAAAAAAAAAATAAAAAGGCAAGAACATAAGCAAGATGTAATAAATAAACTCTTCCGTCCCCAAGAACTTGAAAGTGCATTAAGAAGAGGTAAGAAAAGGAAGTCACCTTGACCTGATTGAACAACAAATGAAAGGAAGTACACTTGAGATTGGAGGTAGGGAGTGACTTTTAAACCTTATCAATAGATCCTGAACACAAGGACTGCTTCAAAAGGAATGGAAGGAGGCTTCAATAGTCCCCATAACTAAAAATGGAATTCCCAAAGAAAACTAATTCATTTACCACCCCACAAGCTTTCTAAGCTACCTTGCAAAGACCATGGAAAGATTATGTATGCCATAATCTTCAAAAGATGCAATAAGGCATACACTGGGGAAGCTAGCTGATGTTTGATATTTTAACAATATTACTTTCTATTTTTTTTTTTTTTTTTTTGAGACTATATTTTTAGCCATTGTTTTATTTACTCAACATCACATTTTTTTAATACACATATTGTTAGGGTTGTCCATGTCACCCCTAAGAGATTTAAATACTTTCCTCTCTGTTACCGTTGTGTAGCTCAGTTATTCTTCGAGAAGGACCACCTGTTTTTCTGCTTCCCCATTTTGTTAAGCTTTTTTTTTTTTTTTAAACATCTCACTGGAATTCCGTGTACGAACATGACTGCAGTCACCACTATATTTCTTCGCACTCGTGCATGTCTCGGATAAGAAAAAGAGATGGCATACTTATTGACACGGCTAGAGAGCAGCCAGAAAATGGATTTAAAAACAAAAAAGATGATATTTAAACAGTAAACAATGCACAGTGTAAACACAATATACACTCAATAATGGCTAAACATTGTCGATAGGTAAGGTCTACAAACCTGGAAAGTACACGGGACAGAAGGTTGTGGCTAGACATGACTACCAGCGCCACACGGCATGTACTTGAAGAAGAAGAAGAAGAAGAAGAAGAAGAAGAAGAAGAAGAAGAAGAAGAAGAAGAAGAAGAAGAAGAAGAAAAAAGAAGAAGAAGAAGAAGTAGAAGAAGACCTGTTCTACTCTGAGATTCCGCCGCCGATTTTAGGGGGAAAAAATAGAGAATTGTACATACCTGCACATGTTTACTTTTGATTCAGCCGATGTCTTACTGTGACTCTACGGTACCGCTGCACTCAGAATACACATATGGATGCTCAGTCTCTATAAGTAAACGTCAATGTTTCTATTTCCAGATATACCGGCTTTAAGACATACGACTCTTTCGCTATGGCTCTGTTAAATGCAAAAGCTGTTGTAAAGATGTAACGGTAGCTGTAATCCAATAAACAACCACGTATGAGGCACAGAATGTCCTTATCGTCTCGAACATCAGCAGAGGGACACACAGCGTTCAGTGTCACGTTCTCCAGTCAACAAATCCTTGACTACAAACACTTAATATAGTTGTTGAATGTTATGTTTGTTATCTTCACATTTTGTTCTTGGTTTGTCTTGTGCTCCGCGCCTGCTCCTGACATGTATCAGGCAGAGATTGAAATTATTGTCGCGAACGTCTGTATGATCCCAACATTCAGACCAGATTAGTAACAGATGTCCGTAGTTTGAATCAATTTATCAATTGAAAATTAAAATCCGCGCAAAACATAATCCTGTCGTTTCAAGCCTTCAGCTACTGGAAGCCGATTATTTTTGTTTTAAATTGTGGCTAGGTTTGGTGAGATCAACATCATGTGCCTTGACCAGTGGCAACTAAGTCCTTAGTGTTTGGGAATCCCCGTGTTTGTTTCATGGACCCATATTTGGTCGTCCAAATTCAATGGACACTGAAAAGCCTATTCTTCTGGTCTTTAATAGACTTTTTTAAGTGCTGGTATAGAAAAATGACCCCGCTTCAATAGTTACACACACACACACAAAACGATTTTACAGTTGACTTCAACGCATGCAGTTGTTCAATATCACACACATGCTTACATAAAGACATAAGCGCGCGCGAGCACACACGCCTACATAATACTGTACACAGACGGCTTTGAAACCGTTGTCTATCATGTAGAGTAGATGATCGAATTAAGTTGCACGACATGAATTTTTAGCGGCGTCTGTGGCTAAGGCGTTGCGAGTCCGACTCGTAAGCCAGCATACCGCGATCGAAACCCACTGCAGGCTGCGTGGAATTTTGTCGTGGTATGGGACGTCGCAGCCTAAAATGGGTACCAGGATGGGCTGTCCTGGGAAAGTAAAGACAGCCGGCGTAATGCTGACCACATTACCCACAGAGTGCTGATGGCGTGAAAAGGGATCTTTACTTTATTTACTTACATGAATTTTTAGTTTTCCATGAGCTGTTTTTAAATCTGCTCAGCTCCTTCTCTCCCATCTTCTTCTTTTTTCTCTCACTCTGTGTTACTTTCTTGTTCTCTCCATCTTTCTTGTCCACTATGTATTTATTTCCGTTCTGCCCTCTTTCTCTTATTGTCTCTTCTCCTTTTTCTTCTCCATCTCCATAGCTATCAATCTCTGTCCATTTCTTCCCTCACCCCACACACACTCTCTCTCCATATCGGCTCCAGTCTCTGCGTCTTCCACTGCTTTTCAAGCTTCCTCTTTCTTTCTCATCTCTATCTGTGTCTTTCCCTATCTCAGTGTCTCCCTCTCGGTCTCCCATTCAAAGCTGGGTCGACCTGGGAGCCAAGGTCATTTTTGAAAAAAAGTCCGGCTCCGCCACGGAGCGAGCCTTCCGATCCGCAGCTAGCATCTATCTAGCCGCTCCACCACGACGACCTCCACCGCTGAATATGGTTTCTGTTTTTCGCTACTGTTTGCTTATCATTCATACGATGTTAATTCTCTAGGCTGGCGTCCTGGATAGGGTTAATGAAAACATTTGTTGTCTTTTCACTTTATTAAGCCATCGCCCATTGACCTATTTAAGGAGACGGGTGACGGGGAGTGCTAGGGAGAACGAGCAAAACAGGGACTTCTGTTCTCGCACACTATATTTTATAATGAAACACACACTTACAAACACACATACACACACACTCGCTCTTACCCAAACACACACTATCTCTCTCTCTCACACAAACACCCACACACACACATATATATATATATGTGTGTGTGTATGTGTGTGTGTGTGTTACGTGATGGGTGAGTGACCAGTATTTTTTGTCTTTAATTTAGGCTCACCTACACACACAATCATACAAACACTTACAAACACACACACACACACTCACAAACACACACACGCTCACACGCAAACACACACACACACACAGACACTCAAACACATATATTTATATACACATGGTCGGACAATTAAGTAATGAGACTGGTTTTATTAAACTAAGACATAAATGCAATCTAAGATTCACAGCATAAAATCCAGAAAGGCAACATTTGTCTATGATCTGGCAACTATTCATCGCCGCCCGATAAGCAGACAACAAATATTTTATTAACCTAGTCTGAGGTGCATTGTTCCGTAATCAGCATAAAGTCCCCCCCAAAAAAGTTGACATTAAATTATGTTTTAAACTCAGAAAAAGTTGAACTGTTGCAACCAGTTTATGGGAATAATTGTGATTTTATTTCGTGCACAGATTTTCAGCTGGTATTCAAAAGTGGTTTGGAAATGATTACCTGGACGTCCAGTTTCTGTTCGTAACGAGGAACTCGTTGCAAATTTCCAAGGATGGAGACAAGAAGATCGCTGTTCGACTGTCAGGATGATGGTAGATGAATTTGGTGTTAATACAGAAACTATTCGTAAAATTTTAATAAAAGATGTGTTTTTTTTTTTATGACAACGCACCGGCACAAAGGGAGGTAGTCCTACAGGAATGTTTTGGCAAAAAACAAGTGAGTGACCCAACCATCCGCCCCATTCCCTCTAATTTGTCTCCCTGTGAATATTTTATATTAAAAAAATGAAAGGTGCCATTAAAAGGATGCTTCTTTGGCGATATTGATGACTTCCAAAGGGACGTAACATCTTTCTTCTTCTTCTTCGCGATCACCAGCTGCAAACTCTGGCGGAAGGTTCTGGCTGCTCGTCCACTACTGAACTGCAGTCCTGCTTCAGAACCTGACGAGTTTTACAGATCTCATTCTCTTGAATACAGACTGTTAGTTCCTTGCCTCTCCAGCAGATGCACTCCGACTTCAAAGGAAGCTCCCCAACTAGTCGACTCTTACGACATGCTTTTGGGGAGGCAGTGGGTCTATTTTTGTTTTCCCCACACGTGGGTGGGGGCGGGTGTAACATCGACTTTAAGGGCCATATCACCAGAAGAACTGCAGAGGTCGTTCCAGTGTTTGTTAGATCGTGTCACTTGCTGTATCAATGCACAAAGTTCTTACTTTGAATAAAATACAGTTTATATATTAAACTGTTGATTATTTTAATTTTGTGGAATTCATCGCATTACCTAATTTTCGGACCTTGCATTTTACATGGCTGGGTGACAATTCAGGATTGTATTAGTTATCACAGAAACCGAGTTGCATATGGACATCATCTTGTAGTTTCGATTTCTATACAGAATGTGTATCCCCCGTATGCTTGATGCCTTAATAGCCTGAACAGCACCATCCACCTTTTAAAGCCCCCAACCTTGTCCGCGAACTTTCAGTTCATATTTTAATACTATATTTCTCACATGTACCAATCGGGTCCTGACGAAGCTTGACCTTTCATGTTTATATACAAAAATGGCTTTGCTTCCAGGTCGACCCAGCCTTGAGTGGGTTCCAGGTGCTAGGAAGTAAAAGCGGCCGACGTGATGTTCACCACATCACCCACCAAATGCCGACTTGCCTAGCCCAATATGCCCAATACGCCTAGAAGGGGTGGAAAAGTGTCCTATACTTTACTTAAATGTCATTGATTTGTAGGGAAGAGGGGTGTTCAGGAGACTGCCGTCCTTTTTTTTTCTCTCAGCAAAGCAACAACAACAAAATGTTACCGTCTGTGTTGTTTCTTTGCATATAATAAATGTGTACATTACGCAAAGTCACAGAAGGCAAAAGATTGTTTCACACATTCTCACTGTCCTGAATTCACTTCAGACTATTGTTAAGTGCCTTTATTTTGTATTCTCATGCAGCAGGCTGATATATATATATATATATATATATATATATATATATATATATATATATATATATATATATATACTAGCTGTACCTGGCCACGCGTTGATGTGGCATAATTTGGCTAAATCGAAAAGAAAGAAAACAGAGATCGAACGTGTCTAATATGGTTATTATCGCAATCATTGTCTGCTCAGATATAGAGATAGTCTTTGACACCCCCTCCCCCCCCCCCCCCCCCCCCCCAATCACCACTAAATGCTCCTATTACTCTCCTCCTCATTAAAAGGTTTTTGGAAAAGAAAGACAATAGAAATCGCACGTGTCTAATATAGTTAACGTCACAATCATTCTCTGCACAGATATACAGATAGTCTGGTTTTCCAATTTTAGATTACGCACCGTATAATTGTGTCTTATATTAGTGGTCGTTTAAATGGTATTATTAGCACAGTAACAAAAATGGTTATTTGGTTATCACATGCTAAAGCTGTTCGTATTTTTATAGGAGACGGAAGTAAAGCTACTACTGTACTTGTAAAAAACAAAGTAAGTCATAAAAAAAAATAGAATACCGGAGGGCGCGTTAGTAACATAAACAAAATAACTAATGAGAATGTTAAAATATATGTTAAGCTCTTTAAATTAACAATTTCAGTCATTATCCCCTCCCCCACCCCCCACCCCCATCCCACCCTTTCATCCACCGACTAATTTGAAAATCCTCACCTAGCGCTATTTTTTTTTTTTTTTTTTTAACTGACATTGACATCCCTGTTCATCCGGACTAAAATGGGGAGCAGGAATTGTAACAGGTAGTAAATGGGGCTAGTCTAATATTTACAACGTCACCCTTCAAGCACCAGTACAACTACTAACACGACCACCACCACGATAGCTAAAATAATGTCACTGCTATCTGTTTTACCATCAGAGTAGACAGGGAGTCGTGAGCCAGCAGATTTTGCGCCGCATGGTCAGGTTAGGGTGTATAATTTTGCTCCCCGACAGAAGAACGCCATAACCTTACGGGCGGTCTTCGCATGAAAGCACTACGGTGTAACCGCCCAACCACAACTAGTACTCCTGCTGCTACTTTGAGTGGGTAAGGCAGTTACTGTGACTTAAAGCTCTCTCAGTAAAGAGTGCGCCCCCCCCCCCCCCAATTCATCGACTACTCTTTCCCACATCGAAGTAGTTAGGGAAAAAAAAAAACAATTGAAAAGCAATGAAAAACAGGAAAAAAACACTATAATTAAGAAATGAACGCTATGGTGAACAGCACAGCTTAAAATTCCAACGCAGATGAAATAACTAAATCTAAATGAAAATAAATGGAAAGCTATGAAATTTCAGCGTAACCATGCAATCGAAAAGTTTAAAATGAAATCATAAGTATGCGAAATGGTCAAATTTAATTATCAACTGGTTTACCCACATACCTGTCTTTTTTATTCTTTTTTATTTTTTTTTATTTTTTAATTAGTATTAAGGGCCAAATAGCTAGTGCTGTCGCCACGACAGTGCAGGTGAGGATTTTTTTTCCCCCTGGGTAAAAAAACAAACTACTGCGGATTCGAACCCTGGTCTCACGCACATGAGCCCAGTATTCTAGCCACTCGACCAAGCAACCACTCCATCGGCCAGCGAAATGAGAACAAAACTATTTGAGATGTGTGTTCCTACTACTGTGTCCCGATTATAATACAACTCAAAACCGCTTGCAATTGTTTTCTCATAGACAGATATTTCAGATATATTATTGAAACGGCACATTATCAATGGCACGTGTCTAACACGGTTAATGTCGCAGTCATTGTCTGCGCAGACGTCGAGATAGTCATTGATGCCTCCCTCCTCCCTTTCCAATCCATCGGCTACTCTCCAACTCATCGAAGGTTGTTTGAAAAGACAGAAAATATAAATCGTGTCTAATATGGTTATTGTGGCAATCATTGCCTGCACAGATATAGAGATAGTCTTGTTTGCTGTACCATGGCCTACTCTATTTATTAAAGAAGGCGTTGGCTGTACGTATCGCCAACGAATGGTGGAACGTTTCCTTTCTGATTACGGCGCATGCGCATTTACTAACGTGGCTATAATTAAATGTCACAAAAATGGAAATATTAATTTCAAAGATTTTTCCAAAAATTGTGGTCACCTATCCCTAACAATGACAGGTTGAATTTCAAACCATGATGGGTAAACATCCGGTATCAAAACAAACATATCCTGAAAATTTCAGCTAAATCGGTCCAGTAGTGTCCGAGTCTATAGCTCATGAACAAACACACAAACATTATTTAAATACATATAAAGATAAATTATTTTAAATTTTGAAAACATGTTTACAAATTCTCCAAATACAAATCCTACACTGCTCAGTATGTGATAGCTGCAATAGCCATACGGCCTTAAAACCGCAGGTTCTCAAACCTTGACACCCCGCCACGCACCGCTCTACAAGTGATAAATACTATCTGTCCAAGATTGTTAACGTTTCGTTAGCCCGGTTTGATGACATCAACAGCATGACCTGTCAGGTGGATTCGGTCTTGGTCTGTTGCTGCTGTCTGTTTTACCACTTTTTAGGGAGATGTAGACAGGGCAGCCTTGAGCCTGAGGATTAAGAGCCGCCCGGCTAGTGTTGTTGCCACGAACTGTGCAGGTTAGGATGTTTAATTTTGCAACCGATAGAAAAACTCCGTAAACTGACCGGGGTCAAACCAGGGTCTCCTGCGTGACATTCTGAAGACGTAACCCCTCAGCAAGCCACTCTTCATATATATATATATATATATATATATATATATATATATATATATATATATATATATATATATATATATATATATATATATATATATATATATTCCTATTTCTTTTTTCAAATTAATCTGATTGCAGTATTTCTTGGTCAGACCAGACGACCTTGAAATTTTTCAAACCCATGTTAGCCATTTCTTCCAATAGCTTTGAAGACTTCTTGTGGTAACTTTAATGTATGTTGTTGTGTGCTTTGCTGCAGTTAAAAAAAAAAAAAAATTGACACTTGCTAGTAAAATTCTTGATTTGTGGTTGTCTCTTTTCAGCGTTGTTTATAATAATGTTATTGTCAGAATTTTCTTCTCCTCTAGTCCGCTCAGTTGCAACTACTCTTTCGATTTTTAACATGTAATTCAGCGCAATATTATTAGCCTTTCGTAATAATCTTCTTCTTCCTAATATTTTCTCTAGACGTTTTCTTTTCTCAGACCGTTTGTTTCCCATGTCTTGTTTTGTACTTCTTTACTCATTTCCTCTAGGAATGTGCCCACTTTTGTATTTCTTTTCTCATTTCGTCTGAGTGTGCCTTCTTTGTCTTATTGCAATCTGTACTGGTATTTTCCTAGAAATCTCCCTGATCTTCTGAATCTTTTTTTGAATGTATCGCATTTTATGTTCATTAGTTTTATGAGGTTAAGACTTTTAAATGGAGTTTTAATTCTACCTCTGTTAGAAGAAATAGTTGCGAATTTTAAGTGAATCAGAAGAGACAGTGAAAGAGTTATACTGTCTATTGTGTCTGGATACATTTTATTCCTAGTTTGTGTGATATCAGTATTTTTTTTTTTTTTTTTCATTTCCAAATTGTGTGTTATCTTTACAATGCTGATCGGCTTTGTTCAGAATGTTTCACACTCTTGCCTTAAAGTCTTCCAAGCTGCACCTCACTCACCACGAATCTTTCTGAATTCCGTCATAAACAGCATTCCGTTACCCCCCCCCCCCCCTTCCCCCCCTCCCCAAAAAAAAAATATTATTCTTCCTTGGTACGTTGAGGGTTGGGTTGTGAAACGATATCACTGACCTATCAGTTGCAGAAAAATGTCATGTTCATACTAATAATCACCATCATCAACAGGTGCTTTGCCTACTGACGTGGGCGATCATGCCTCTCAAAAATCGGTGATCTCCTGCAGCATATATCAGTTCGTGTGCCGACACACCTCCATGCCATGCAACAAGACAGTCAAGCATCTTCTCTCGTTGTCTTCCTCTATCCCTCCTTCCACAGATCTTTCCAGTGGTCACAACATATTCTATTTTCCGTCTTCTCATAACATGCCCGAAAAATGATGACTGTCTCTTTCTGATGTCTGTTATAAGTTGTCTTCGGGCTCCCGCCTCTTTCAAAACCTCTTGGCTGCTCTTTTTGGCAGTCCAAGGTATTCTAAGCATTCTTTTGTAAAACCGCATCTCTGAGGCCTCTAAAAATTGTTTGGCCTGTCTACCGATTGTCCAGGATTCACAGCCATATGTTAAAACTGGATGTAAATAGCAAACAAGACTTCTTTTTCTAACTCTCAATGACAAGGATATATTGTACAAGATATTTTTCATTTTATAAAATGCAGTTTTTGCCTGTCCAATTTTGTTTCTTATTTCAGTTATGCATCTTCCATCTGAGGTTATCCATGTGCCCAGATACTTAAATTTCTGTACTTGTCCTAAAATAACATCATTGACTTTTATTACACATTTAGGAATAATTTGTTTCTTTGATACCACAATTACTTCTGTCTTCCCATGATTCAAACTCAGGCCGATTCTTTAATTTTCTAACACCACAATGTCTATCATTTCCTGTAATTCTTTTTGACTTGTTGCTATCAAGACTGTGTCATCAGTATAACGTAAATTGTTTATATTGTGCCCACCAACCACAATTCCGGGCATATCAATTAAAGATCTCATTATATATTCACCGTAAATTGAAAACAAATCAGGTGAAAGTACACATCCTTGTCGTACGCCCTTCTTTATGCTTTGAAATGTACCTAAACATTTGTTATTCTTATAGCTGATGTTTGCTGCCAATACATAGTCTTTATTATTTGTAGATCTTTCCTATCAACGTTAAATTTTTCTAACAGTTTGATAACCTCTTCATGCTTCACACAGTAAAATGCTTTTTGTATAGTCAATGAAGCGTATATTCAAATCAGTCTTTACTTCTATAGCTCTTTCTGACAATGTCCTTATGATGTATATGGCATTGTTTGTACCTTTTCCTTCAACAAATCCACATTGTTCATCGCTGATTTCTGGTTTAATTTTGTTTCTGTTTCTTCTCATAATTATTCTCAGTAAAATCTTAGTCAAGACTTATTGCGCGATGGTCTTCACATTTTAAAGTGTCTGGTTTCTTTGGCATAGCTATAAATATGGATTTTAAAAGGTCATTTGGAATATACCCACTATTATAAATATCATTTAAAAGTTTAGTTATTATTTCAATTCCAAAATCTCCCAGTGCTTCGATTTCTTCCAGTGAGATGTTGTCTGGCCCGGGTGCTTTTCCCTTCCACATATTACGTATTGCATCCTCAACTTCTGCAGTCATTATTGGTGGACCATCATTGTTGGTCTGCAGTTCTACATCTGGTCTATTATCATCATACAATTCCCCTGTATACTCTGTCCACCTGTTAATTATATTACCATGCCTTGTTAATAAGTCACCATCTTTTGATTTCAAACATCCAGTGCTGTTACGTGTCATCCTTCCTGTTAACATTTTTATCTGATGGTACATGGAATGTGAGTCTTTCCTGTGATTTTCCCCAATCTCTGTAAACATTTGATTCTGACAGGCTTCTTTAGCCACTTTGGATTTGTTCACTATTTCTTTTTGTATTCTAGAGTATTCTTCTTTATCATTCTTTTTCTTCCTTCTTTCATCCATGAACTGCAGAATTTCAGTTGACATCCATTTCTTTTTTTTTTTTTTTTTTTGCAACCCAATGGGCTGGTGGGATTGTCTCTCTTTGATGTCTGCTGAAATGACTCACGCAACTTATCCCACTGTTCATCTATAGTCTGTATAATTTCAATTGCATTAATGCGGTTTTGTACAGTGACATCGTACTGTTCATTAATTGTACTAATAATATTATGGTAAAATTCAACATTTGTTTTTGTAAACATCAGCAAGCAAGGCCGCTGAGCTTGTTCTCTTCATCTAATATTTCTGTCTTAAATACCTCATCACATTACAGTCTATGATCGACCCATTATCTGCTTAGATCGCCCAATTTCAGGCCCAATACAATTAATCTAAAGCTAATGTGATAATATGGAGATTTACCAACGTGTTGATCAACGTTCTTCAAACTATAAGTAGCGGTGGGTCGCCAAATGTTTTTGTCCAGTCACGAAACTATGTAGGGTACATGGCTTTTCTCTTTAATGACTGCATTGTTGAATTAACACCTCATAATTCCTGCAGAACTTAAAATACGATAAATTTTACCCCACCAGGACACCACACAGAGCGATAAATACCCTTTGACACAAAGTGCCAAATTGCGGATGAAGATCCCCCTTGGAGAGGTCCCGGAAACACCGTTCACCTGTTAGGACATATTTAAGGCCCGGCTATATTTAGGGCCCCCGGGGGAGAACGGAAAGGGGGGGGGGGGGGTTCAAAATACCTCAAAATTGCACAAGAGGAGTTTATATGTACAATTTTTCCATTAGTAGAAAGGCTCCAAGAATTTCTAACTTCTAAGAAGCAGTATATTTAGTTTACCTGAAAAATAACTTCTTTGAACAGCTGATTATTTGTCAAATGCATTGTCGTTTACACTTGTGTTTGTTTCTGTTTTGTGGTTAGTTGTTAAGTGGGCCACGTTACAATTTTCCACGTTTTGGTGAGCCAAGGGTGTAAACATGTTGAGAAACACTGGTCTTAATCACAGCCTTGTGCGACATAATGCGTAAGTGCAAAACAGAGAAAGTGTTATTTCGTGTGCTTTTTGTAATGTCCTGTGTAATTTAGGTATTTTTTAAAGTTTGTTATTAATCTGATCTTTCCCTTGCTATGCGTGCATTTTAATGTCTTTGACTTAGAAGATTCTATGGGAATTCCAGGTTTAGCCCAAATTAAATTTTCTATTGTGCCTTCATTGTTAGTCAGCGGATCTTTTTTGGAATTTATTTTCATATTTGATATTTTACAAGCTGAACTTAGCCTCCTCACATGGTCTTTCAGTCTATTCCTCTCATTGTAGAACATGCACTGATTTTTTTTTTAAATATCCAGAAACTATGAGTTTTTAAAACCCTTTTGCTCGGATCTATGGATATCGCAACCCTTTGGCCTTGATTTCATGATAAATACCGTAAATCTGGGATAAATATGGTTAGTCTGCCTACCCCCCCCCCCCCGGAGTGAACCCGGACCACAAGGAGTACGTCACCCGGTCACCGAGAAATCAGGTTTAGCCAACTACGCTAGAGAGCCGGGCAACATGCACTGATAGTCTGGAAATGGTAGTTCGCTTTTTGTGAGTGGATCTAATTCTTCCTCTGGAAAGTTCCTCATTTTCTATATATTCTGGGTCGACTTCTTAAAAGCTGGCTTCTTTTGATATTCTGTCTGTTTTCAGTAAATAAATAGGGGAGAGTACACATACCTGCCTCGCCACTTTATTGATTGTTAACATATCACATACGCCTACCTGTGTTCTCACTATGCTTTGTGAAGTGTGATACTAGGTCATAATGTTAATCATGAAATCCTAAACAATGACGTTTAGTTTGTTTCTGTCTGCTCTATTGGAAGCCTTTTTATTTGGGGGGGGGGGGGGTATCTGCAAGTACAATATTAGGTTCATCGTCATATTTATTAGTTTTCTTTCGAACTTGTCTTAGTGTAAATAATCTTTCTATGCAACGCTTTTCCATTCATGAAACTAAACTGTGATGTACGTAAACGCTGTTTCCCTCTGGTCTATATGTTCTAATAAATTTGCAGACATTTTGTTTTCTATTGTTGCTCCACAGTGAAATACCTCTGTACGATGCACTGTCTTTTGTATTACCTTTCTTTCTTTTTTTTTTTAACTGTTATTATCAATCCCTGCTTATTTTGATTTTTTTTTCAATTTTTTTCCCATTGTCTGCCTATTACGATTGTCTGTTTTCCCAGTGGTGATTTTCTTTTGTCACACACTTGGTGCAGGCTTGGCTAAGCTGCTTCTGAAGACTATCTTGTGTGTCCTTTTTAAAGAAACATCGCCACTTAAAATGTTGTTGAATCCATCACGTTCGGAAGGAACACCACTTTGAGAGCTCTTCCTGGAGAGACATGTTTCATTCTCTTTAATTTGATATATTTTGTGTCTGTATTAAGCCCATTCTTTTTTCTTCAGGAAGGTTTGAGCTACGTCATTCTGAAGTTTGAAAAAAAATAGCTCAAAACCACAGAAATGATGTCTTCCTGAAAGAGTTAACAGTTGGTTGTCTGCACTAAATTCCAAGACGTTGTCCTGTTTTCCTTGTTTGTCTCTGTCTTGCAAATGCTGATTGTATGTTTATTAGAGCATTCCCACATATTTTCTTTTCTTTTTTCTTTGCCTTCACAGGCTTAAAACTCCGGCGGAAAGTTCTTGGTGTTCGTCCGCCTCCGGACTTTAGTCTTGCACAAGAACATGAGTATTGCGTGCACATCTGTTTCACAAATGCTGATTTTTTGTGTGCAAACGCTGTTCATTGTCTCTCAGGCAGATGTACTCCGACTTCGAAGAATGTCCCCGGTTAGTCGACTCTTACGACATGCTCTTTGGGAACACAGTGGGTCTATTCTTGTTTTTCTCTACAATGGAGCCCCGGAACCCACACGGGGAATTTCCACAGCTACTTTCCTATCTTCAATGAAATACACAAAGTGTATCCTGGTCGATAAACGCAATGTTGCAGGCCTACTTTCATTTTCTCATTTTACTTCTTTTACTGTCTGCTTTCTAAAAGCTGAATATTAATGTCTTGATTCACACTGAGGATGATTTAGCCTGTATTTTTATTGTCTCTTTAAATGTTATTAATCTAAAATCAGTGAGTCTTTTTTTCACTGTCCCCTTCCCCCCCCCCCCCCCCCCCCCCCCATTATCTGGGATTCTTGGCGCACAATTTGCCAAATTTGTCTGACCTAAAGTGCCATTTTGTCACGAACTGATTGTGTGGTTTTTGCCTGCAAATAATAATGTCCGTCACTTTATAACTTGGACCGATTTTTATCCCGCTTTGTACTTGAACTAATTAATTTTACTGTTCCTTATTGTAAGCATCTTTATTTTTGTTTCTGAATTTTTTTTTAAATTATGCAAATATTCTTTTTCTCAAAAAATAAATAAGTTTCTAGAAAAGAGTATCTTTCTACAATCATTTACAAACATATAAGTTTGTCCTCGTTCACCATTGTGTATTTTAATCCGATTTTACTATCGTAATGTCGTAATCCTCTTACATTCTTGAAGTAGATTTTTACTGCTGCCTTGTGTTTTGCTATTAAATTTTCTCCAGACGTAATGATCCTGTGCATTTTGTGGGTCTGTTCCTATTTTAACGTTTCTTTCTTTTCAGACTTGCCTACAGTGGTCTATTTATTGTCTGACCTGATATTTAACAAGCAGTGCAAATTTTTTCCTGATGTTTCATCCTTCATTTTACCATTCTGATACTTTCTAACATGTCTTTGTTTTTGGTCCCGCATTTTTCTTCAGCTGTTTCATTGAACTTATCTCTGAATGTACTCATTTTTTTTCGTATGTCATTCCTTGTTTTGGATAAGTTTGTCAAGCCTTTTTTTCTTCAGTTTGTAATAACGGCGAACGTTCAAGGGTAAACTTGAATAAACTAACAGTGTAAAGCCAGATTTACAATAACAGAGACAAGAGGCATTTAGAGGTCTATTTTTTTTTTATTTTTTTTTTTACGTATCCAGAAACCATGAGTTGTAAACCCTTTGGCTCGGTACTATGGATATCGCAACCCTTCGGCCTTGATTCCATTATAGATACCGTTAATCTGGGAGAAATGTGGCTTTTCTGCCTACCCCCTGGAGTGAACCCGGACCACAAGGAGTTCGTCACCTTGCGGCCGCGAAAGTCAGGTTTAACCAACTTCGCTAGAGAGCCGGGTCTATAATAGGGACAAGACAACATTGAAATCTGAAGCAATAGAAAAGACTATGGAGAGTAAGTAAGTATTATTTTATGTCTGCACTCGTAGATACTTGTGTAAGTTAGTTGTACAAAACAATTTGATTTGATTTAAACAGTAAATTTTGTGAGCTGGCTAAAATAAACATTCTGCTAATGTAAGCAGGTAGGGATTAAAGTGGAATCTAACAATCCCAATGTGATGATGGTATTTAAGCAAAATCTAATGTAATTTTTTGGGAGTAGAGATAGGGGTGCAGTTTGAAATGAAAGAAAAAAATTAAAGTTGCCTAAGCATCTATGGATGTAAGTTGATTGTAACAAATATTAACAAGTGTCAATAAGGCATATTATCTCCCACCCCCCCCCCACCCCCACCCCCTAATAGATCCCTTCAAATAGGCTGAAGTACACGCACTCTGTAAGCTGAACCACAAAGATAAATACACGACACCAGAGTTATGTGGCTTTGTCGAAGATAATAAACTATCACAGGCATTATAACTTGTGTACGAAAAATTGTATTGGAAAAGATAAAGACAAAATGATGAATAGTCTTGAAAAGGCCAAAACGAAATTGGAAATAATAAGTGACTGAAAGAAAAAAAGACTATTGTAAACTTAAAGACTGAGTGATATAAAGGAATAAAAACCATACATTACCAAATAAAACATTTGACCGGTTGAAGGATTCAAAGATGAAGTGTGTGGCTGATAGTTACAAAGTAGGAAAAAAAAAAAAACTGAAAAACTAAATGCTAGAGCGATTCAGTCAGAATGATCGCAGTATGGTCTAATAGGACTGTTTAGAAGTATGAAACCAGGAACATGTGAAAGACTTAAATTATGAAAAGTGGGCAGATAGAACCACGGATATGATGTAACATGAAAGATAAAAAGACTGCATTCATGTCATGAAATATTAACCCCCCCCCCCCCCCCCCCCCCCCCCCCCCCCCCCCCCCCCCCCCCCCCCCCCCCCCCCCCCCCAAAAAAAAAATTGTATTTTATTTTTAATTTAACTGACAGTCGAAATATTGTCAGAAATATTTTAGGTTTTTTTTAAAAAAATTTTTAGTCTTTACAATTTGCAGTTTAAATTATTTAAAACAAACACATGGTCAAGTCACACAATTTTAATGTTTTCCAACTTTCCTCTCCCAGCCTTCCATTGTTTAATAATTTCATTTGTAACTATGTCAAAATGTTTAATTTCATTCTGTTATTCTTTTAATGTGAATGCTGGAGAAACTGCGTAATGTCCTAACAGTGCAGCCAAGGCTTTGTTGAATCTCTTGTCTATGCGTGCAGACATTCACCAACAGGCTGGTCAAATTCACTAGCGGCAGCTGGGACTGACAACTGTGACGTACTATCTGATCCATCATCATCCGACATCCAAAGGTCATCTGTGTGCATTCTGAAACATATAATTATTGTTAAGTACAGGTATTAGATATGTGAACAATCTTGCGTGGGTTTTGAATCTTCATTCTATCTTGGGGTGGGCTGCTTGGGGAGGGAGGGAGGGAGGGAGGGGCTGGGGTTATACTCACTGACTCTCAAAAAGCGAATGCACGTGAGCAACACACTAACAAATTGTTGAACACGTGCGTTTTTTGCCGCAATAGATAGATATGGCAGTCTACCTGTAAGACAATCACAATGCACCAAAATCCATTTTGAGCAGTATAATAATAATAATAATAGTAATTTTAATAATAATAATAATAATAATAATAATAATAATAATAATAATAAGAAGAAGAAGAAGAAGAAGAAGAAGAAGAAGAAGAAGAAGAAGAAGAAGAAGAAGAAGAAGAAGAAGAAGAAAAAGAAGAAGAAGAAGAAAGAGGAGGAGGGGGAAATACCTATATGCTTACCAAATGCCTCTGCATTCCGCACACCAAAAACCTGTATAGCACGTAGTGATAGCCATAAATTTGGAATACAATTGTTAAGGTACGCAACATGATGTCGGACTTCTTCACCGCAGTCTGAGAAAGGTAGACATCCTATCCATTATCCTGACAAATAAATCGATCCAGATTTGTTCGTCCCCAATTGCCATGACTGAATCTGTATATGTCCCTTAACTATCAACAGGTAACACAAACAGCCGTACACGAGATTATTACAATATTTACCTGTTGGTGACACTGGGTTCTTCATCAACAAAGTCTCCGGTGCCTGTAATGACCGTCTCCTTAAAGTGTGACGCTGTCATCTGAAACAATGTTACATTTTTATTTAATAGTTATACGCTTGGCTGGGCAGTTCCAGAAAAAAAGAAAATTCAAGTTAATCGTCGAAGTGCAGAATGTGGATTAGAGAACTATTTACAGAGAGAAGTAAAGAAAGAAAGAAAGAAATTAAGAAAGAAAGAAAAAGAAAAAAAAAAGAAAGAAAGACAGATAACTGCCAATTAGGTGTTGAATACGCAGTCAAAGATGTGTCAATGCTTAACATGTACTTCAACACTGCAGTCTACAAGTTGCTAAAAGATGTCATCTGGTATGTTTTAACACGGGGACAAAGCTGTCACCAAAACTACTGGCCACCTGATATAAGGTTTTACGACTAAAGGCTCGAAGAAGGAGACGAAGAGCAAGGGGAAGAATATTTTGTAAAGAATTATGTGAGAAGTGAAAATAAAAAATTCAAAAACAAAAGGAATGTGAATACCTAAACATATTTTCAATAACGAAAGTGGAAGAGCTATCTTTAGAAAATAACAAAGCCTTACAACAATGAATCAGCAAATGATATGTATAATCAAATATATTAAGTGATGAAGAAACGTGGTCAGCAAACAAAGTACAACGCAGAACATTCGAAGTCGTACATTTTTGGATGAACAGGAGAGTAGGTCGCATTTCGTTAGCATAAATATTTTTTTTTAAATCCACTACAACTGTGTGATGGAGACTGAGAATGAGATCATAGTGTTAAAAAAAATCGAACAAATAACATATATACATACAACAATCAATCAGTCGATCAGGATGTCATATACAGCACGTCGCTTTCTTTAAGGCTGGTCTGAAAATATCCCTTCATCTAGCCAATTCCCCAGCCTAGTGTGCTTCCTTAGTCAAATGCATCTTCTGCGTACTGTATCCTCTTTTAGGAAATAACACCCTCCATCGCTGCTCCATGTCTAAAATACATCAGCTTTCAGGTGTGGATACTGTTTATGAGCCAGTTCTCCTTGGTTTTCAGGCCATATTGGATGTCGACTTTGTTCTTCTTCCTGGTCCTCAGTATTCTATGAATTTGTTTGTACCATTTCAGTTCAAAAAGCCCCGACTTTCTTCTTTAAAGACTGAGTGGAAGCCCATGACGTCACATCTAAAAGTTGCCACAGGAAAGACGTATTATCTCAACATTTTTACTTTAACTTGCTTGCAGGTGCTAAGAAGAAATTTTCAAGAAGCAGGATGCTCAAAGATTTTAACACACGTGACAATCCTGATAAATACGCCATTTGATCTTCTTCTGTAGCATTCCGAGCCCTTGAGGTTTATTGGTGCAGATATTACCCGCCTCCATTCATCTCTCTGGTCGACCTTCTCTTTCCAACATCAAGTGATATGTCTATTGGAAATTATCTCTCCGTCGTCTTCTTCATCTGCTTCGGGGTCTACGATCACTCAGACCAACTGTGTATACAGTTTTTACCACTCTGCCATCTGATATTCTCTCGATATTCCCCAGCCATTTCAATCTATTAGCCCTCACGATGACAGTGATCAATAGTGATTGAAACAGATTACGAATTTCGTTGTAGCTTCTCACTCTCACTTCCCCACTCATTGATGGGTCCAAAGAGTCGTCGAAAGACTCTTTTCTAAACTTTGTAATAAGGCTTTATTTCTTTTAGTTGTGCTTAAAGTTTCAGCGACCTTTAAAACGACTGGTCTTATCAACGTTTTATCTATTTTGATCTTGATGTGGCTAGCTAGAGACTTTGACATGAGTAGATATTTAAGGGCATAGGTTACTTTTTTTTCCGGATTGTATTCTAGATTATATCTCTTCTCTCAGCATGTTGAAGCTTGGTCCCTCGTCTGACACACAAAAGGAAAATGCAGAGCCCTGGCACAAAACCAAAATCCAAATAGACATGATGGGAAACTGGTTATCGGTTGAACGGCGTTGCCTTGGGGAGTGTAGGTGTCAGCGAAAAATCACGATTTTCCATTAGAGCTTACAGCAGGTGTACAAAGAACACCGATCAAAGAAGAAGAAGAAGAAGAAGAAGAAGAAGAAGAAGAAGAAGAAGAAGAAGAAGAAGAAGAAGAAGAAGAAGAAGAAGAAGAAGAAGAAGAAGAAGAAGAAGAAGAAGAAGAAGAAGAAGAAGAAGAAGAAGAAAAAGAAAAAAAAACATATTTTACTAGCCTCCGTAATCATGTTTCTCCATATCTTGTATCATGGTATGTTTGGCATGGCAATCCATGATAAGTCCAAACAACTGACCAGATGTTGACTCGAACACCGGGCTGTCACTCCGATATGTAAGTAGCTAATCTACAGCGGCTTCTGGAATTTACAACGATCCGTTGTTATAAATCATTATTTGAAAAGTACTGGACGGAAATGTCCAGGTCAAGAGGTTGAGACCACCATTTAACGGATAAGACAAAATCAAGAGATGGACAAACAGCAGTCTATAGAGAGTGTAAAATCAAGACAATAAAGTCCATATTAGCATATTGGAGATTCATTGCAGCCAACCTTGACTGTAGAGAGGGCAACTAATTGATTCTAATTAAGTTAAAACAAAAACAGACATTAGTATCTGGTTTGAGAAAATGTGTAATCGATAGTTTGAAAAAACTTACTTGAGTGTATTCTGCCTGAAATATTTTGCCAGTCTCCTTTCTGGAGAATTTGGAAACTCTAACAATAAAGAGGCTTCTTTAGCCGTCAGATCTGTGTTCACATTTCCCGACTGGACCTTCACCTCAGAAGATCTGACAGATACTGGAGCAGTGGGGTTGCCGTAGACTACCAGTCTATCAGCTTGTCTGTTTTGTTCAGATAGAGTAGACTGTCCATTTGTTGCAGTCTCTGGATATGATACTGCGTTACTGGTGTTCTGTTTCAAACCGTTAAGATGGGCGCACGACTTCAGTTTGAGCGAATCAGCATAGGTCTTTGGTAAATTTACATCGCATCCTGCATTGATCGTTTCTGAATGTGCTTTGAAGACAGCAATCTTCTTATCGGTAGGCTCAGATTCACTTAAAACTGCCTGTTTTCTTTCTGGACAATTTGGAAACTCTAGCAATAAAGAGGCTTCTTCAGCCGTCAGTTCTGTGTTCAGTCTATCAGCTGTGAACACAGCGTGTCTGTCTTGTTCAGATGGAGTAGACTGCCCCGTAGTTGCAGTTTCTGAGCATGGTACTGCGTTACTGATGTTCTGTTTCAAACCGTTGAGATGAGTGCACGGCTTTAGTTTGAGCGAATCCGCAAAGTTCTTTTGTAAATTTACATCGCATCCTGTATCGAATGTTTGCGAATTTTCTTTGGAAACAACAATCTTCTTATCGGTAGGCTCATGTTCACTTAAAACTGCGGTAAAATGTCCTAACTTTGGTTTCAGTTGACCAGGACGATATTTCAATTTAACAGAATCACTGAGACATTTTGGTAATTTGAAATCGCATAAGGCATCCATCTTTCCTGAATCTATTATGGGAGCAGCAGATTTCTGTTTCTCATACGCTGAGAGACTTAAAGATGCAGGAAAATGTACCCATTCTGACTCAGATAGATTGGTGCAACAGTTCAGATCGGAAGAGTTAACACGACCTTTTGAGCTCTCCTGTGCTGGATCAGTTTTCACGAATTTTGTTGGTGAGACATGAATTTCATTATTCGTATACTCAGCCGATTGTAACACTGTAGAAAAGAGTCTCCCCTTAGGCTTCTCCTTAACAGTGGAAGGATTAGACTGGTCTGTTTGCAGATCAAAATCCGATGCTGTATCCACCTTTCCTGAATTTATTTCAGGGACAGCAGTTTCCAAACTCGCATTTTCGGATGCTCCTAAAATTAAAGCAGATTGGTTTTCCGTAGCTCCAGAATTCAGAGAATTGGGCAATAGTGGCATCTTTCTTGGTTTTGAACTAGTTACATAAGTGTTAGTGTCATTTTGGCGAGGTTTAAATTCCGCAGCTTTAGGGTTCAGTTTGAATGAATCATTATCGCTTCTAGGTTTGTTAGGTGTATATAACAATGCGATCTTTCTTAGATTAGAATTAGATGCCTCTTTCTTCTGATTCATTTGTTCAGCTATTGAGGAACTATTATTCTTTGGCTTCTGGGTTGATGGATCCTTTTTCTGTCTGTATGGTTTGAAGATGAACATTTTCTGTTCATGTACGCTTAAAGTTGAAACAAAAGGCGTCCACTTTGGTTTTGAAGCCTTTTTGGTAGAGTTCGATTTTACTGTACCAGAACAGCTCTGTGGTTTGTCAGATGTGCTGACGATTAATTCTCGTGGTTTGGTTCCATGCACGCCACATGTTAACGGTGATAGAAGACTGAGTGTCTCCTTGGAAACTAAAGCAGGAAAGGAACACACAGAAATATCCAATTCCATAACTGTCGGTGTGTCATTTTCTGAATCTTCATGGGGTCGATTGACGATTTCATGAATCTTCACTTCTGCCGATTTAATTTCTCTTGTCCCAGCCATAGTTATAAAATGTGTCTGAAAAAACATGGTTGAAATATTATTTTTATTTATTGCTTAAGATACCGACAGTCAGACTGGCTTACAGGCGAACGGACATGTAGGACATAAACACGTGATTAGAATAACTCAAGTTTTCCTACTCCATAATTTTTATATGTGCGTAATAATAAAAATATACAAACACAAATGCGACGCGTTTTGGTCAATAAATTAGGGAGAGCGCTCCAGTAATTTAGAAATGGTAAGACATTATAATTAAGATAAGAATTCATTAACGTCCTATTTCTTCTTGAAAATCGCTGAGATCTTTTTAATTCTCCCCTCTCTTCCCAGCTCTCTTTTAAGAAAAAAAAAAAAAAAAAAAAAAAAATAATAATAATAAATTTATTCTGTCTTATATATATTTTGTTGTATATATCTCATCTTCATCATTGTGTAACTTGAGATGTTGATATAATGTATAAACAACCGACTATTTTCCTTTTTTTTCCCCCTTTTTGTGTGGCTCTTTCTTTCATGGATTCTGTTGACGAAGAAAGTTGTCTAGAGCGCGCCCTTTTTCTGCTTTCCAAGATACATAAACCTGAAAACCCAGGCAGACCGATTGTGCCTGCGCCTGTACCAAAGAACTCATATCTGAGTTCCTCGACCGTATCTTGCAGCCCTAGTGGTTGGTTTCCCGTCGTACATTAAAGACACCAACCATGCTATCTCTGTCTTTCGATCTGGTTCATGTCTTCTTCTAGGTAATCTTCACCTTAGATACTACCTCTCTCTACACGTCTGCTCGACATTCTGTTGGTCTTTACGGTTCTTTCTAAATCGACGAGTAACCCTTGCTATATCCACTGACCTTTTGGTACTGATCACTCTAAACTCGAGTTTAGTGGCCACTGTCTTAACCTGATCAGCGGCGTCGCTATGGGCACCAAGATGGGACCTAGCTATGCATGCCTCTTTAATGACTACCCCGAGCATCAAATACGTCATTCATACACCGATAGGCTCCCTGAGTTCTTCAAGATGTATATCGATGATTGGATCGGTGTCACCGATATACCCCTAACTAAACTGCAGGACATCATTCACTTTTTATCAGACTTCCAAACCAGCGTCCAATGCACTTCCAGGATTTCAACATTATCGGTGGATCTCACTGTCACCGTTGATTCTAAAGGCATCAGCGCCTCTGTGTACTGTAAGCCTACTGATTCCCACATATTTCTTTTCTACACGCCTTCTCATGCCTCTTCCTGCATGGACTCCATACCTTTCACCCAACTTCTACGCCTTCGCAGACTATGCCAGGTGAACGACGACTTTCACCAAAAGGCCCTGGAAATGCTGGACTTTTTCCGGCTTCGAGGCTATTCTACACCTGTCTTCTCTGCTGCCTTTCACCGAGAACGGTCTATCCATCGAACCGAGGCCCTTGATTGCATTCCTGACAGTTCTGGTTTCGAATTCGTATTAAGTCGGAATAATTTCCATATTGACCTTAGCTCCAAGGTCAGTCCAGCCTAATATGCATGTAATGTAATGGGTTAGAAAGTTAAGGTGACTGCCGTGCTGGTGACCACACCACTCGATGAATGCCGATTTTAAAAAAAAAAGTCCAAAAAAAAAAAAAAAAACTGGTCATTTTCATCTGTGTTTATGATTCACATACTCAACACACATTTGTGAGACTTGTCATTCTCTCCAAATTAAAAGTGAAATAATGTAAGCACTTAGAATCCCACATACAATATGAAGCCATGAAAAAAATTAGTTCCACACATGAAACATTGCATTAAAAAAGAGGAAGGGGAGGGCGAACTCAGTAGTACCGCACACAAAGCGTGCCGATGAAAAAATGATTAGTTTGCAACATGAAAGATTACATTTTGAAGAAAAAAAGTAGAAGATTAAAAAAATTGTTAAAAAGAAGAAGCCGAGGAGGCAAAGAATGTAGAAGAGAAGGAGGAAAAGGCGAAAAAACTAGTCAAATCATAAAAAAAAGCAGCATAAGAAGAAAAAGCAGAAGAAGAAAAAGCATCTGCTGCAGCAGCAGCAGCAGCAGAAGAAGAAGAAGAAGAAGAAGAAGAAGAAGAAGAAGAAGAAGTAGAAGAAAAAGAAGAAGAAGAAAAAGAAGAAGAAGAAGAAGAAGAAGAGAAGAAGAAGAAGAAGAAGAAGAAGAAGAAGAAGAAGAAGAAGAAGAAAGAAGAAGAAGATGAAAAAAAGAAGAAAAAAAAGAAGAAGAAAAAGAAGAAGAAGATGATGAAGAAGAAGAAGAAGAAGAAGAAGAAGAAGAAGAAGAAGAAGAAGAAGAAGAAGAAGAGAAGAAGAAGAAGAAGAAGAAGAAGAAGAAGAAGAAGAAGAAGAAGAAGAAGAAGAAGAAGAAGAAGAAGAAGAAGAAGAAGAAGAAGAAGATAAAGAACCATGGAAGAAGATAAAATGAATAAAGCTGAAGGAAAAAAGAAGTATAGAGGAAATTAGCTATCCACACGAAACAATAAATTATGTAAGTGATTAATTATTTACATGAATCATTACAATAATTCTAGAGATCAGTTCTTCACAAGAAACATTACATTACGGAAAGCAATAGTTGTCCTAAACGGCCGAAGGGGCTATTTTTTTTTTTTTTTTTTACGAAAATCTTCAAATTATGAAAGACCTTCAAAGTAGATTCTTATCGACAATATATCTTCATTTCACTTTGACCCATTCAGTGCAAAAGTCCGTATCGCCTCATTAGTAAACACCACAGCGTGTGGAGACTAACGAGACCAGACATGTATTGGTTTCCAATCTTCTTGTCTTTTTGCATAATGCAATTTCCTGGCTACACTCCTTTTAACACGCTGTGCTTAAATATAAAAAAAATCCTCACCTGCACATTCGTGGCGAGAGCATTAGCCATGCGGCTGCAAATCCATAGGCTTAAAGACCGCCCCGCCCCTTTTTCTGCCTACACCGCAAAAGTGGTATAACAAAGACAGTAATTGGCAGTTCTTCAGTGTGAGAATTGTTGCAGATTTAGTCACTTTGTTCTAACAAATGGCTTACGTCTCGCAGAGTATTCAGGATATCCGCCTAATCCATGGCTTGTCTGCCCTTCACAGTAGCATCATCTGCAGGTATGTTAGCTTTCTCAATTACTTGCCCACCTGTGTGCCCCTGCACGGAAATTAATCTTATCTTTGTCAGCCCCGACCATCTCAAAGACAAAATCCACTGACTTGGTATCCAGTCCGTCTCTATCTTCCGGAGCATTCTCACCGAGGCACTGATAAGGCATGTGTGGATGAAGGCCAGTGTTCCCAGTCATGATATTGCTTTGGTCATTGCCATGACCTCTATAGTGAAGATCTCAATAATAAACCATGGATGTGATCAACATTAAATTACCCCAACCCCACCCACTCCACGTTCAAAACAATATATAAATACAAATGTATATTTGAGGGAACAAACATTCAGTCATAGTAACATTATTATACAATTTCAATGAAAGTAATAAACGTGTTGTGAATTTTAAAAGAACTCATTAGGTATAACTTATTGTAAAAGAAAACAAGAAAAGCTAACTTGTCTCTCATAATCGTTCTCGTCTAATCGGTTCACAAATGTAAACAATGTGTCACCAGCGTTCATACCAACAACAGCCATGTCAGAAGTGCTTGTGTCATATACTGTAGCTGAACTAGTACACACGACAGTACCTGAAATGTCACAGAAACCTTGCCTGTGTTTGACACCAACTTCAACAACCTCATTCTGTGCGAGCCATAATGAAATGGATACGACAAACAGTCCATTAAAAGGAGCTATGAACACCCCACTGTCTTCTTTAAAGTTCTGCCCAACGTTGGAGAAGCTGATCTCGTAGTTCTGTATAATGTCTTCCTCGGTGACGTCTCCAAAGAACGACGCTGTAGCAGTAAATCCAAGGCCCGGTCTGTCGGACTTCAGTTCTGTAAAATAATCAGCAGGACATGGTCCCGTTTTTCTATTACTTGTTTTAAAAAAATACAGTGCTTAATTGTAACATTGATAAATAAAGTCCGCCACAGAAGCAGCATCAAATGTTTTATTAACAAGTATGTGTGATCACATTTCACGTACTCAAACAGAACGCATTTATAAGCAAACTCATATTTGTTTATTGACAGCCTGTCGAGAATATTCCTACTGCCTTTTCCTGTCTCTTTATTCCAAAACTATGTCCAATTGTTGTAACATTTTCCAGCTGTTCTAATCTTATTTGAAAGCCATTATAATATTTCCCACCTGTTCTTTTTTCTTCTTCTGAAAGTCAGGTGTCTTATGGACTTACATAACAAGACAACAATGTCAAATGTACTGAAATATCTGAAGACAGAGATGGGTTAAAAGCCGGGACTTTATGTCTGTTTACAACCTGTATGTCATAACAGCATCATTCCCTCGTTTGGGATGCAATTTTTCGTTATTTTGAAGCCCCACACTAGCTCTTGCCAGGGGTCGCAATATGGCCTGACGGCTAAACGCGGTTTCTAGGACCTCTCCACGGGTGACCCTCATCTGCATGGTGGCACCTTGTGTCATCGGGTGCTTATGGCTTGTGTGATGTTCTGGTGGGGTAAAATGTACGACTACTCCCTATATTTTATTGCTATTATTATTATTATTATTATTATTATTATTTAATATTATTATTATTATTTAATATTATTATTATTATTATTATTATTATTATTATTATTATTATTATTATTATTATTATTAATAATATTATTATTAAGAACATTATTTAGAAAATAACAACGAGAACAACAAGAATAAGAACATAAGATAAGTGTTTAGAAGATGTGTGAGTTACCTAATTGTTGTAATCTTGGTGACATAACTGCAACCTCCTGGATGACCTGGGTCAGCTGTTGGAGTATAATAAACATTACATTATGTTATATTATAGTATGTTATATTATTTTAGGTTATGTTATAGAGTATGATGTTATGTTATCTTTGTTTTTGCTATGTTAAAATATAAACTATGATTTGTGATGTTATATTGAAATATTTTTTTTGGAGGCATTCTGAACCCTTAAATTTTATCCACTCATCTCTCATTTAAGTACTCTGGGGCACACATGGCAAGCGGCACATGGAGATTCAGCATCATAGAGAATAACATTTATTTGCGCAGCTTTCTAAAAGCTGTCAAAATGACGAGGATATAGTCTGAAGACAAACGGGTTGGGGAAGCTACCACATCAATATTTCAAAAAAAAAAAAAAAACACTTTTATCACAAAATAGGGCAAACAACGTCAGTGAAAGCTTGATTAAGAAAGCTCACTAATTACCGCCTGCGTCCCAGTGTCAGAGGGAACTTTTGTTAATTGTTTTTAAAACCTCCTTTCGGAAGTTGCCGTAGACCCTAATATAACCCAACCTATAAGTTGAACAGGTTTCTGATCCTCATCCGAATGGTAGTATTTTGTATCATCAGATGTTTATATCTCTTGTGTGATGTCCACGTGGGGTTAACCGTCAGTCAGAAAAGAGCACGAGGCGAAAGATCTGTTGAGAGACTGAGTTCGTTTCAGCTAGGCTGCCATGAGAGCGAAGTCCTGCAAGAGACCTGCTATATGATGACGATAAAGTGAAGTTCTAAATCAACAACACAGGGATCGTATGGAAGTAGGGCAGATAATATATGCCGATTTTATTAGACAATATTTTTTTCCCTGTCCAAATGTGGGACGCGAATTGGTGTTATTGCATAAACGCCCCCCGCCCCCGGCTGTAGTAGGAGCCCTTACATAACCGACGGTTTGAATGGTGTTTCTGGGACTTGCGTCCATGTGATTCTAGTCCAAATGGTGGCACTTTGTGTCACCGGGCGGTTACCGCTCGTTGTGCGGTCCTGGTGAGTTAAAGTCAAAGATACTTGAAATGAAATTCAGCTGCTCTCTTGCTTGTATATCAAACGATTATGTTATATTATTTATTAATTCTGTTATTGTATTGCCATTTTTGTCGATGTCTGTTCGTATGTTGCCCTCTTCCACGTTACCTGTGAGTCATTAAGTCATGCTATGTTTTTTGTGACTTAAATTTTATAAATCGGTCGTTCACGTTGTGTTTTCTAAATATGTATTTCCCTTGTAGCTTTTCCGATGTAGCTAATCGTACTTCATTTATTTAAATGTACCACAAAAAAATATATAAAACCTTTTTGATATTCTCATCTCGGGTGCTGGACCGTTGACTGAAACAAGTTCTGAGTTGTTCTAGTGGAGTCAGTCGGTCGTTTAACATCTGACACAGGATCCGGAACTGAAAATTGATATAAGAACTTCATTTATTTGTAACACGCTTGCTTGTATAAGCTGTTATTCTTTAGGTCAATCAGTCAAGTGATGTCTCCGCCATGACAGTTGCCTGTTTTAAATTTCTTTTGTTGTTGTTGTTGTATTGTAACTCTTTATGTTCTATTTATTGTTCTTTGCCTAGACGAGGCCACGCGCCTTACGAGGTCAGCAACTTAAAAAAAAAACTTTTGTATTTTAGGTTTAGCTTCCTGAGCATAGACTCCTCCTTTATTTCTTCTTTGCCTTCACGAGCTGTTTGTTCCGGGGCGGCAGGGTGGGAGGGGGGGCGGCCCTAATTCTGCCTCCATAGGTGGACTTTGGTCTTTTACCAGATCCTATGCTTTATGTGATCTGATTCTGTGTCCACTTGTGGACTTTGGTCTTTTACCAGTTCTTGAGCTTGATGTGATCTGATTCTGTGTCCACTTATGGACTTTGGTCATTTACCAGTTCTTGAGCTTGATGTGATCTGATTCTGTGTCCACTTATGGACTTTGGTCATTTACCAGTTCTTGAGCTTGATGTGATCTGATTCTGTGTCCACTTATAGACTTTGGTCTTTTACCAGTTCTTGAGCTTGATGTGATCTGATTCTGTGTCCACTTATAGACTTTGGTCTTTTACCAGTTCTTGAGCTTTATGTGATCTGATTCTGTGTCCACTTATAGACTTTGGTCTTTTACCAGTTCTTGAGCTTCATGTGATCTGATTCTGTGTCCACTTATAGACTATAGTCTTTGGCCAGATCTTGAGCTTTATGTGATCTGATTCTGTGTCCACTTATAGACTATAGTCTTTGGCCAGATCTTGAGCTTCATGTGATCTGATTCTGTGTCCACTTATAGACTATAGTCTTTGGCCAGATCTTGAGCTTTATGTGATCTGATTCTGTGTCCACTTATAGACTATAGTCTTTGGCCAGATCTTGAGCTTCATGTGATCTGATTCTGTGTCCACTTATAGACTATAGTCTTTGGCCAGATCTTGAGCTTTATGTGATCTGATTCTGTGTCCACTTATAGACTATAGTCTTTGGCCAGATCTTGAGCTTTATGTGATCTGATTCTGTGTCCACTTATAGACTATAGTCTTTGGCCAGATCTTGAGCTTTATGTGATCTGATTCTGTGTCCACTAATAGACTATAGTCTTTGGCCAGATCTTGAGCTTTATGTGATCTGATTCTGTGTCCACTTATAGACTATAGTCTTTGGCCAGATCTTGAGCTTTATGTGATCTGATTCTGTGTCCACTTATAGACTATAGTCTTTGGCCAGATCTTGAGCTTTATGTGATCTGATTCTGTGTCCACTTATAGACTATAGTCTTTGGCCAGATCTTGAGCTTCATGTGATCTGATTCTGTGTCCACTTATAGACTATAGTCTTTGGCCAGATCTTGAGCTTTATGTGATCTGATTCTGTGTCCACTTATAGACTATAGTCTTTGGCCAGATCTTGAGCTTTATGTGATCTGATTCTGTGTCCACTTATAGACTATAGTCTTTGGCCAGATCTTGAGCTTTATGTGATCTGATTCTGTGTCCACTTATAGACTATAGTCTTTGGCCAGATCTTGAGCTTTATGTGATCTGATTTATCTGTGTGCAGACAGATCGTTGCCTGCTTCCCGTGCATGTTAGACTGCAGTGGGTATGTCCCACCATTGCCTGCTTCCCGTGCATGTTAGACTGCAGTGGGTATGTCCTAAAGTTGCCTGCTTCCCGTGCATGTTAGACTGCAGTGGGTATGTCCTAAAGTTGCCTGCTTCCCGTGCATGTTAGACTGCAGTGGGTATGTCCTAAAGTTGCCTGCTTCCCGTGCATGTTAGACTGCAGTGGGTATGTCCTAAAGTTGCCTGCTTCCCGTGCATGTTAGACTGCAGTGGGTATGTCCTAAAGTTGCCTGCTTCCCGTGCATGTTAGACTGCAGTGGGTATGTCCTAAAGTTGCCTGCTTCCCGTGCATGTTAGACTGCAGTGGGTATGTCCTAAAGTTGCCTGCTTCCCGTGCATGTTAGACTGCAGTGGGTATGTCCCACCATTGCCTGCTTCCCGTGCATGTTAGACAGCAGTGGGTATGTCCCACCGTTGCCCGATATGAAATTTTAGAGACCCACACTGCCAGCCATGTAGTCCCAGTCTTAAATTGATACAAGGAAAATATCTGATAAGTAAAGACAGGCATTTTGATATTGACCAGATTGCCTGTCTAATACTGACTGGTCTATAATCATACAACGTTAGAAGATAGTAAACACATCACCCGTCTTGTGTTAACTGCTTTATAAACGTATAGGCCATGAGGATGTGATCACATTACCCTCTAGTGCTGATTTGTCTGTAAACATAAAGGGCTAGAAGATATTGATCACATCACCCGTTTAGTGCTGACTGGTGTATAAATATATAGGCCAAGAAGATGTGTCTACATCACCCATCTAGTGATGACTTGTCTATGAACGTAAAGGCCACAAAGATTAGTCCACATAGCCCGCCTAGTGCCGACTTGTCTACAAACATATAGGCCAAGAAGATGCGTCCACATCATCCGTCTAATGATGACATGTCTATAAACATAAAGGCCAGGAAGATGTGTCCACATCACCCGTCTAGTGATGACTTGTCTATAAACATAAAGGCCAGAAAGATGAGTCCACATCACCCGTCTAGTGCCGACTTGTCTACAAACATAAGGGCTAGGAAGATGTGTCCACATCACCCGTCAAAAGCTGACTTGTCTATAAACATAAGGGCTAGGAAGATGTGTCGACATCACCCGTCTAGTGCTGACTTGTCTATAAACATAAGGGCTAGGAAGATGTGTCCACATCACCCGTCTAGTGCTGACTTGTCTATAAACATAAAGGCTAGGAAGATGTGTCCACATCACCCGTTTAGTGCCGACTTGTCTATAAACATAAGGGCTAGGAAGATGTGTCCACATCACCCGTCTAGTGCTGACTTGTCTATAAACATAAAGGCTAGGAAGATGTGTCCACATCACCCGTCTAAAGCTGACTTGTCTATAAACATAAGGGCTAGGAAGATGTGTCGACATCACCCGTCTAGTGCTGACTTGTCTATAAACATAAGGGCTAGGAAGATGTGTCCACATCGCCCGTCTAGTGCTGACTTGTCTATAAACATAAATTCCAGAAAGATGAGTCCACATCACCCGTTTAGTGCCGACTTGTCTATAAACATAAGGGCTAGGAAGATGTGTCCACATCACCCGTCTAGTGCTGACTTGTCTATAAACATAAGGGCTAGGAAGATGTGTCCACATCACCCGTCTAGTGATGACTTGTCTATAAACATAAAGGCCAGGAAGATGTGTCCACATCACCCGTCTAGTGCTGACTTGTCTATAAACATAAAGGCCAGGAAGATGTGTCCACATCACCCGTCTAGTGCTGACTTGTCTATAAACATAAGGGCTAGGAAGATGTGTCCACATCGCCCGTCTAGTGCTGACTTGTCTATAAACATAAGGGCTAGGAAGATGTGTCGACATCACCCGTCTAGTGCTGACTTGTCTATAAACATAAAGGCCAGGAAGCTGTGTCCACATCACCGGTCTATAATGCTGACTGGTGTAGAGACATATACGGCTATAATGAATTCACATTGCCAGATATGGTAAGAGAGAGAGAGAGAGAGAGAGAGAGAGAGAGAGAGAGAGAGAGAGAGAGAGAGAGAGAGAGAGAGAATGAGAGAGAGAGAAAGAAGGAGAGAAAGAAAGAGAGAGAGAATATGCTGAAAAAAGGTTACAGTACCCAAGCATTAACCTGGCGAGATCTATTGCCACAATAAGTATGCAGTTAAACCATTTTCAGTGCGTATAAGACAGAAGACGGTCGACACAATGAACTTACGTGTGGTCATTGTCAGGTTTAATTTCAATCTCCTAAATAACATCTTACTGTATTGAAAAGTTCACACTCACATTTGTCTTTCCTTTCTCAGCCTCTTTCTTGACGTCTTCTATTTGTTTCCCACTGCCTGCTTCCAATGTCTTAATTCTTGTCTCTAGTTCTCTCAAAAAGGTCGTTTTCTGATCTTCTCCTTCAGATATTAAATGAACAGCATTGGTGTTAGTCGTGGCCTTGTCTGCCAGGTCACGCGTGACATGTTCTATATCCTGATGTATGTTGCTGTAGTGATCCACGATTCTACAAATTCTAGCATCTAGTATATAGAGATTTTCTTTCATATACTCCATCTGATCATGTAGGTCACCAAGTTTATCTGTCAGTACTGCCTGAGATTCCATCACTCCTTTCAATCTGTGAGGTGTTGTAGATAACTTCTGCAGTTGTTTCTCCAGACTTTGCAAACGTGTCTCCTGTTCTTGGTTTAATGCAACTTGTGTATCGGTTATCTCACTGATTTGTTCTTCGACTTTTCTAAACCTTGAGTTGTGCTTCTTGTCTGACTCTGATAGTTTGGACAATATTTCTTTCAGTTTTTGATCAGTACCACTTTGTTGTTCTGCAAGGTTTTCTGAATTGCTACGAAAGGAGCACACAGTCTCTTCAATGACTGTAATTCTGGCTAAAGCCGACTTCAGCTCCGTTTCATCTGTGGGAAATTTAAAACAAAAACATATTAATGATAACAGAGACAAAACACAATTCAAAAAAGTTAATGCTGGCAGGTTTCTATCAACATGTTGTCAGTAACAACAGCATGAAGCAATGATTGGACTTTGAGACAACAGCAAGAACTCTTCACGTACCCATGTCTTGGCATAACTCTCAAGACATTTTCAGCAACCTAAACTACAAAGATCTGAGCACAATCCGCAGAGGAGATATAATGACAAGATATTCCTCCTCAATAGAGAAATACATAGGCAGACTACAGGCATACCGATATACTGTGTGCACATTTCTTTCGAAAAGACTCTACATTTGAGACGACTCGAGACAAAAAAGATGCTAAAACTCCTTCATCGTCAACTCGCCTACATTATGCAAACATACCCCCCCCCCTCTCGCCCTCTTTTTCTCCTTCCCTCCTTCTTTTCCCCTCTAGCCAAATTCACGCACTCACAAATTGACATCTGCATCCATAGGTGGACTTTTTTCCGTTTACCAGATCTTAAGCTTTATGTGATCTGATTCTGCGTCCACTTGTGGACTTTGTTACCAGATCTTGAGCTTAATGTGATCTGATTCTGTGTCCACTAGTGGACTTTGGTCTTTTACCAGATCTTGAGCTTGATGTGATCTGATTCTGTGTCCACTTATGGACTATAGTCTTGGACCAGATCTTGAGTTTTATGTTTTCTGTTTTATCTGTATGCAGACAGATCGTTGCCTGCTTCTCGTGCATGTTAGGTTGCAGCGGGGTGTCCCACCGTTGCCCAATATGAAACAGTACATGGTTATTGTTTTCGACATTGTATGAATAATTGAAACATGACTGACCAACCTGCACACTGAACAGGCTCTGTTGCCTGTCTGCATGGTGCTGTAGCTGTAGAAGTTAGTGCTGCTGTTGAATTAGCCGCTTTTGTTGACTGTAATGCTAGATCAGGCTGTTCGCAAGAAATATGGTTTGCTGCAACAGTCGCTGATGAATCTGTCAAGAATGGAGGAGACAGTCAAATAAATTCAATAATTTCAGAGATCATAATTTAGGTTTAACGAGATCATAATTTAGGTTTGCTCACGAACATATGAATCAGTGCTGCAGTCACCTTTCATAAGCTACAGAAGAATTTCTGAACAGATCACGAATTGCGAGGAGCCGCCGTGAACGGTTTGAGCTAGCATGTGAATTAGAAGGTCGTGGACGGAAGGGGGATAGCTGGTTCATTGCCTCTACTGCGTGATAGACTGCAGTGGGTATGTGTTAAGGGCATATTTTTTTTTTAGAAAATGACCATGTCTCCCAGGTCGACCCAGTCTTGACTGTTTACCACGTGGAGTTATGGGAAGTAAAGGCGACAGGCTCCATGCTGACTAGATGACGCACTAAATGGCTATTGGTCTATAAATTATAGGTCTGGCCCTATATACCCAGTTCGCCTAAAGGCATAGAGAAGGGTCCCTTACTGACTGACTGACTTACAAGTAAGTCAGTTATGTTTCCCTATGGCTGGATCTGCACCACTGGGTGGTGAACTGATACATGACAAGGCAGATGTGGTCACGGCCCTCTGGGAACAAGCAACGGAATCAGTAGAGAAACAAGATTATTATGGCCTGGAAAGAATGAGGCACCTGGATGTCCTCAGAGGGTCTAGCCGGCTCGCTACACTCAGAGGAAAGGCAAGACGGACATATAACCAAAATGTGACCGGTACCATCAGTATAGGAACTCTGCGCTGGCTGCTGAAGATGAAGACGGAGCACGCATGGAAATGCCCTGATTGCTGTGATGTTAATTCTTGACCCAACTCAACTCAACTCAACTTACCTACAGCTACTTGGCGTATTATTTTGCGGAAATCCTTTCCAGCACTGAAATTTGTCAAGAGAGATACCAGCAGAGGGATTTTTTAAATATCAGAGCAGCATTTACGCGGGATCTACTATCCTAAGATCTGAAGAGGGACAACATTCTTTGCTTACATTGTTGGGAATAAAGTACAAAATTCAGCTCATGAAACGAACAAGGCAGCGTGAAGCAGAAAAGGATGTCGGACTGTGAAGGCTGTATGCGAAAAATGTGTAAGTGGAGACAGAAAGCTGCTACTAACCATATCTTCTGCATGTGGATACACGATAAATCTTTTAGCTACATCTTGTAAGTGTACATGATCAGTCTCTTAGTTACATTATGTAAATGTACTTGATCAATCTTTCACCTTACATCTTGCTGGTATACACGATCTATCCTTTTGCTACATCTTTTAGGTGTACATGATCAATACTTTAGCTACATCTTGTAAGTGTACGTGATCAATCCTTTCCTCAGATTTTTTAAATATACGCGAGAAAGCCTTTACCCAAAATCATGTCCACATTGAACAAGTCTCTAATCCTATTTTATATACGTGGATAATGTAGATACACGATAAAGTATGTATCCGCCTCTTATAGAGGGGGATACATGATCAAGTTTGTATCCATATCTTATACAAGTGGATACATGATCAAGTTTGTATCCATATCTTATACAAGTGGATACATGATCAAGTTTGTATCCACATCTTATACAAGTGGATACATGATCAAGTCTGTATCTATATCTTATAGAGGGGGATACATGATCAAATCTGTATCCATATCTTATACAAGTGGATACATGATCAAGTCTGTATCCACATTTTAAACATGCGTATACAGGATTTAGCCTTTCATTGAACATTACCCGGTACAGAAATACTGGCTTGTGTGTCATTAATACAATCTTCATAATATCAGTCCCTTACAACTGGCCTACCCGTGACTACACTAACAATGTGTTCCTGTGTTCGTGGAAAAGAGAACATTTATAAATATTCGTTAACTATACTTTAAAGTTTGGATGAAGTTTTAATGAACACTTTATGATAGTTACTGTTGTCATTATAACTTCTGTCAGTGACAAGACAGTACATTATCATTACTTTACCTCCTATTTCTTCATATTTCTCACTCAGGAATTCAACTGCAGTCTCTATCATCTGACATAACTCTGAGTAATCCATCTGATTATCTCCCCTTGACCCATGACTCTCCTGTCGTGACTATCTGTAAAAAAAAAAAAAAAAGCATAGACATAGACAGACAGAGAATCAATTCGAAAGTTTAAGTGGTTTCGACAAAATTAGGCTTTAGCAGGTAGCGATTACACTGGAGAGGGTATTATGTGACATTTTCCCTCTAGTAGCTTCGCAGCTAGTATAATATGATTGGTGACTGGTAGCTCTCACGCGTTACAGTTTCTGCATAAGTGGCGTAATCATGCAGCGAAAGTTCTCTTCACTATGTGAATACTGTTAACACGCTTTACTTGCTCGGCGAGATGCAAAATAAGTAACCTATTTGTAATAAATAGTGAACAGTAATACTAAATAGTGAAATATTGCATTTTTCTTTTGCTAAGGAAAGTGTCAGTGGTGATTATAGCCGTTACACTATTGCTGAACAGTGAACATGTAATGTCTTGCTCAGCTAAGATGTACAGGTCATGATCTGCCTCGATAAACTAACCACAAAGTCTCACAAACATCGTCTAGAAGTATCAAAAAAAGGACCATACATTAGTATTTAAACTGCAGATCTTCATCATCACATAGGAAGGTGATCCGTCACCTCGTTAATCTTCATGTAGAATATGAGGAGGAGGACATCAGATGAAATATGAGAAGGATGATGGATCTGAATTCATTACCATGGGCTTGCGTGTCTAGTGTGCAAGCAACAACACCACTTAGGTTTCGTTATGCAGGCAAATAATGCATGAGTTAATACACTCTGGCAGAAAGTTCTGCTTGTTCGTCCACTTCTCGGCTTGGAACGTATCCTAGAACCTGAGTTTTGCGTGCATCTCCGTCTTACAGATCTAGATTTCTTGTACGCAAACTGTTGGTTCCTCACATCTCATGCAGATGCACTCCGACTTCGAAATAGACAATTCCTATTTAGTTGACTTTTACGGCATGCTTGTTAGGGGTAATGATCCTATTCTTCCTTCTCCCCAAAATGCGATCACAAAACCCACACACGGGGAATCTATAAACTGACCACACAGTCTTACAGGCAACTACTAGAATCATCAGAGGACACATGAAGAAATGAGCATTTGCACTGCAGATCTCAACATTACACTCACAAATGACTCATTGCCTTATTTGGTGTAAAGTACGACTATATGGAGAAGAAGGGAGGGGAACAAGATTCTGAAAATCAGCAAAAGTTGGATTAATAAGAAATGAACACTTCTTTACAGTTTGTGGTCAATTATATTAATACTCAACCATTCTCCTACATTGAGATATATACACATGCCATAGACCAATCTCCATCAGAGGGTGATTTGGACAATATAACAATACTGCTTTTACTGCTCGTGGAAACTTATGCAATTTGTGTTTACATTTTCAGTTTGGATGTAAACACATGACCTCGATACTGAAGTCAGTTCTTTTCACAGTTATCTTGGTATTTTAGGATGATGATGAGCATTTAAAAAAATGTTTGGTTAATGTGAATAAACACACACTCGTGCGTACAAGCACAAACACGCACACATACACACACACACATACACACACGTAACGCTAAATGACGCTACGACATACCTTACTAACATACTGTCCGACAGCACCAATCAAAAGCTCTCCTTGATCTTTCAAGAACTTCAGTTTGCAGGCAATGAATGGAGCTCTTTTCTGCTTAGCAGAAGCCATTATTGAATTCTTGGGTAACGCTCTAAACCTGGTTAAATTGATAAGAAAACAACCCACCATTTTAATGGTTATATTTTCTTATCAATAGATTACAGCTGTGTTTTCAAGTACCTTAAAACAATGCTATAGTTAGTGATGCGGTTCATTCTGTGAAAGTGTGTGTGTCTGTGTAAGCGTTGTGTCTATGTGAATTTTGTGTTTGTGTTGTGTCTGTGGATGTTGTATCCGTGTGAGTGTTGTCTCGGTGAGCGCTGTGTGTGTGTGTGTGTGTGTGGGTGTGTGTGTGTCTGTGAGTGTTATGCCTTCTGTGAGTGTAATTTCTGCTTGTGCTGTGTATGTTTGTGTGTGCGAATGTTGTGTCTGTTTGAGCGTTGCGTCTGTGGGTGTTTTATATGTTAGTGGTGACCGTGTATTGTTTATGTACGTTTGTTGAGGTTTGTGTATGGAAGTGTGTGTTCACCCATGAGTATGTATTGTGTATGTTTCGACTCTAATAGTTTGTGTGAGTCTGTGCGTTTGTATTTTACCCGTATATATATGTGTGTAACTGTTGTGTAACTTTTGTGTCTGTGAGGTATATTTGTGTCTGTTTGTTATGTCTGTGAGTAATATGTCTGTGAGCGTTATTTTATGTGTGCGAGTGTTATGTCTGTAAATGTTGTGTCTGTGATTGTTGTGTCTGTTTGAGTGTTGTTTATGTGTGAGTGTTGTGCTCCTTTGAGTGTTGTTCCTGTGTGTACGTGTGCTGTGTTTATGTATATATATATATATATATCTTTTGTTTGCGAGTGTGCGTGTTCCAGTGTATGTTACGTCTACGTATTAGTGTGTCTATTTGAGTGTTGTGTCTATGCGAGGTGTACTGTGTGTGAGTGTGTGAGTGCTGTAGTTGTCAGTGTTGTGTTTGTATGAGTGTTGTGTATGCATGAGTGCTGTATGCTGCTGTGTATGCGAAAGAGCAAGGTGTATACGTGTGTGTGTGTCTGTGAGTTTTGCATCTGTGAGTGATGTGTCTGTGGGGAAAGGTGTTGTGTGAGTGTTGTGTCTGGGTGTGGTGTGTCTGTGTGTGGTGTGTCTGTGTGTGGTGTGTCTGTGTGTGGTGTGTCTGTGTGTGTAGACGTTGGGACTGTTCGAGTGCTGTATCTATGTGAATGTGTGTGTCTCTAAGTGTGTATGTGAGCGTGTATGTGTGTGTGTGTTGTATCTCGTGGGTCTTGTGTCTGTGAGTCTTGTGTTGTGTGTGTGAGTGTTGAGTCTGTGTGTATGCACTGTGTTTGTGTATTCTTGTCTGTGTGTATTGTGTCTGTGTTTGATGTGTCTGTGAGTCTGTGTTGACCTAAGAGTATGAAGTGTTTTATGCAAATGTGTGCCTGTTAATGTGTATGTGAGCGTGTCCATGTGTCTGTATGTTGTATCTGTGGGTCTTGAGTGTGCGAGTCTTGTGTGTGTGAGTGTTGTGTCTGTGTGTATGCATTGTGTTTGTGTCTACTGGTTGTGTCTATGTTGGTCTGTGAGAATACGTATGTCTGTGTTTGTTGTATTGACGTTTGTTGTCCGTGTTTATGTCCTGTGTGTACTTGTTTTGACTGTCTTTTGTTTTTGTCTCTGTATGTGTAGGGTCTGTGTATATACGTGGTGAATGTGTGCAAGTGTTCTGTCTGTTATTGCATGTATGCCAGTTTATGTTGTGTGTGTGTGTGTCATCAATGTGTGCGTATCTCTGTGTAAGGGTGTATTGTACGTGCGTGTGCTTGAGTGTGTATGTAATGTCTGAGTACTTTTGCATGTATATTTGAATTCATACATTTGTCATCCATGCCTTTATATTTTTCTATACATTTATACAATGAATTTTAATATTTGAACATAATATGCTCGATAGATAAAATTCAGCTGTCGTAAGAAAGATAAATACTTGGAAGAGCAGAATGTAAGACAGGTCTACCAGCCCAGTTCGTATCCCTTTGTAAATTTCGTTCGTTCATTCCTTCTAGTCAGTATATACCAATATTATCAGTCCTTTCATGATAATACTACTAATAATTAAAAACTAAATATTTTTTTAGGCTGGATGTCCTTCGACGGCAGAGCACATGGGCCTAACAGGCGAGGAACCAACAGTCTGCATACAAGTGAGTCAGATCTTTAATTCCGATTATGGACAAGATTAAATGCCAGAAGTGGACGAAAAACCAGAATGTTTCCCCCTGTTTTACAGCCGGTGAACGAAAAAAAAAGAAGAGGAATTTAGTTTGGTAACGGAATATAGTTTTAAAAAAAACCTGAAAACCTGACAGTAAATATAGCTGACATATTAAAAAAGTTGACATGGAAGAAAACTGGTACTAAACACTATCACGACAGAGAAACTGAAACACATCGTTCATTGCAAGCTTTGTTTACCCAGAACGAGAATCCGAGGCATGTAGCTCGGAAGAAGAGGCAGAAATGGCCGCAGTGGAGGTCCATAATGATAAGGAATAAGTAGAAGTGCAGGGAAAACACACACGGCTGGACAACTGGCAGCGGCTTTCTGGTGAGGACGTGATGGGAGCGAATGTTACATAATGGCGAAACTGAAACTAAATATTAAAATATGAAAAGCAGTTAGTCAAAGTTTTGAAATGTTTTAACAAAGTATGTAGTTAATTATATCATACCTTATAAGTTCCTGAATCCAGAAACAATTGACAACACGGTTATGGTTTAGTAGCTGACAGCCTGGTTCTGGAGAAAAAAAACTATACGATGCTTGTCATATGTGGCGACTACACAATTACGTGTCAAAACGGCAATTCCCGAAAAGCCTTCCCGGAATGGAATCTCGATATTCATATGTCGTATGACGTTTAGTAAACCGTTTACGTACTTTATTTCTAATTCATACCCCCGCCCCCCGCCCCACCCCCTTTTCAAAAAAAATCTCAGAGTTGAGGAAAAGTCCAATATATAGGTTGGGGTTAGGGTTAGACTTATGATCTTTGTTATCCTCGACCGCCTTAGAGGCAACGACTAACTCTAACCCTAAATTTAACTCTTAAAAAATAAACCTAACCCCTAACCCCAACCCGTAACGCCCCTGGAATATTGGAAGGTCCTGTGAACTCCAGGATTTCCTTTGTTTGGGTGTATTGAACATAAAGTACCCGTAGACCGCATGTTACCTGAAATGCACTTTAATCGATAACATGCGTGGTGATAATGTTTTATACATACATACGCTGAGGTACTGCTGTTTTAAAACGTCTAGCCTATGTGAAATAATATCTTTTGTTGCACTGTCCACTTTTTAAAATCGTTTTTCAAACTGCAACACCACGATTTATTCCTTCCATTATAGGCAGTCGTCGATCCTTCCAAGCTCGAGCCTATTCATGTTATATTATACGTCTCGATTATATTATAATTGTGAGATGCTGTCATAAGTTGAGAATTAAACTATGGCTTCCTTTTTAACAACACACACACACACACACACAGACACACACACACACAAAGACTCACTTACGCACACATGTATTAATGACATAAACACTGCGTAATAACCACTCGATTAAAGATGTTGAGAATGTGTTTTTGTGTGTGTGTGTGTGGTAATATCCATATAGTAATGATGCATTCATGCAAGCAAATAAATCAACAACAAATAGCAATGTCATTGGAAGCAAAATTCATCATTCAGTGTCTTGCTCACTGGTGTTGGCGCACATGTTTTTCCGCAACCTGCGATCGGCAACAGCATGTATAAGCTCTACTTGTGAGACCTTTTTCTTTTGCCAAAGCAGGACACATCAAAAAGCTGTCAAAGAATCTTCTTTTGTTATCTACCTCTGCGTCTCTTCCCGTAAGTATTTCCAGTTGTTACATGTTCCAGTTCTTCTCGTCTTACCAAGTGGACGAAATGGCAGCTGTGTAATTCTTATATAAAACATTTTCTGTGGTTCACAGTCTTTTTGAAAACACTGGTCATGACAAAATTTACCTATCTAAAGTTGGACTTCTAGTAATTGCCCCCTGGTCTCTATGTAGTGAGATCGGACTCGAGAATTAGTTTCCACATAAAACTTGACTTTAAAAAATGAGCACTGCCCAGTACCCGTTTCCGACGTCCTTAAAAAAAGCACAAACTAGTAACTGCAGCTGCCATGCATGTGGTAAGATGGACAGAAGAATGCTGGGCATAACATTGTTTACCGTATACCAAAGAAAACCCAGCAGTGACATTCAACAAATGATGAAATTGTACGCGAAAAATTAACGGTGTCGCCAGAAGAAAGCCGGTTTTCTGACTTTTAGGAGTTTTTGATAATATGGCCTGTTTGGGCTGTGGCCAGTGTGTATATATAATAGCAATGGTACTGCGTGCAGTGTGAAGACGCTCAGGGTATGATTGTATTCACCAAGCGAAAATGTAGGATATTATTTTGGGGTAACAAAAATCAATTTTTTTGTCATTGCGACGTCATAAGAAAATATTTATTACGTAACTTTGCTCTTCGTAAATGTCAAAAATACTTATTTATTTTTTTATTTTTTTTTATTTTTATTAGTTAAAGGCACTAATTAATTACTTAGTAATCGTCCCTATGTGGGATGACATATTTCGTTATTTGAAGCCCCGCCCAGGCTTTTGCCAGGGGCCCTGAATATAGCCGGGCTATAAATGTGTCATAACGGCTGAAAGGGGTTTCTGGGACCTCCCAACTGGTGATCCTCATCCGCATGGTGGTAATTTGTGTCACCGGGTGTGTATCGCTTGTGTGATGTCCTGGTGAGGTACAACTTACCTACAAACTAACCATCAGTCAAAGGGAAGAAATTCAATGATTTCTTTGCCACTGTGATTGGTTTTGTTCATGGTTTTTTTTGTGTTTTTATTGTTGTATTTTTTGTTTTTTTTTTTTTTTGTTTGTGTGTTTTGTGTTTTTTTTTTTAAAATGTTTGTTGTTGTTTTGTTTGTTTTTTGTTTTGTTGTTATGTTTTTTTTTTGTTGTTTTTGTTACAGTGTAGTGTTTTTGTGTTGTTTTGTTTGTGTGTATTTTCTTTTTTGTTATATATTTTTTTTTTTTCTATATATATATATTTATATATATATATATATATTATTTTATATTATTTTTTATATTATTTTTATTTGTGTTTGTTTGTGTGTGTGTGCATATATGTATTACATATTGATTATTTTTTTTATATTATTTTTTGTTATTTTTTAAATTTTTCTTTTTAGTGATTTGTTATTTTTTTTTTTAGTGATTAGCTGGTTTGTTTGCCAGTCTGCAGGTATTTTTATTTTTTTTTTTCACTAGATTGTTATAAATACTGTTCTTTAGATTTTTTTATGTACTTTTTTGTTTGGTTTTGTTTTGTAATTTTAATAAAGAACTATTTTTTGATTTTATTAGTTTATTGATTAGTTTTTCCTCTTATATATTTTTTATTATTTTCTTATTTTGAAAGCCCCATTATGGCTTTTTTTATTATTTTGTTTATTATATAGCCGGGCCTATTATTGGTATTATAAGTTTTTGTTGTTTTTTGTATTTTTGCTATTAGTATTATTTTTTGGACCATCTTACGCTTTTTTCCCATTTTGCATGGTTACTTTTTATCACATTATATTTATTATTGTGTTATGTTATTATTGGTTTATTACAATTTTACCATTATTATTATTATATGTGTTTTTTTTTTTATGAATTTTTAAATTATTTTTATATTTTTTTTAAAATTAAATGTTCACAGGACGATTTTATTAGATGTTTAGTTGTTTTAATATTTTTATTTATTTACTATGAAACAAGGATAAAAGAAGTATAAAGCATGAATATATTTTCGACAAATTTACTTTTATTACAATTATTTTTTTATGATTTTTTTAGATTAGCAAAATTTTGACCAACCGGTCTTGTAGACATTGCACAGGATGAAGATGATTTCTGCACATAATATAGGAAATCAACAAAATAAATCAGCACGCACTTATTTCTTTGTATCCCTTTTCTAAACGAGTTATTGAGTCAAACAGACATATCATTTTTTTTTCGCATTTTTTTTTTTTCTTTTTTTATTGTATATGCTTTTTTTTTAGCGCCACATTTTTAAAAAATTAGCTATTTTTTTTTTCCTTAAGTTTTTGTCACAAAATTAGGCAGATTTTTATTTTTGTTGTCCTTATTTTTCTGAGAATTTATTATCTAGATTGGAATTTTTTTTTTTTTTTACCGTGCCGACAGGCAAGCGTGCTAGCAACTGTGCTACTACGACCCCTCTCTTCTCAGTAAGCATTGCTACATATTTCACGTGGAAAAAAAAGCAGACTATCCTCACATCTAGAACACTATCATGTTTAGCTCATGCCAACAGAAAACAAGCAAAATAAACGAATTTACCTTCTTTAGTCGTTTTTTTTTAGTTTTTTTTTCACAATTAATTGTCATATTTTTTTTGTATATTTTTTTTTTATATATTGCTGGCTATTGTGCCTTTTCACTTTTTTGAACTCCCACACACTGGAGTACATGAATTTTTTTTCTTTTTAATTTATTTTTGCTCCATTTGTAGACTGGATATAGTATTATTTTTTCTTCTGAGTTTAATGCATTTTTTTACCCTTTGAGCTTATGATTGCATTTTTATATGTTTTTTTTTTTGTGATTAACTATTTTTTTATTAATTTTATAGATTAAGAAAATTTTTTATGTGTTTTTTTTCGTGCATTTGTTTTATTTTTATTGATTAAATATTGATCGCGTGGGCAACTTATGATCTGTTTTTTTTTCCTTTACCATCAATTTTGAACTGCAATTCTAATACTGTTTTTATTACATTTTTTATTTTTTTTTATTATTACAATTAGGCGGATTAAAAGATGGGGTGACCCGTTTGCTATTAAGCTGAAACTAAGACTACCAGACTACCAGACTTGAACTTTTGTCTAGACCTTGCTTCTTGTATCTAACAGAAACCCCCATTTCCTCGTTCACATCGAGTCATACAGCAAAAGACGCTACATAGAGTCCATCAACTGGAGCAGTGAATATCCTGCTGACTGCGTTGAAGTTCTCACCAACATTGCAGTCGGCTGCCTGGTTTGGTCAGATAATGTCCGTTGCCGTTTTTTTTTTTTTTTTTGATAACATCGTAAAATCCCTAAACCCACATCTAGTTCTGGAAGATTTAAGTTCTGCAAAAGAATCCAAAAAAAATAAATTATCTCTCCGTTTTAATCTTTTGTTATTATACATAACATAAACAATAATGGGCACTATAATAAAGTAAATGGCAAACTGAAATCGGAGACCATGCTTCTGCATATCCAAGAATCTTTCTCATAATCTATTAATCCACGAGATCATTCTTTTTTATCATACTCAACACCTCGCAAGAATAGCATCACATCTTCCTTTGTCACATTTTTTATTTCTCTAACGAGCCGTAAAACACTTTATAGATATTCCTCAAAGAGTCGGATGGATATGTAGATCGTAAAGAATAGGATAAAACGCAGTTATCAGTGTCAGCTTTTTTATAAGACCAGAAGACAGGGTGTAGGGAAGGCACTATAGAGTAATATTAGTGGTAGAAGTTTGGTGTAGTAATAATTGTTGTGGTGTTGGTAGTTGTGGTGATGGTAATAGTAGCAGTAACATAACTATAATCTTCATCAATAACAACGCTGCAGAGACAATTGTGTAGTAAGGATGCTAGAATTACCCAATTGTTGTAATTTCAAGGACATAACTGCTACCTCCTGCATTACCTAGGTCAGCTGAAAGAGAAATGTTATATTACATAATATTATATTATATTATATTATATTATATAATATTATATTATATTATATTATATTATATTATATTATATTATATTATATTATATTATATTATATTGTATTGTATTTATTATATTATATTATATTATATTATATTATATTATATTATATTATATTCTTTATATTATTATTATATTATATTATATTATATTATATTATATTATATATATTATTATTATATTATTATTATATTATATTATATTATTTTATATTATTTTTATATTATTTTATTATATTTATTGTATTTATTATATTATTTATTATATTATATTATATTATATTATATTATTTATTATTTTTATATTATATTATATTCTATTGTATTTATTATATTATATTATATTATATTTATTTATGTAATTTATTTATTATATTATATTTTTATTATATTATATTATATTATATTATATTATATTATATTACATTATATTATATTATATTATATTATATTATATTATATTATATTATATTATATTATATTATATTATATTATATTATATTATATTATATTATATTATATAATTGTCAGATAATTATGTTTGGGGAGGTTGCTTTTGTATACAGAAACAAGTAACAAACGTTGAAGACAAAAGGGGAGAGTTAATTCTCAGTCCGCCAGCGTGCAAATGAATGTAAAATATTTACGATCATTCAAACAATAGCGCCATGAACAACAATGGTAAATACGAGAATATCAAACCAAACGGAAAGTGAACGTTGTTGCCATGGAGCCTTTAACAGCACATTACCTCAATCAAACAATAACAACACAAATACATAAAATTATTTAACTGACGAATTTCCGAAGCCAGTGATATGAAAAAAAACGTGAGGCCAAAAAATAAAAAGCCAAAGAATGCCAAGTATCTTGGTTGGCTGGATTTTTCTTGTATCTGTGCTTGACTTATCCGTGATTGGCTGGTTTTTGTGGCTATTGCTTTTACAGGATGAAGTGGCCAACCTCAAGCCCAACCTTACACTTAGTCGCCTCTTACGACATTCCTGGCAGGGTGTAGTGTCACTAGTCTTTGCTCCCCGTGAGGGCCTCAGTGACACACGGGCGCTGATTAGTCATAACTTTATTTTACTGTTCCAGATCCCACAGCATTACCTTGAGTAAACCAATTTCATGAAAGTAATAACGAACCTGTTTGGTATTCTCCCCTTGCTTACTGGCTCTTTCATTCATACAAGATCTGAGTTGTTCTATTGGTGTAAGTCGATCGTTTAACATCTGACACAAGATCCGGAACTGAAAATTAATACCAGAACTATAATTATATTTAAAGTCTTTGCAACACCTGTCTTTGCTTGGTTGATGAAAGCATTCATCTTTTAACATCAGCTAGCCATTGTGTTTACTCTTGCTGTTTTGATAATGCATCACATGAATTTGTAACTTTCCCATTTAACCTCAACCTCACACTGACATCAAAATCCTCAGTCGTCTCCCCTAAAAAAAAAAAAAAACTGAAGTTCTAACATTCATTAACTTACACAGAGCTGCAATGCCAGATGTGGTCAGGGAGAGAGAAGAGCTGAAGAAGTTACAGAACAGCACTGACTAAAGAGAACGAGCTGCATTTCATTAGTGAGTCTATAGGTGTAACAGACACTAGAAGACAAAGCAGAAGAAGAAGACTATACATACACCAAACACACAATTATAAGTGAAGTTTCACAGCAAGTGTTATTTCAATTATTCGTGAAAACAATGTCTTTGTTCACAAGAATATACTCACATTTGCCGTCCCCTTTTCAGCAAATTTCTGCACATCTTTCACATTCCTCCCACTGTTTGCTTCCAGTGTTTGTATTCTTGTCTCTAGTTCTCCCAACAATGCAGTTTTCTGATCTCGATCTACAGATATGCCCTTGACAGTTTCTATGGTAGCCATGACTTTGTTTGCCAGGTCACGCGGTACACTTTCTATTCTCTGATGCGTGTTGCTGCAGTCGTCGATGTCTCTACCAATTCTAGCCACTAATACATCGAGTTTTTATTTCACAGCCACCAGCTGATCAGACATGTGAACCAGTTTCTTTGTCAGTTCTGCCTGAGATTCTATCTTTACTTTTATTCTGTCTTGTGCTGTAGATAACTCCTGCAGTTGTTTTTCCAGACTTGAATTTTGACTCCTGTTCTTGGTTTAGCGCAGCGTGTATCTTGCTAATCTCACTAATTTGTTCCTTGACTTTTCTAAACTTTGAGTTGTTTTTCTTGTCCGTTCCTGAAAGTCTAGACGATAATATCTTCAGTTGCTGATCAAGACCACGTTTTTGTTCTTCGGCAGCTTTTTTTTTTTTTTTGCATTGCTTTGGAAGGAGCACGATGTCTCTTTTACAATAGCAATTCTGTCTAATACCTGCTTCAGCTTTGTTTTATCTGTGGGTATATTACAAAGAACATATTATGATAGCTCAAATAAATAACTACGACAGCTTGTAGAAGCTTCGGTCATAAATTGGTTGTCAGGCCACTTGCACTAATCGTCAGCATGGGGCTACGTTAGGGAACGTATGATCCTTAGTATGATAAGAAAATTATGCTTGACATGTCAGTAATTTGATCTGATTCATTTCTGGCAGTTATTTGAGGCCAGGGTTAAAACAGGGTTAACAACAGGGTGTTCTAAATCTGTCAAGTATTGTAGACAATGCATCTTCCCTGTGGCTACATACGGATGTGAATCGTAGACTTTCTCTCAGTCCTTAAGAAAGAGAATAGGGGCTTTTGAGCTGAAATGCTATAGAAAGATTCTCAGAATATCTTGGACAAAGAAGATGAGAAATATTGACATCTGAAAAGATCTTAACATCAAGGAAGATTGACTAATAAACAGCATCTTTTCTCAAAAACTGAAATATTATGGTCATATCAAGGATTGGAAAAAATTATAGCAGAAGGCATGGTACCAGGAAGAAGGGGCAGGGGCTCCTTAAGTGTGAAAGTTCATGAGGCGGGAGAACTGGTGAGAGACCGAGTTTTTTCTAGCCAGACTGTGATGAGAGTGACGTTCTGCAAAGGACCTGCTACATGATGATGATGATTCTAGACCAACCTGCAGGCTGGACAGACTCTGAAGGTAATCTGTAGGATTTTTTGTTCTAGACGTTAGTGGTGCTGCCGACTGTATGTCGGGTATTGTCGAAGCACAGGTTGGTTGGGTTTGTGACTGTGATGTCTTATCAAGCTGCTTACCAGACGGTGGCGAAAGCTGGTTTGCTGCAAAAATCACTGATCTACCTGTCAGAGAATGAACGGGACAGACGCTTAAATGCAGTGAAAATAAAATAAAACTAATTTAAAAAAAAAAGAGATGATAAGCGGGCTTTTACTTGGGTTTAATGATGGATTATTTTACTTTTATCGCACAAGTAGTGTTTAAGCAGTGTACGAACACTGAATACCGAAATTACAAATTTCTCTCTCTCTCTCTCTCTCTCTCTCTCTCTCTCTCTCTCTCTCTCTCTCTCTCTCTCTCTCCCTCTCTCTCTGGCTCTCTCTCTCTCTCTCTCCCTCTCTCTCTCCCTCTCTCTCTCTGGCTCTCTCTCTCTCATTATTTTTAATTTTCCATTTCTCTCCCCCCCCTCTCTCTCTCTCTGTCTCTCTCTCTCTCTCCCTCTGTGTATATATTCATTCATTCATTCAGTAGCATGTCCCTCGCGGAACCTCGCTGCCATAACAACCCTCCGGAAAACCTTCCTATCCTGAGCAAGATGTCCTGCGTCTGATACACCCATCTGGAGATCATCTGCCACATCCTGCACCCATCTTCTCCTTGGCCTTCCTCTTCCTCTCTTCCCAGGCATATACCCCTCCATTATTGTTCTCTCTAGACTTCCATGACGTTTCAAGTGACCAAAATATTTCAATTTTCTTTGTTTTATTGTCTTTACTAGCCAACCCTCTTCAATATTCAGCTCTTGAAGTATGGATGCATTTGTTCTTTTCTTTACCCAAGATATTCTTAGAACCTGTCTGTAACATTTATATTCAAATGCATTTATGCGCTGTTCCGCTTGTTTAGTAAGTGTCCAGGTCTCACAGGCGTATGTTGCAATGGGAAAGATGCATGCTCTTAAAAATCTGACCTTTGTAATTCTATCTGTACAATTCCATAATTTATTCAGTTGTTTTAGTCTTTGAAGAGCAATTGATAGTCGCCGTTTAAATTCTTTCATTGTGTCACCATTGTTGGTAACCAGTGACCCAAGATATTCGAAATTTTCCACCACTTCCAATCTTTCCTCATAAACATATATTTCCTTCTCCATGGCAGTTTTGTTTGTATGCATTATCTTTGTTTTTGCTATGTTAAGAAATAAGTTATGATTTTCACTATTTCTTTGGAGTGAGGTTAATAAGTTTTCTAAACCATTTTGTGATGTTGATAGTAATACTGTATCATCAGCATAACGAATTTCTGGTATTTCATGACCACCGATGTTTAGGGCATCATATTGTTCCTTGTTTATATCATCTCTTACATTTCTCATTATATTTTCGGCGTACAGGTTGAACAAATACGGTGACAGCACACATCCCTGACGGACTCCTTGCTTGATGTCCAGTCTGATGTCTCTCCATCTATTCTGACTGCTGCTTGTTGGTCTTGATAGAGCATTTTAATGAGCTGCACTATATGTGATGGAAAGCCCATATTCCTCATGATTTCCCAAAGCTTCTGATGTTGTACACAGTCAAATGCTTTTGAATAATCCACAAAACATAAGAACAGATTTACATTAAATGCTCTACACTTCTCTATTATTAAACGCATGTTGAATATATGATCTCTTGTTCCTCTTCCCTGTCTAAATCCAGCCTGAGCTACATTAATCTCTTCTTCCATTTTCTTATGCAGTCTTCTCATTATAATTTTTAGTAGAATTTTACTTGCATGACTGATCAGGGCAATAGTTCGATAGTTTGTACATAATTTCAGGTCACCCTTTTTTTGGTATTGGAATGAAGATAGTTCTCTTCCAGTCTTTTGGCCAAATACCATATTTCCATATCTTTTCACATAATGCATGATAGATTTTTATGCTTTCTTCTCCTCCCGCTTTAATCAATTCAGCTGGTATCTCATCACATCCAGGTGATTTACAATTTTTCAGGCTCCTTATTGCCCATGAAATTTCATCTAATGAAGGTTCAGGTTCCGCCTCTACTGTTACTGGTTCATGTATATTATTCATATCCTCACTGTCATTCATATCAAACATTCCGCTGCAGTATTCCTGCCATCTTCATAGAATTTGTCTAGATTCTGTTAAAGTATTTTCCGACCTGTCACAAATAACATTTAACTGAGGTTAAAAATTTCTTGTCAATAACTTCATTTCCTTGAACATTTCGTGATCTCTTCCATTTTTATGATGCTGCTCTATTTTAATACAGCAATCTTGTACATACTGATTTTTATCCTTTCTTGTGTACTTTCTTATTTCTCGTGTTAAAAATTTATACTTCATCCTACTGTCATTGGTTTCTCCTTTCTTTTTCAGTTCCCTTCGTTGTTTTATTAGTTCTAACTTGTATGGTGTGATCCATGGTTTATGTTGCTTAGTCCTGGTGGGTATTAAGTCTTTAGCTGCTGTTATCAAGATATCCCTAGCTTGTACCGCCAGTTCATCAGGTGTCATTTCCTCTTGTACAGACATCAAGACCTCAAAACGGTTCTTCACTTCTACGTTGTATGCATCTGGTATTTTTGTTGTGTATATATAAATATACACAAACATTCTTTTTTAAGCCTTTTTTTTTACTGTAACTTACAGCACCTATTTCTCGTCATTACGCATCCATTAAATATACGATACAAGATTCAGAACTGTATAGACAAATCGGCACTAGTTGCGTGATGTTGTCAACGTAACGCCTGTCACTTTTAATTCCTGAAAATTCTTGTTCAGTCGTCAAGAAATAGTATGCAGTACGATTCAAACTAAGATATTCGGGCCAACAGGCAGGAGAACGTGTGGCCACTGCAACACCCGGCTCCCAAATGTTAACACACGCGACAGATTATTCCGTCTTTCTCTTATTGACTTCCAAATTTGAAACGTGTTTAACGTTAAACAAAATACAATTTCCTGCGCATTTATGAAGCAGACAACGTTCATAAATGCAACTCATTCTAGTTAATGAAAACACTTCGACAGTGACGTTGCCAGTAAAACAGCCGCCACTGTCAAGACAGTACACTGCCCCTGGCGTTACCTGCTAGTTTTTCCAATTTTTTGCACATGAACACAACCGCATCGTCTATAATCTGACTTAACTCCAGGTACTCTAATTGGTTGTCTCTCCCTTCTGTCCATGACTCGCCTGCTGCGATTATCTGCAAAAGCGGACACGTTATAAAATAATGACTGAAATGCGACTTTGTAACAAGTTTCTCAACATGGATATTCAGACGTAGAGATGCATCAATAATAGACTGACTAGACAGTATTAGAAACATCACTGGACACACCCTAGTTATGTATGTAAACACAGAACTTCTAACATACCTCATTGAATATTCCGGCCTCTATGGTAATTATTGAAGGTCATAGTTTTCATCTCAATGTAAAACGCATTGATTTATTATTTTGAATCCCCAACCGCTGTAGTCGGAGTTCCTAAAATAATCTTTCGATTGAACCTGGTTTATGTGACTTCCGCCAGGGTGATACTTATCTGAATGGGGGCACTTTGTGTCACCGGGTGTTAGTAGCTTGTAGTACAATCCTGATGGTGTCGAACGACACACACATTGATAAAGGAAATGATGTTACAACTTTACAAAGTCTATCTCTTTAAATTCTGTTGTTTTTTTTTTTTAACAAATAAAAAAAAAAAAGGATTCGATCAGAAAAATATAGTACTTACCCCGCTGATAATACTGATCAACAGCGTCGATTAAAAGATCTTCCCTATCTTTCAAGAATGTCAGCTTGTGGGAAATGAATGCTTTCATCGAGCTTGCAGACGGCACCTGAGCAGTTCTTCGCTAGCACTCTAATGCTGGGAAAGTGGATAATCAAACATCTCAACATTTTAATGGTTATCTTAACCTAGCAACCTATTATGCTAGCAAAGAATTTGGTAAAACATGAAACAATTCTAATGTTAGAGTTACTGAGACAGTTCCTAGCAGTCAATCAATAAAAGTGATTTCTCACTTGGGAAGCAACTGGTAGCAATCAAAGCGACTAACTTCCTCCTAACACGAGTGGCTACAGCTAGACTGTGTCATTTATATAATGTAGCATCAGTAGCAGCAGTTAGAATAAACTCTTTTTTTTAAATGTAACAAGTGACAGCAGTTGAAGGTAATTAATTTCCCAATTCTTTACAAATGGTAGACACTTTGTATGAGTTAATTTTGTCACAACTCTGCCACAACTGTTAATCACTGTCAATGTGTTCATTTCGACACTACCAGAAATGTTAGTCACTTTGACTGAGTTAGTTTATTCTCTTTACTACAAGTGCCATTCGCTTCAAAGTAATGTGCATTTCGACGATTCTTTTGAGCAGCTATGCACTGTATCTTAAACTTGATTAGAGCATGACAACATCAATGGGATCTTTAATGAAATCTGTGAGCTAGAAATGCGGGGAGCGGTCGCAAGCTTTAGCAAATCAGTTGCTCGATTTACCATATTGCTGACTGGCAACTTAGACCTAGGGATCGGATGGCAACTGTGCTACCCCAGCTCTAAGGCTAAATATGTTATAACTGTAAGTCGCTACATGAAAGCATTAAAATAGTGTCATTCGTTGTTCAAACAAAATGTTTACTTAAGTCAGATCTGTAAAACGGATGTGCACGCATCATTTAGGTTCTGCAACTATACTAAATTCCGGGGCTGCCGAACAAACAGAATTTTCAGCAGCCTATATCCGAATTTCAGTTCACAGAATTATATATTTTGACTCGTGACTTCTGAACGAGCTGCTTGCTAATCTTTTATCAGAAACTGACAAAGATGTAATCTGTTTGGCAGAAGGTCGCTATGTTGAAACAACGAAGCGTTATCGCCATTGTTACACTTGTTTTGCTGTGTTATCTATCTATATGTATATAAACATTTCATATAGACTGAAAAGTCCAATAGAAACAACGACAGTATGCATCCCCTCCCCCTAAAAAGTCTTGGTGGCAACCGTTTTATATTTTTTCACTATATAAATATTGAATAGGACCAGCTTCATAAAATGCATACTTTGTGGGACACAGAATTACTGCAGCCACGTTAAAGACCGGAATGAGTTGGAAAGAACATCAGTGAAGGGTATGTTCCTGGAAGATAGAAAATTAATAGTGGGTATAGTTCCTGGAAGAGAGAATATCAATGGACCGTTTAGTTACTGGAGGAAAGAAAAAGCATGCGGGAGCGGGGGTGGGGTGGGGGGTGGGGGGGGGGGGGTAATGGGTCCTGGAAGAGAGAACATTAACTGAGAGTATAGTTCCTGGAAGAGAGAATATTAATAGAGGGTATAGTTCCTGGAAGAGAGAACATTAACTGAGGGTATAGTTCTTGGAAGAGAGAATATTAACTAAGGGTATAGTTCCTGGAAGAGAGAATATTAATAGAGGGTATGGTTCCTGGAAGTGAGAACATTACCTGAGGGTATAGTTCCTGGAAGAGAGAACATTAACTGAGGGTATAGTTCCTGAAAGAGAGAATATTAATAGAGGGTATGGTTCCTGGAAGTGAGAACATTACCTGAGGGTATAGTTCCTGGAAGAGAGAATATTAACTGAGGGTATAGTTCTTTGAAGAGAGAATATTAATAGAGGGTATGGTTCCTGGAAGAAAGAACAATAAAAGAGGACATGGTTCCTGGAAAAGAACGAAGAAGGCCTTTCTTTGTCTTTTTGTAGCTCTGGTAATGCAATTTCCGTTCTGGACATCATTCCCCAGTCTTTTTCCAAATGCGTCTCCGCGATCATGAAGACACTAGCTCGTTTTAAATTATCATGCTGTTGTTAAATTCCCTCCGATCATGTGTCTTCATGTCAATATCACCCAGACTTAATGATATGTGTTCTTCTTCTATCTTCTTCTATAGGCATCGTCTTTTATGCGACACCGTCCATCTGAGGTTAGATCGTCTTTAATTTGCACTTACACATTCATGCTGATTCAAGCTGCAGCTAGCTTCTTTCTACACAAGTGATCAACGAGGCTGCATTTACGAAACCAACTATACAGTAATTATTTTTCCATATCTGTAGACAACATTCATTTCGTGCCCGGTGATGTGGGTATTTGTGGCAAAGCAGTTTACCCAGCATGCAATGCAATAAGTATGACTGGTCCGACACTCGAAGGAAGTAATGTCAGGGATGCCACGAAAGTTGGAGGTGGTGAGGGGAAAGGGCAGTTACCGGCCAGGGAAAAGTACCTGGTCACATGCAGCCAATTTTACTTTTTGATGTGTTCCAGGATAGACAGGAGACGATAGTAGCAGTGGTAGTTGCAGAGATCTTTAGGATACCTGGGAGAGAGTAAGATATTTTATTTTAATGTCCACACTAACAGAGACGATGGCAATTTCTTTGTCAGTAAAATTATCAGCGCCTGTCCTGCAGTAATGTACGGTTGTCCTTCGTCATGGTGCACGGGCCTCAATCTGTGCAATTTCAAACCCAGGACAATTTCAAAAGTGCTCTTCGAGCAAGATTGCAGAACTTACAGGGCCTAGAGTGGGGTGGATATTGGTATTTCCAGATGATGTTCTTGCTTATTTCAGGTAAGAAATAGGAAACAGACAGCACTAAAGGTACAGACCGCAGTGGACAAAACGACTGACTGATGTGCAGAACTGGATATTTGATCAAGCACTCTGGACAATAGGTATAGAAAGTCAGCTTCGATAGGAGCTTGACATTCATAGATAAGGTGGAAGCAGCTGCAGGAAAATGCCAGTATAGGCTCATTGTACTAAAAAGAAAGGCAGCAATGGGCACGGAAAAGAAAGCTTGTCACATTGTACTTATTAGTTATTGAATATTTTGGTGATAGATTATGGATTGGAACTACTCACTGTGTATCTATTATTATTTTTGTAACGCTGTTTGCCATGTCCCTCGCTACTACTTATTTTACCACTCCCTGCACAAAAGTCAACCAAAAGTAATCAAATCATCACACAAAAAAGTGTGCGGGGTGGGGGTGTAACTTGCTGTTATAGATGGCGAGTGTGGACAGTTTTCTCCTACCAGGCTGTCGAGTACACGGGACACAGCATTGAACAGATTCCTTTCTTTCATGACTCCATATTCAATAAGTAGCATAATGTGGATACTAAATACCAGAAACATGGAATTTTTTGGCTACATTCGTAGAAATTTACCAGGCGATCAAGGACAACTGCCTGTCTCTATTTTATAAAATTGTTTACGTCCATTATAAGGTGGGTTTTTTATCACCCAGTAAGCTTGTGAATATACATTTGATAATTCCAATAGTATTGTATAGCTAATCTGTTTGCATTGTATAACAAGCGTATCCGTAAGAGCAATCGCAGCTACTGTAAATTTGGTGCACTCTATGTTATTACCAGGAAGCCGCAATGGTTTCATGACTAATCGTTCTTATTAGGACCGCAAAACTTGGGTTCGAATCAGCACTGAAGTGGATTTTTTTTCTTTCAACATAACATGGGCCAAGTATGGAAGCAGTCGTAAAATGTTTATCAGGTCAAATACTGGGAAGTAAAAGCGACCTGCATAATGTTGACCATATCACACAGCCAGTGTAGATTCGCTAAAGAAATATTAGTCCAGCACCATATGCCCAGCAGCGTCTGTGGCTGAATCGTTGGGAGTCCGACTCGTAATTCCAAAAAACCGCGATCGAAACCAACTTCTGGATAAGTAGATTTTTATCACGGTATGGGGCGTCGCTGATCGACCCAGCCTAAAATGGGTACAAGGATGGCTGTCCTGTAGAAGTAGAGACGACCGGCGTAATACTAACCCGATGCACCAAAAGGCATGAAAAGGGATCTTTGCTTTAAAAAAAAAAAAAAAACTTTTTTACCATTTGCCCGATGGTTCACTGTCGTAAAATAGGGATCTTTACAGACTGACTTTACATGATTATCTGAGCCAGCCAGGCATGGGGAGTACTGCTTCTCTGATTCAGCAGTTTCTGTGGTGTACATTGTTCGATTTAATTAGTGTTATATTTTCTTCGGAGTAAACAATAAATGCGGGTAAGGGGTAGGGTGGTGTTGGGCTTACTGCAGGCTTTATTCTAGCGACAGTACATATATTTAACTTCGAATCTCACAGTACCCGTTGCATATTTACCATTTAAGTCTTTTCCCTGTCCGAGAACATCCGGTAAAGTGTAGCTAGAGAAGATCAAGGCCTGGGAGTCATGATACACAATTCTAAAGAATCATCACCAAAGATGGCAAAGGTGTCAGGATTACAGATTCATGTCGTCAAGCAAAGGAAATGGTACTTGAAAAAAAAGGTACCTTATTTCCAAGGGTCCAATAAATAAATGAATCAATCAAGAATTGGTGTAATTGCCCTCGGGACATTGACATTCAAGCTTCTTCTCTGTCGTCAGTAGCCAGCAAACCCGCAACTTTTTTTGCCAGTCAAAGAAAATACTGATAGTCTCAAGGAAAACATACATTTAAGTCCGTCTATTTTATTCCTCAGTGTATTCTGTATCGTCCAGATCTACCACTACCCTTCACTCCAGCTGAATCAGTCTCACCAGTTAAGAAGGTAGCATCTGTGTCTGGCAATACCTGAAGTAAATAACTATTAAGTGTCACTGTTTACACCCCTGGACTATTTCTGTCTTATTGTATTATATTCTTTCTTAGTGTATGTATGGTACTCGTGTTGTTTCCGTGAACTGTTTTTCTGTTTACACTGATTTCTTAATTCCAACGCCTTTCTTAGTTCCGGTAGTTTCTCTTTCAGTTTCTATTCGCTTTTGAATGCTTTATGTACATGTCTTACACCTTTCCAGGTACTCCAAATCCTGTTTTCTGTTATCCTCCCCCCCCCCCAATCCCCACCAGCCCAGAATACAGAAAAGACCCTTGTTTGGCCGGGCTGATAAGAATGTTTTTTGTAGCGCCTTTTGTAGCGGGTTTTAAACACTCAAAAAAAAAAAAAAGTAGGGCACAATTGTTTCTCCGAACAATATCAGCAGATTACAGTTTTAGTCATGCAGTTAGCTGTTGACTGCAAACACATTTGACACCTTGACCATTGAAGGACGAATTGATGTTGATACTAGTAAGGGAGAAATTTACTTCTGTCGTAATGACAATCACCGCTGTTAGAAAATGCTGTTTGATTGATACTGTATTTACTTGACGCATTTAGGAAGATTTTGTGTTGTATATTGAATACACTATTTCTATGCTGTGTTTTAAAGCTGGATTAGCATGATCAATATCTTAGGTTGCACTTTTATGCATCGTGGTAGATTTATGTTTTTGTGTGTGTATGCTGTACATATTTGTTGTACTTGTATGATGAAATGTTATGCTAACAGTACGTGATGCTTTAAAGCTGTACGGGTCAGTACCACAGTACGATTCCTCAGAAGTTATTTACTTTATCTTCTTCCTAGGTATAAAAACCAATGTGATGTGCAAATGGTACTTGAAATTCATATATTTACAGAGACATATCAATGCATGGCTCCATAACGTTTCCTTGTAACTCACAGAACGTCTGAAAGAGCTGGTAGAGGAAAAAAAATATTTATTTTTATTCATTTATTTTATTTGTGATATTCATTTTGTTGTTTTTCTTGTGGTCAAATGTAGACATTAATTATGTAAAGTTGCTTTACTTCAGGTAAAAGTCGTGGTTATAGGTTCGGACAGGGCCAACAGTTTTTATTTTATTTCTCGAATACGACTGTGGCTGCAGGATCGATACAGCCTTGAATGGGTGCTAGGTGCAGTACTGGGAAGTAAAATGGACGGTGTGATGTTGACCATATCAAGCGCCATGTGTCGACTGGTCAATAAAATACAGGTCTAGCCCTACATGCCCAATTAGGGTGGACAATTGTCATTTACTCTTCGTTTTCTCACTGATACTATCTTTATCTTTTTCTTTTCTCTACTCATGGAATGCCTTGCGACGTCAGGGGTGGAAGAGATCTCTAGAACTGGCCCCTCTGTTCGCTTCGTTTATAGCTTGAGATCTCTTCATTTTATTACGAGCAATATGTAAGCCACTGTCGGGTTGCTAGAACAGTCACAGTGTTTTCAAGCTTCGTAGAAGGTCACACTTGAACTAGACTATCATATTCAGACTAGTTTAACACAACGTCCAGTCTAGGTTGCTCGAAACTGACCCCGGATAGATGCAGGCCGAGAAAAAAAACATTCGGTTGCCTCGCCATCTTTTTGACCAGAATAAAAAATTATAAAATAAAATAGCTTGGCTACTTTGGTAGTGGAAGCCGCGTTGTGGTGCGCTTAAAAAAATAAAAAACCGACATTGTCTTCCAGGTCGACTCAGATTTAAATCTGTTGCCAGGTAAAATCATGGAAAGTAAAGGCAACAGGCATGATATTGACCACATTACCCACATTGGTCTATATAACATGGTTTGGTACCAAATATCTAATACGCATAAAATGGTGAAAGAGGGCTCTTTACTTTACTTGGGTTACTGCTCATACTTCTAGCAATCTCGTAAACTTCATCACGATATATCAGTTCGTGCCGAGGTTTAAAGCGTGCTCGAAAAGAGACTTGATCGATACTAATCGGCTAGAACTCTTGCATCCCTACTCTATTGTCATCTGTTCCAATCATCCATTGGGGCAGTAATATTTATTAAAAACTAAAACAATAGTAACCTTGGCTTCTGTGTAAGTTCAGTCAAAACCAATGATAGGACATGTTTTTTTTTGTAAGCATAAGCGTCTAGTGTGATACTGACTGTAATCAACTATTGTTAGCGGAATCTATCGTCATCTGGAGATCCCCTATATCCTTCCAAATAACTTACAGGGCTCGAATTAAATAAGTCTAGGGGAATTATAACGGCCCCTGAGTTCTGGAAAAAAAAGGAAGGAAAATACGGGAAGTCAAATAAATAGGGTGAATCCCCGGAAATTTCCTAAAGAAATTCAGAAAACAACCAAAGTCAAAACTTTGTAAATTTAACTCAATTAAAATTACAAAGAACAATCTCTAGTCCACCTAAGAAGTAAACTAGATACTATGAAATCGATAAATGGAGTTTCTAAACAACAACTGTATTGATAAATTTTGTTAGGAATTTTAACAATTTTAAATTAAGAAACAAAAGAAACAATTAATGGTTCATCATTACACCCAAAATAAATGTTCACTGAATAGAATTTTTCACTCAGCTTTAGGCAAGTCTTGATGAGCTGAAATGTAGTTTCCTTTGGAGGAATGTCCACTGATAAACCGGCAATCAGGAATACGGTTCACGTTCCTCAAGCAACTATGCAAACAGGCCAACCGGAATACGGTATTACGGTCCTCTGGTAACCAGGCAAGCAGGAATACGGGAACACGTTCCTCAAGCAACTAGGCAAACAGGCCAACCGGAATACAGGAATACGGTCCTCTGGTAAACAGGCAAGCAGGAATACGGGAACACGGAAACCTGCGGAATACATCATTCAGCCCTGTGTTGAGCATTTCCACCCTATTATAATATGTTGGTTTATACCTATACCTATCTAATTTATTGCACGATCATATGAAACGTGACATAGTTAAGTGAACACACTCTCGCCTGTGAATTGGACAGTTATTAGTTCAGGTCCCAATAGACCCAGGTCGACTTTGCCTTAACGGACACCAGGTATAGTAATGGGAAGTAAAAGCGGCAGGTGTGATGTTGACCACATCAACATCCAGATACCACTTGGTCTATAAAACATAGGCCAACCCTATATGCCCACAATGCTGACGACTTTTACTCAAATCATGTGTTGCATAATAAAATAAACATAGGCAATGTAATGAATACCCAACTGATGATACCCCATGGCACAGGATGATGGTTTCTACTATAAGATCTTTACGCAAGTAGACCGAATGAATATAAGAGTGCCAGAGGGAAGAAGGGTTCGCTATTGTATAGTCCTAACGGTGAATATTAACCTTAAGAACGTCATAATAGGTACGGACTAGTGAATTGTCCAACGGACAATTATCAAGGTTGATGAAGTTACTGAATATTTATACAATGGTAGAATATAGAATAGTAGGATCTCAATAAAATATTTTAGGATACGGCCAAGGCTTATAGGGGATCTCAGCTACTCCCTACCATTATAAATCTCACCTGAAATCGTATGGTATTATTATTATTGTTGGTGTTAGGCCGATGGTATGGCTGGCAATCGTTCTGTGTTGTTGTGACGAAACTAGCTCTAAGGTTTTCTCCTAGTAACACCACAAAACGTCATAAATTATGTGCGCCTTCGTACCTTTTTATTCTTTTAGCGTCTATGCCTAACTATATTTATTTTACGTGCGCAATTCTTTTAACTAAAACTTGCAATTAACTCTTGCCGGACTGAAATATTCCTTTGTTTTGTCACATATGCCCCCGGAAAAGAAAATTTCAGTTACGAAATTTAAATAGAGGAAATTTCAGTTCCCAAAGAGTTAAAAGTCAAATTATTACTTTCTTGCAATCTCACACATTTCATCATCCACTGGTATTCTACTTAAGAAATCTGCACCCACGTTTCTCTTCGACTTCGCACATATAAAATGTATGTGTATAAAATTTTAATTTTGTGGACATTGTGCCCGAATGATGATGTTTAAAACTAAACGGAGAGTTCTCAACGAAAGAGGTTACTTCATCTTGGGAGGAGCCTACATGTATTTCACAGTGATTGCTGGAATTCAGTTGCTTATAAGTGTATCTAGATCATCTCATTCGGTTAGGGAAGAATTTCGGTCATCTGACGAAATCTCCTACAAGAATCAAGACCAAGCTCGCTCGAGAACAGAAAACTTTTCAGTCAGGGAGGATTCCTAGCTAGCTAGCAAAACCTCTCACATGGCACATGTTCCCGCTCATTTGAGACCCGAATGTAAAAGAAGAATTATTTGATATCATTAAGTTAAAGTCTGCAAACCAATTTAATATTTTAGTTGCCTTGAGACTCAACTTTCCTTCTTTATAATAGAAGGTAAAAGTTATTCAGTCAGGGATGGCTGCGCTGTGCGGAGTCTCCCACGAGGATCGTGTCCTTGCTCTCTTGAGAACTGATTTTGATATATTAATTCTTTTATTTCACAACATCCTTTGACATTGATGATGATGTTTGTTTCTAGATATTGTTACCTTTTCCATGCAATATCACTGCCTCCAGATTCAGTACCCCATTAGTTAAATGGATAACCCCCGTTACAGAGAACCAAACGTATTCTCCTGGAATTTCTTAAGTAAGTTTATATGAAAACTTCTTACTTTCCCATTTATAGAAATTGCAAACTGTCTGTGGGAAACTTTATCCACCACAGGAAAAGGTCCCTGAAAACCAATTTCCATTTTATCACTGACTGATGGTAACAACACCATAACTTTATCTCCGACTTTCAGATTCCTACCTTTCACCTTTCTTCTAAACTTAGAAGTCAACTTTGCTTTAATTTTCTTCCAGCATTTTCCAACCAAGTTCCAGCCTAATTTTATTTTCGCTTTCAGTTCTTCCACGTATTTGGAAGTGGTTACCCCAGTCTGGTCCAAATTCTCATTCGTCCATGACTGCAACAGGGCTGACAATGGCCCTTGAATTGGACGACCAAACAACAAGGTAGCTGGAGGAACATCTGTTGTGGTATTGGGAACTTCCCTATATGCAGAGAGGGCTGCCGGAAGATATTCATCCCACATGTCTACTTTTATCTGAGACAATTCTCTCAAAAGAGTGACTAGAGGTCTAGTCAAATTCTCTGCTGTTCCCTGGTTCTTAGCATGGTACAGACTCGTATGGATATGGTTGTTCTTGAAAATCTGGAGTACATCATCCATCAGTTTTCCCCGAAACTGAGATTTTTTATCAGTTAGGATTTGGTTAGGAAATCCTAATCTAGTAAATATTGTAATGAGAGCATCTGCAACTCTCTTGGCATCGATTGTGGGCAGCGCTACCACTTCACTCCACAACGTACCAGCATCGACTATCGTTAGGATATAAACATTCCTCTTCCTCGTCCGAGGCAGAGGTCCAATGATGTCGACTGCTACTCTCTGGAAAGGTTCATGCATAATGGGCATGTCCTCCAATGTTACCGGTGGGTTTGAATGTCTCGGAGATACTCGTTGACATTCTGGACACGAGCTTACATATCTCCTTATGTCCCCCGTCATTCCTGGCCAATAATAATGGCAGGAAATTCTTTGAGAAGTTGCCGCGATCCCCATATGGCCACTATATGCTAGTGTGTGTCCCATATGGAGGATAGTTTTCCGGTAGGGAAAGGGAACAACGAGTTGGCCATACTCTCGTTCGGCTATCCCTGCTCTCCGATACAATAAGTTTTTCTTCATATAGAAGTCTCCTCTTTCAAGAGGTTGATGGGCATAAGGCAACTTCCTAAAGCAGGACTTTAATGATGAGTCCTGTTGTTGCGCAGCACTTATGTCCTTTGGTAAAGGATTCTGGGGTTCTGGATCAGATACTGCTGATGCTTTGGTTGGCGACCGGGTATCCATGGCCCCAACTAGCATAGGCGTCTTTGGAACTGCAAGATACAAATATTTGCATCCTAGTAAAACTGGAAATATTGGGTTAGGGAGACAACCCGCGACAATAGTTCCTTTTACACATTTGCAGTCAATGTTTACCTTGGCAAGAGGTAATCTTAAGGTTTCAGACTCCTGTGCAGCAGTCTGCATCTCTATAAATTCCCCAGTGTACTGCGTTGGGTCAATGAGTTCTGTAGAAACCAAGGCATCGAATAATAGACCCGTGTCAAACAGACAGGTCACTTCTTTGCCGTTCAAAAGAATGGTATCTACAACAGGAGGTCTCTCCTCATCATGAGAGTTCATCCTGGTATTTTCCTGTTTATCATTAGTTAAACAGGCGGCGCAGAGTTGAGGGGGTTTCTTTCGGCAGTCTGCTGTATTATGAGTATTCAAACGACAATACTTATAGTAAAGCCGGCCCCTCCACTCTGACGATTGCTGGCCCCGACCGTCACCCCTTCGATTATCTTGTGGATGGTACCTATGATTGGTGTTGTTAGTGTTTGGTGTGTTGGACCTACCATTACGAAATTCAGGTTCCCTATGTGTGTTACGTTCTGTTGGCTTTTCGGTAAATTTGAGAGCGGATTTTGAAAGGTGCATCTTTGCCCTGGCGCCCACCTGTTCAGGGTGTGCCAAATCAAATCTCTCAGCCAGCTTTAATATGTCCGCAATTCTTTCCGCACCATTCTCAGTCAGAAAGGTTTGGAGAGGTTTTGACATGGACTCTTTTAGCTGTTCAGCCAATATCATTTCCTCTAGATCTTCATAGGTCTGGGTAAATGATGCTAAACTCTGCCATTTCAGCAGATAAGATTTAATTCTTGAAAAGAATTGAGAAATGGTTTCTCCCGGCTCCCTTTTAGCATTACGAAATTTGTTACGATATGCAGAGGCTGTCAACTCATATCTCTTCAACAAAGAATTTTTCAAGAACTCGAAGTTGGTCTCTTGACCAGGAGGCATTCTCGAATAACATTCATAAGAAGGACCTCTTAAAGACAGTGAAAGTTTCAGACACCACTTCTCTTTATCCAACAAATAAGACCTAGCAACGTTTTCGAATTTTTCCAAAAACACATCCATTCTATCCTCGCGTTCATTAAACTGAGGAAAAGGAAAAGACATCGGCCCAAGAAGGTGAGGATGGCCAAAAGAATGTGCCTCAGAGACAGAAGGTTGCGCATTAACTGCTGTACTAGAGGTAGACTGAGATTGTAAATCAAGCTCTCTGAGACGGAGTTCATGAGCTCTCATCTCTCGTTCTTTCTCAGCAGCTATCTCAGCTAGTCTGATGCGTTCTTGTCTTTCTCTTTCTCTCTTTCTCTCCTCTCGTTGCATACGTTCAGCTCTTTCTCTCTCTCTCTCTCTCTCTCTCTCTCTCTCTCTCTCTCTCCTCTCGCTCGTTCTCCTCTTGACGCCTTTCAAGGTCCTCCTGTCGCCATTCTTGTTGTATCATCTGAAGATATGCCTTTAATTATTCGCCAGCATAACCGAGAGTTTTCCCCAGCTCCGCCAACTCTATAAGTGAGGGTCTTGTTGCCATTTTACCTGCAGAATATACTTCAAAAGAACACACGCAAACACCAATCAAATTGACACAAGTGTAAAGTTATTATATTATTTTCCCTAAAGTTAATTTTTGCCTAATATTATTTACCTTTAAATTCCTACCAATTTCTTATAAATGACTACTTTTAATGACCTAACTTCTGAAAAATCCCGCGTACGAGACCCCAATTGTAATCAACTATTGTTAGCGGAATCTATCGTCGCCTGGAGATCCCCTATATCCTTCCAAATAACTTACAGGGCTCGAATTAAATAAGTCTAGGGGAATTATAACGGTCCCTGAGTTCTGGAAAATAAAGGAAGGAAAATAAGGAAAGTCAAATAAATAGGGTGAATCCCCGGAAATTTCCTAAAGAAATTCAGAAAACAACCAAAGTCAAAACTTTGTAAATTTAACTCAATTAAAAATACAAAGAACAATCTCCAGTCCACATAAGAAGTAAACTAGATACGATGAAATCGATAAATAGAGTTTCTAAACAACAACTGTATTGATAAATATTGTTAGGAATTTTAACAATTTTTAATAAGGAAAACAAAAGAAACAATTAATGGTTCATCATTACACCCAAAATAAATGTTCACTGAATAGAATTTTTCACTCAGCTTTAGGCAAGTCTTGATGAGCTGAAATGTAGTTTCCTTTGGAGGAATGTCCACTGATAAACCGGCAATCAGGAATACGGTTCACGTTCCTCAAGCAACTATGCAAACAGGCCAACCGGAATACGGGATTACGGTCCTCTGGTAACCAGGCAAGCAGGAATACGGGAACACGTTCCTCAAGCAACTAGGCAAACAGGCCAACCGGAATACAGGAATACGGTCCTCTGGTAAACAGGCAAGCAGGAATACGGGAACACGGGAACCTGCGGAATACATCATTCAGCCCTGTGTTGAGCATTATGTCGACACATCTGGGGCAGGTGGAGGTGTTGCGGTGTCTGTGGTGTTTTTCAGAGTCAAACAGGAAAGAGCAAGGTTCATGTGTTGTCTTTCTCTACAAGTAAATCAAAATTATACATCTCCACCCTATTATAATATGTTGGTTTATACCTATACCTATCTAATTTATTGCACGATCATATAAAACGTGACATAGTTAAGTGAACACACTCTCGCCTGTGAAATGGACAGTTATTAGTTCATGTCCCAATAGACCCAGGTCGACTTCGCCTTAACGGACACCAGGTATAGTAATGGGAAGTAAAAGCGGCAGGTGTGATGTTGACCACATCAACATCCAGATACCACTTGGTCTATAAAACATAGGCCAACCCTATATGCCCACAATGCTGACGACTTTTACTCAAATCATGTGTTGCATAATATAATAAACATAGGCAATGTAATGTATACCCAACTGATGATACCCCATGGCACAGGATGATGGTTTCTACTATAAGATCTTTACGCAAGTAGACCGAATGAATATAAGAGTGACAGAGGGAAGAAGGGTTCGCTATTGTATAGTCCTAACGGTGAATAGTAACCTTAAGAACGTCATAATAGGTACGGACTAGTGAATTGTCCAACGGACAAGTATCAAGGTTGATGAAGTTACTGAATATTTATACAATGGTAGAATATAGAATAGTAGGATCTCAATAAAATATTTTAGGATACAGCCAAGGCTTATAGGGGATCTCAGCTACTCCCTACCATTATAAATCTCACCTGAAATCGTATGGTATTATTATTATTGTTGGTGTTAGGCCGATGGTATGGCTGGCAATCGTTCTGTGTTGTTGTGACGAAACTAGCTCTAAGGTTTTCTCCTAGTAACACCACAAAACGTCATAAATTATGTGCGCCTTCGTACCTTTTTATTCTTTTAGCGTCTATGTTTAACTATATTTATTTTACGTGCGCAATTCTTTTAACTAAAACTTGCAATTATCTCTTGCCGGACTGAAATATTCCTTTGTTTTGTCACACTGACCAAACCTTAATTGCGAATCGACTGATCAATAAAAATATAATGTTGGCACCATGTATAGAATCGACTTACAGAAATAGAGAGATGCTGTTTACTATAATTACTAAAAAGGATGCACACAAGCTGTCCACCTTCCACCACACATGTCTACGTAGAATTATCAAAATTTTCTGGCCAGATACAATCTCAAACACTAAACTACTTCAAGCTACAAACCAAGAAACTTTAGACATTATGATTACCAAGAGAAGATGGAAATGGCTTGGCCACGTTATGAGAATGACTTCTGATATACCTGCCAAAACAGCTCTCACATGGACACCAGAGGGAAAGAGAAAACAGGGGAGCCCAAAAACAACATGGAGACGAACGATGGAAAGTGACCTAAGTGCGGCATCTTTGACATGGAAAACTGCACCGAAGATTGCACAGGACAGGAAAGCATGGAAAGCCCTCTCTGAAGCCTCATGTGCCACTAGGTATAACGAGAACTGATGATGATGATGATAATTACTAAAATGAACGGCTGTGAACAAATCTTCTAATTTCCTACTCGCTCTTTTCTATTTCCTTCTTATCCTTCTATTGTAGTTCTAATCCATTTCATCTATTATAGGCAGTTGACAATCCGAAACTTTAAGATGGTCACAAAACTGGTCACGATGGATATATGGGCCAAGAAAATGCATAAGGCAGGAACAGTCGACTATGAAGTGACAGTGTCTGCCCCTGACGTTTGTATTTCTCAAAATATGCTTGCTTGACCACCTTACACTGACAAACAGTGTCGGTTATTGAATTATTTATGTGGCATTCAGGAAACTGGATATCCAAACTAAAGGACACACAGTGGTATAGTGACTGTTATACTTGCTGACCAAGGAAGTTATCCGGGTTTTATTCCTACCAAACACAATGTTATTTTGTCAAACTTTGAAAAATGCTTTGATAAAAACTTTCGACTGTATTCTTGAGCATCTTGTCCGTTCCCCACATAGAGATTTTCGATACAGTTTGTGTTATATTTAGTACGTTATGTTTACCCAAACAAGCACGGTCGTGCGGCAAACTCTGCTTCATCACAAACTGTCTACTGGATTCCTTGATCTTCTTTAGACTTTCAGCAAAGGTCGAGATAGAGAATAGTCTTGTTTACTTTGGGCTTCAGTCAGTATTCGAAGAAAGTCCCAGTGGTGGAGTGGCTAGAGGCTCGCCACAGATCTTTTAGACAACAATATTATGACATCAAAGTTTCTTTTTTCCTGCTGTGCGTAAATCAGCAGTTGAAATACTTCTTTTTTGTTGTGTCCACAGAGCTTCTACAAATATATAGTAGTTGTCAGAGATATTGTTTGTTCAAGTTATCTATTTATTTTGTTTATTAAATTTGTTATAATCACTACGTTCAACCTAGCTGAAGACAGCTTCGGTTATAATTATGGTCTGATTGTTTTGTGTCAAGTCAAACGATAAGATAAAAAGAAACTCCACGGGGGAGCATGTAATCTCTCGTCGACAAATGTTTCGGCCCACGAGCTCCTAGACGTTTTCAGAGAGTGGGCCCACATGAGTTCATGAGGCTCAGCGTTGGTTTCTCCTGCTGCACGTATTACCGGATGTTATCGGACAGGAACAAGACGAATTGGTGAATTGATTAAACTATGTATCCATGTATCACTCAGTCTCACCTTTGTTAATGAATGTTTACAGTTTCGGTGATTAACTAGTGAGAATGTCTGTGCTTGTGCAGATCATCGTAGCAGGAGAATCATGGAATGAAACAGAAGATAACCAAGTGAAGTACCTGCAGCTGGACACGATGATAGACACGGCGGTTGAGTTCATTAAAGAAAATTCTGAAAAGCTCTCAAGTAAGATGTAGATTTGTCAGATACATAATTAAAAGCACACATGTATATTGTGCAAGTTGCAAGTGTACACGTTATGTTTTGGTCAGACTCCCTGTATGTCAACTGTAGGCTATTTTTATTGCGATCGAAATCAAAAAGAGTCGCAGAACTAGCCATACTAATTGATTGATTTGGTCTTTCTGTTGAGCTGGGGCAGGTTTCTCAAGCAGGCAATAGGGTGATTCCTTGAAGAAACGCAATATCTCATTATCTGGTCACTGTGAGCTCTGAAAGAGCAGCGAAGCTGAGTGTCACTGAATGGATTCAGCGTCAGTGGCACCAACACAAATAAAGCGCTGGAGGGATCAAACTCTAATGGACACATCATCAGACGAAACGAGAAGAGAATCACCAAACAAGCACTGAAATAGAAAAAAGCGGGATTGTTGAAAACGGGGATGTCTAAGAGAAAACCTAAAGAGAACTAAGACGAGAAAAGCCACAGTTGCTGGACTGACTTATAACTGTTATAGTAAATTGGTTACATTGGATACAACAGAATGCAAGAATGGAATGCGAGCCTTGTGTCACATGTAATGGCACAAGAGGACCCTGATGGTGATGATGACTTTGATGGATTCTTTTCTAAGCTTCAGTTCGAATATAGTCGACATGTATACACGTGAAATTAAAAGCACACGGGTCATTTACATGTATAATTTACACCCATCTGGGACCTTTTGTTTTTATTGATGTATTTTAAAAAAAATGTTATATTTTACACAATTGCTTTTTCCGACATTCTTTGACAGATGCATCAGCTGTTTTTGCCGCAAACAATCGTTCACGGTTATCAAGTGAACAGCCAGAAGTGCCACTTCCGTCAGCAACTGCAGCAATCTCTGACCGACCAGCAGCTACACCACGAGCTTCTCCCAGGACGATATTGCACAGACAGCCCCCGGAGTCTGCTCTCCCTGCAGGTTGGTCTAAGACAGCGGGGTCGCGATCGTTGTGGCGGTCGAACGATCCTTTCACATGGGTCGCCTAAGACCATCGAAAAATACATTCACTGAAGTTATGAAGTAGCAATAAAAATATTTATTTTATGTTTGGGGATTGCTACGATATGAGGAACTGTAATAAAGGGTCGCGGCATTAGGAATGATGAGAACCACTGGTCTAAGAAGTGTAAATGATTTATGTAACGATAGACACATCCACAGGAGCCACGGTGAGGTCGTGGCTAGACTCTCGCCTGCCGGTCTGAGGGTCCTAAGTCATAACTGACATCGACTCAGGTTTTCTTTTCTATTAAAAAATATGCACATAGGATCGCATCTCGACCCAGCCTAAAATGGGTACCAGGTAAAGTCCTGGGAAATAAAAGTAGCCTCTGTACGGTTGACTACAACACCTATCTAGTGCTGATTGGCATACCAAAATATGAGTCTGACATTATATGCTCTACACGCCACTGGATTGAAAAGGATCCCTCTAGAACAAAAGACACAATAACCCTGCTTGATCTCAAGACAATAGATAACCTCCAAAATAATTCTCGCTCTGAAACTAGTTAATTTGTTAGTTAGTTAGTTAGTTAGTTGGGTTATCATCATTGCACTCCGGACATGTCCATAGGTGCTCAGATCCTTCCCTCAGTATGAACCCCAACGTCCGATGGCTAATAGTACCAGTTCTATGTTTAACAAGTCTTCTGACGTGTCCGGTGTGTGTCTCGTTTTTTGCTGTGCCGATCTTAATTTCCAATTCTGCCATTCTGGCGAGTGATGTGGATTCACTGCCACCAAAGTCCTCTATCCTTCCCATTTCTCTGAGGGCATTGATAATATCAGCATGATCCATAGGCCGACCGTCGGTAGTGATAACGGATTCAGCCAACCTGTCAACTCTTTTACTAGTTAATTTGTGTTCTCAACGAACTTACGTCTTGATAATGAGTACTGGTGGAGGAAAGATCTTAGTTTATTAGCAAGTGCTACAGGGATAAAAATTGCGTCTTCTTTACACGTCTTTGCAAACCATTTCCGAAATGTGTTGACTTGATAGTTTTGCACTGTCATTTTACGTTCAGTAGTTTCCATTGCTTAATGTACATTTGGCGCTACATGTCATGATCTAAAAGCCTTCTGCTGTCACATCGCTTTCTCCTGGAATGAAATGCAAAGGGGCATTTCGGAATGGTAGGCCGTGTTCGGGATACTTTCGCAACTCAAAACCTTTCTCAACAAAAACCGATGCCAAGAAAGGTTACCTCACTATTTTCGTCTATAAATGTGCCGACAAAAAAAAAGCGAATTCAACGTCTTATGTTACTGTATTTAAGCCCGCCGACAGACACAGGTTCCTGTCTGAGTATTCTGCAACAGATGTTTCACTAGCAGGATAACAGATTTGGTGACATCACTTTCTGGTTATCACTCTTTTAGGTTATCACTTTTTTTTTTTTTTAAATGCTATCATTCGGATTTGTTTTTCATCTTTCTGCACGAACGTAAGTTTTTGTTTCAGCTATTTTGTGAGCTCAAGCAATAGAACATAAAATGATTTTACAGCAGCCTGTCGGGTTAGTGTACTAGAATCAAAGCAGAGGGGATATCTAATAATGGAGGAAAGAGAAGAGATCACTATAAAGGATAATATGGAAATCTACTCCTTGACATCTCCTCAACTCCGAACCTACACGAGTTCTAACAATGTGACGTGGCAAGTGGGAGCCAAAACTCAACCTTAGTCTGCCTCAGAAAAAAAAAAATAGAAAAAGTTCGTTTTGGTGGGGGTAAGATCTAAAGTATCGCACCCTGACAAGAAATCTTCTGTGTAAAGTCTTGATCAGCCAAGCAACAAATACTAAACTACGTACACTCACTACATGTCCTAATCTGAACGAAAAACAACTGGAACTATGATTACCACATTGAACATCTGGTTATTTCACTTAACATAAAATCAGCATTGTTCACAAATAACAACATTAACAACAACGTCCTAGACCAGAATCCAAAGTGCTAATTATCTCCAGCTAATAAGGAAATATGATAATGACACCATACGCTCATCGAGATTACCTAAACAATGGCAAAACCGAAACATGTTCAACATGTACGTTAAGCTTCAATATGCCACCATACTAACAAATCAGTTTTAGCGATCTGCCATCCTAGCGAGAATGCACCCCGACGTATTACACAGTATAACCACTAGAGACTACTATTTCAGGACTAAATATGGAAACATACCACAGCCGCGAAATCAGCCTCACGACTGGTCTTTCCCTGCAGTTGCCCATACCCATGCTAGCTAGCCTAATGTGCAAAGCTTCAACAGCTGGGTAGGTCTCCACATGGTGCGTCTGGAAGTCAAATAGGATGCTAAAAAGGCTAAACAATGTCTTTTATTACCTGATGGCTGGTCAGGTTTCTTAGCATTACCGTCTTAAGCTAATTGCTGTTCCTGTGGCCTCTTTGGCTTGTGACTTTAGTAACAATTGTACTGCGGGCTAGTTGTGGCCCCCCGGGCAATAGTTATCACACCCTGCTTTAGGGGAAGACAAGTGGATGTTGAGAAACGGACAGTAGGGACCTGATCAGAGACTTTAGTGAATGTGTGAAATAGCGAAGCAAAATCTTCAGCGGTTATCGACATGACTCATGCGGATGTATTGTTTCCAAATGCCAGAGAGTGAAAAGACCTTCAACAGATATTTACTGATCGTGTTGTCTTTTTATCGACTGACGTGCGTGCAGTATGACAGTATAGTATTTAGCCTCTCCATATCAAGCGAAGGGAAAGACAACGTATATTCTTAGTATAAAGATTAGGCGCGTGTCTCCATGGTGTGGGTAACTGATGCAGTCTTCAGGGTAAACTATGCCATAGTTACGGAAAAAAGGACTTGCTAACAGCTGTAGTTTGCTATAGCATGTAGTTTCACGATCCAGCCTTTGCTGTTTGCTTTTACAACAACATTATTACGTCATCACATATTTGCTTGCAATGGTTTCTCTATTTTTGTTACAATTGCAGATGAAACCCAGCTGAAGCAAGTTTTAGACAGACTTGCTGCATTAGAAGAGGGATTGAGCTCCCTTCGGGGCAGTGCCGAAAACCTTACTAAACAAGTCTCATTAGATCAAGAACACGAGAGAAGATTACAAACACTGGAGAAACAGCTAGAGAAGTTTTCTGCTTCACAAGACCGAATGAAAGTGGAGATAAAATCTCAGGCAGAACAAACAGACAAACTAGTTCACATGGTACCTGATCAGCTGGAATCTGTAAAAGAAACTCTCGATAAATTAGATGCTAGAATTGACAGAATCGTGGACGACTGCCGCAACAATGATCAGGATAGAGTAAATGCCATAATAGACAATTTCAAGGCAATATGGACAAATGAGAAGATGGCGGTGTTCAAAGAATTAGAGCAAACTGTGCTGAATTTGGAAAGAGACATGAAGATTATAAATAAACAGGATAAGATAAGGGAGGCAAATGTGAGTATGAACTCTTTTTTACAGTAATTTTGAGTAGTATGCAATCACCAGTCCCTGGGGACCATGGAGCTCTGCCGCTGGTCCTGGAAACAGCGTCTGCACTGACTGTATACAGTCAAAGGCGGGAGTGGCAGTTTAGGCCATGCCGCATAGTCCACATAAAGGCTGATGGAGTAGCCTCTCCATGACATAGGCTTGGGCATGTTGCATTGGAGTACAGACTATTGGCCAGGCAGCAGGTACAATCAGAAAATGTTTGTACAAATGAAAAACAATAAGAGGAAAGAGTTTAATGCCTTCATTTCTTTCTTCTGGGTCTTTTTGTGAACTTCACTAAGTCAGTGCAGGAGCCTCTTTACTTCTGCTTTAGCTCAGCACCCATCTCTCTCTCTCTCTCTCTCTCTCTCTCTCTCTCTCTCTCTCTCTCTCTCTCTCTATTTCTCTCTATCTATCTATCTGTTCTCTCTCTCTAGCTACAACTGACATTGACGATTTTAACAATACCCAAGTGTCTGTAGATCAGTCGTCACTAGTTTTCTGCCACACCTATATGTCTGTATATCAGTCGTCACTAGTTCCCTGCCATACCCATATGTCTGTATATCAGTCGTCACTAGTTTCCTGCCATACCCATATGTCTGTATATCAGTCGGCACTAGTTTCCTGCCATACCCATATGTCTGTATATCAGTCGTCACTAGTTTCCTGCCATACCCATATGTCTGTATATCAGTCGTCACTAGTTTCCTGCCATACCCCTATGTCTGTAGATCAGTCGTCACTAGTTCCCTGCCATAACCACATATCTGTAGATCAGTCAGTGCTGGAGGAGCCATGCGGTCAATATCATGTCGGTTGTCTTTACTTCACAGAACGTGGCCTAGTGCAATATGGCATATAGGCAGGCCGTTTGTTGAAGACTTAAAGTGTATTTTTCCTTTATGTTAGCTGTTTGCCGAGAATTGTTTCCAAATATGTGGACTGAAAATGCGAAGTTCCGACGTCCAGCTTCCGAGTAGAGCATATTGTACTATACCGGAAGTTGTGGAAATATTGTGGATTAAATGTCGACCTCGCCAATTCTAGCTCTGCATATTTAGAAAATGGCGTATGGGCTGTTGCTGCAGAACTGGTGTGTACTGTAATTTATGTGCAATTGCTGTCCTATAACTGCTTCTAGTGTCGATACACTGCAGTTCTAGCGACGGGCTGTTGCTGCTGGCATCCCTCCATCAGCTGCCTAATACATTTAACAATGTGCAGCTGTGTTGACTTTGCCATAGCTGCTTTCAATTCAATGAATTGAAACGTCGTGGTGGATAGGCCTCGGTAAACTGGTCCGGGTCCCTAGAGAAAAGTAGCTTCTTATCTCTTAAAAAGCCAAGATGTCACTTGACGTCTGCCAGTGTCATTTTGCCAGTTGTCAAAGTCTAACATGAGTCCGACGAACCGACCGTGAGCTTGTCACTTGGTCGTTGACTACCGCAGCGATGACGTATATGTTTATAACCTGGAATCTCACAGTACCCATTGCACAGTCACCATTTCAGTTTTTTCCTGTCGGAGAACATCCGGTAAAGTGCGGCAGGGAAAGAAAGAGGCCTGGGAGTCATGACCCAGGTCGACCCACCTTATTAGATTATAGGAATGGTAACGTTCCGAAACAATCGTCGACGAGGGATCTTTCTACTGATGGTCAGTGGACCCCTGCTGCAAACGCTCCCCTGTGGATTTCTTCTTATCAATTTATTTGGTTTGTTAGTGTCATATGGCAGTTGTCGTCACGTGCCCTTATTAGGGTTTCACCTAATTAACCAAAAAGGCACTCTGAAGTAGTTATGCGGAAATGTTGGCTGGCACTGGTCTAGGCGGAATCCCGCAGTCTCAATAAACATCCAGCCTACTTCAGGGGTGAGACGACTCGAAATTATGGCACTAAAGTAATAATAAAAACTCCTAGGCGATCTTAGTCTGACGCTCTCATTAATTGATAGTCCTCGACTGGGTAGCAAACCTATCCCAGTCAAACAAAAATACAATAATGGATCTGAAAGACAATCTTACAATCACAACCACCCTTATCTACAAGAACTGGAAGAGAAATGACATTAACAAATCTGAATCCAAAATAAAAACATATTGTAATCAGTATAACACAGGTAAGACTCTGAAATTGGAAGTCAGAAAGAAAACAAATCAATGACACAATTGAATCTCTACTAAAATAGATCAGACGGCTTCCTGTGGTGCCTCAAGATACCTCACAACTCATCACTGATTGATATTGCTGTGATGTAGGTAATGGAAGCACAGCGTAGCTGCGGTAACTGCAGACTACTGTCTACCCGGTACTTATCTAGAGATGAATAAAGTCCTCTCTTCACAGTTGGGCCAGACTCGAACATAGACAGCTTTTGACCAGTAACACATCTTCAGGTCCACGACTCATATTATTTATAATTGTCAAATCTTTAAAATGGAAACTGTACCTAGGCATTTATAATAATTTTTGGGTGTGAAACAATTCCCTGGAGAATATTTAAAAAAAAAAAATAATTTCAAACACATTCACTGTCTACCACATTGGTTTAATTGGTAATGGACTGCATCCACGACTAATACACTGTATTGGTTGTGGAAAACATCGCACAAACTGCTCTCAGTCAAGCGTGACCCAACTTGTCACCTCATGGGATTCACCCTGTCGAATAGTTTCAGGCAACACTGCACTGGTGCAAGGTATGGAGTTAGGTGTGGGTGAGACTCACGTAGAGCATAGGTGGGCCATTGGTAAGATATACAAATTGACTTTGGCTAGGCTAACATTTTTCAGGGTCTGCGATAGCAAGATGCTAGTGGCAATTTTCTGCCGAGTACTTTTGCCTCAGTGGCAGTTCCAGAATGTCTGTCCAGCCAAAGGAATGCCAATAACCAGTCCTTTTCTATCAGAGTACCTAAACTGGTAAAAACATATAACGAATGCATGTATACAAAAATGAGAAGAGTATTAACGTAGTCGACATATGCTCGAACCGTATATCCTCAAGTCGCAGGTTAGTTGTTCACAAACGGCCCCCGCAGAAGTAACGTCATGTCCCGCAACTCCCTCAACCTCGGCTACTTTAAACGCCATCGCCAAACTGGGTCACCGGCCTGGCCATTGTATCTCCCCACTCACCTAGGTATACATTCATTTAAAAGGCATGATTCATTTTGTAAGCAAAAAAGTGCATGCAGTCTATTTACTCGGGTCCTCTATACAGAGAGAATATAATAAGATAATTCTCTTCAGTTTGTAAGTGAATGATGTGGTTCGTGTTCCCCTGCAGATGAAATCGTCTGACGCTATTATCGGAAGCTTTCACGAAGCTGCCTCTGTTATGAACATAGCAGCGGGGCTTGTTACCATAACTATATTATTATATAAGGTACTTACCCATGCCGGTTTGAAATTACTTGGTGAAAAAGAAATTTTCAAAATAAATGCTGATAGACTAAGGACAAGGACGAGAACGGTCCCTCAGCTCTGAAAGCGAAGCCCCAAGTGACACTATCTTTAAAATCCGCCAGAATCAAAATAGGGAAAATTCCTTGCGCTCAAGAGTGGCGGTGATGCGGCCAAGGAATTAGGATGCATTAGACCTGGACATCCGCTACTAATAATTAATTATATGTCATAATTCACTCCCAGTAGATTTAGGAATAAAATAAGTGTTTATTCCGACAACTAGACACATAAGTATATTAGAAAAACTATTTACTCAAGGAGGAAGGTCCAAGATTTGAAAATAGTTCATTACCAAAGAGATGACAAGATATGCTATGGTTCATGACTAGAGCGGTGTGGGCTGTCATGCGACAGTAAGTAAATGACATTTTGTTTTATAGCAACTGCCACAGAGACGAAGCAATTTTTTTACATTTTCAAAAAACCTAAATTTTAAAATTCTAAGTAAAATATTTAGAAACAATTTAAAGTAAATAAACTAGACCATTGCCTCAATCTTTTATTAAGGTTCATGAATCCATCCTCTATTTTTCAATACCTATGTTTGTTTTTGCAATTTTTTAACTCTATGTACATGATGTTTTTTCCCCAAGATGGCGGCTGTTGCCATGGCAACCATGATTTTTTTAAACTTTAAGTGTTCAAATGTAGCAACATACATCCCTTCAAACTACTGTTATAAAATAATTTGTCTATCATTGTAAAATTTAATAAAATTTTCGTGTAGTGGCCTCTAGAACAACTGAGAATTTCTTTTGCTCTAAGGGCCAACATACGGGATGATTTCAGCCGGGTTCGTAAAATTATAAATACAATAGTAGATATTTTGAAAAATAAAAATAATTAAGCGGCGTCCGTGGCTTAGGCGCTTACGAGTCTGACTCGTAATTCCAACATACCGCGATGGAAACCCACTGCTAGCTGCATGGATTTTTGTCATCGCATGGGGCGTCGCAGGTCGACCCAGCTTTAAATAGATACCAGGATGTATGTCCTGGTAACATAAAGAGGGTAGGCGTAATGCTGACTACAATACCCACCTAGTGCCGATGGTCTGTAAAAATATGGAAACTCTTCCCATATCCCCATTACGCCTAAAGGCGTGAATAGAGATGGTTACTTGTACTGTTTTTTTTTTTTTTTTACTTTACTTGTAAATGATTAGAAGCAGAAGTCGTTTGCAACAAAATAATCATTGAAAACAGATTGTGGTGATGATGACGACGGTGATGATGATGATAATAATGATAATAATGATGATGATATGGTGGCAAGTCTTCACCAGCAAAGAAAAAAAAAAGATAACACAGAAAATACGACAAAAATGACATTAGAAATGTGCATTGTTTTGCTCCTCACGGTCCTTGCAAGGTGGTATAGGCAGGCAGGCATGTGGTTGCGACCTCTCCATCTTGTATACTTAAAACGTCTCTTGCCTAGATGATTTCCCCATGTTATGATTTCACACTGGCCACCATCTTCTCTCTTGGTGCCGCTCTGCTTCTCCTAAACCGACTTCTCCGCTCGCACGATAAAGACCTTATAAAGACCGTGTATTATGACCTATGCAGTGTTGGTTCAGAATCCTTATGACCCACATTATGTAATATTTATCTGACGAAAAGACTCATTTGTCTGGTGCCTATCATCATCAATATCAATCATCATTACCTCCACCATCTCCACTACTAGCATCGCCATTATCATCATCATCATCATCAGGTGCCTTGCCGACTGGCGTGGGCGATCAAGCCTCTCCATAATCCACGATTTCTTGCAGCATGTATTAGTTCGTGTGCCGACACACACCCATGCCATGCACAACAAGACTGTCAAGAATCTTCGCTCGTTGTCTTCCTCTATCTTTCCTTCCACAGATCTTTCCAGTGGTCACAACATGTTCTATTTTCCCTCTTCTCATAACATAGCCGAAAAATGATGACTGTCTCCTTCTGATGTCTGTAATAAGTTGTTTTCAGGCTCCTGTCTCTTTTAAAACATCTTGGTTGCTCTTTGTGGCTGTCCAATCTATTCTTAGCATTCTTCTGTAAAACTACATCTCTGAGGCCTCAAGAAATTGTTTGGCCTGCCTATCGATTGTCCAGGATTCACAGACATATATTAAACCTGGATGTATGTAGCAAGCAATAATTCTTTTTCTAACTCTCAATGACAAGAATATTTTGCACAAGATATTGTTCATTTTGTAAAATGCAGTTTTTGCCTGTCCAATTCTGTTTCTTATCTCAGTTATGCATCTTCCATCTGATGTTATCCATGTGCCCAGATACTTAAATTTCTGTACTTCTCCTAAAATAACACCATCTACTTTAATTACACATTTAGGAATAATTCGTTTCTTTGATACCACCAATACTTCTGTCTTCACATTAGCATCAGTACCACACACATCATTTGACTTTTGAGGTGTCTCGACATAGTTATGTGACTGAAATGTCTCGTTTGTGGTTTAATATAATATAATATAATATAATTTAATATAACATAATATAATATAATATAATATAATATAATATAATATAATATAATATAATATAATATAATATAATATAATATAATATAATATAATATAATATAATATAATATAATATAATAAAATATAATATAATATAATATAATATAATATAATATAATATAATATAATATAATATAATATAATATAATATAATATAATATAATATAATATAATATAATATAATATAATATAATATAATATAATATAATATAATATAATATAATATAATATAAACTGTGATTATTATTACAATATATAATATACAACATATACTATTTGTCTTGCTTCTACAGCTGGACTACCTTATCCGTGAGGTAGCGGGTTTTCTTCCGAGACTGCAACAACTAGGTAAGTCTAGACAATTGTCTTCTCAATGCTCTTCTTTTAATCTATTTGTCTCTCCTTCTTAATGTTGTTTATATAGTGTCAGATCCATATGTTATATAGCTATCGGCACTTGATATGTTATGTGGTCAGCATAATCCGGCAGCCTTTACTTCTCAGCACCACATCTAGTACCTACTCATAGCTGGGTCGACCTGGGAGCCAAGGTCATTTTGAAGAACAAACTCCGGCTCCTGCAGGACCTGAGTCTTCTACCTTCACATCCGCAGGCTATATAACCATCAGTGACTCCTCATGTTATTATTATTTATACTAATATTAATAATATAATAATATTTTTATTATTATTGTTCATGTTTTCGAATCAGACAATAGAAATAATGACTACCCACTCAGCTCTGCTCTGCTCTGCTCTTCAATGAAATTGACATTAACCCTATTCAGTTGCTCATTTGTTTAAAATAACGATAAATATCAAATGCAATGTTAAATGAAAAATTATTAAAACAGTTTGTTAACAATATAACAGAAGAATAGGCAAAGAAAGAGATGGGTATTGATGTCAAGCTTCTTGACACGAACTGTGAGTTCATGAATCGAAACGTGATATTGGATATTGCCAGATATCTGGGAGCGTGATTGCCCACGCCAGCTGACAGAGAATGATGTAATGCTGCTGCTGATAATATTAGCAAACAGTACATTTAAGAAGTGCGGCGTCCGTGGCTCAGGCGTTGCGAGTCCGACTCGTAATTCCAACGTACTGCAATCGAAACCCACTGCTGGCGGTGTTTATTTTTATCATGGTATGGGCCGTCGCAGATCTACCTAGCCTAAAATGGGTACCAAGATGTGTGTCCTAAGGAAGTAAAGACAGCAGGCATAATGCTTACATTACCCACCTAGTGCCGACTGGTCTTTAAAAATGTGTGGGCTTTTTCCATATGCCCGATGCACCTAATGGTGTGAAAAGGGATCTTTACTGTTTTTTTTACTGCTCTTAGGAAGTTTATTATTTTATTTTAACAAGTGATGACAAAGAAGAAACTATTCTTGTTTATTTGTTTATAGAACTGAAATCTTCCCAAACTGGCTGTGGCTTTAGCGCGGAAGCATCGTTCACGGCAAAACAGGCTTATAACACTGTTGGTCAGTACACGACATTGTACTCGACTGCTAGCGAGAACTTTGATGCAGACAGCGGGATATTCACAGCTCCAGTCGACGGGCTCTACGTGGCCTCCATTTCATTGTGCCTGGCAGAGAACGAAGAACTGGAATTCAGTGTTAGACATAAACAAAGTCTGTATCAAGTTTCAAGTACCACAGTGTGTGAGTGTTCAGCTGAAATTAAAGGCACTACTACTTGCGGACTGGGTGTTGTGGGAATGAAAGCTGGCGAAGTGCTGATGACAATTGTATACCAAAAGGACACAAATGATTATTTCAAAAGGGTTTCCTTTTCTTGCTTTCTGTCGGGACGAGTTTAACTTATGACAAATGCTATTCTTTAATTAACAAACAGCTGCTTGTTTTCCCCCAAATGTAATGGCAATATTGCTGGAATAATTCTTCTACCATCTGTATAACTGTCCAAGGGTAAGAAGGATTATGGGCAACTTAGTTCCGTAAAATTATGATTCGTGACGAAAACTAGCCTCTTCCATAATTTTAAATTGTATTGCATATTTTCTTGTCAAAATTCTCATCATTCCCACGATTTCACACAGCCAATGTGGATCATATAGAAGAATCTGAACAAAGGAAGATTGGCTAGTAATCAGGCTTAGGTTTAGGTTTAAACAACGGATCACCATCATGGCAAAAGGGTAATAATCAATAAGTGATCCAGTCTACTTCTAACTCAAGCCTGAATTTCACTAATATGTGAAATGAGTCTATAACATTTACATTCAAAAGCCTGCATCCTCCCTTTATTTTCACAGTAAGGGTCCCACTCTCACATACGTATAAGAAAATAGACTGTACCAGTCATGTGTATGTAAATATTGACGTTAACTGTGACGCTTTATTTGCTCTTTAACATCGTATTAAGCTGGGACATCGCAACTGTTTCCATAACAAGTCTTGCCTTGATCTCTCTGGTACAGCTGCCATCGTTACATACATGTGAGCCAAGATGTTTAAATGTTTCAACTTATTCTAGTCCCCTCCCCCCCCCCCCTTTTTTCCCCCTTTATTTGTATCTGTACGTTGGTACTTGAATATTGTGATTATTTACAAAAACCTTGCTTTCCCATGCCATATTTACCAAAGACAGTCTCTAATTTTGGGGTAAGTTCTTGGAGTTCTATTTCGGAACCAGCCATGAGCTCAATGTCTTCTGCAAAACGTAAATTGCATAATTGTCTGAAAGACAGTGTATATAAATGTTTCATGATTGTCTAGTGCTTTTCTCGTGATGTGTTACAAATACAAATTGAAAATGACAGGGGATAGTATGCAATCCTGTCCGACTCCCACACTGATTTTGAAAAATTTGCTTATGTCATTTTGAATGAGTGCTGCACTGCTTGCATCTTTATAAAGTACTTCACAGATGGCTATGATGTTCTTATCGAAGTTGAAATTTGTCATTATTTGCCAGGGCCCACACACGGTCAAATGCCTTCTTGGAGTCAATGAAGTTATGGAATAGGTCGCGTTAATGTTGGAAATGTTTTTCTATTATCGGTTGGATGTTGAAGATTTGTTTTGTGGTGACTTTATGTTTCCGGAAACCCGCCTTTTATTCGGCTAATATTTCTTCAGAGTTTGCTTTCAATCTGTTAAGCTGTATATTTAGCATCATTTTGCTTGCGTGGGTAACAAGACTGATAGTTCTTTAATTGATGCAGCTTTTCAGATTTTTTTTTTTTTTTTTGCCGTGGTATCAACAACAATTGTGTCCATTCTGTAGGTTAATTCTTTGTGACCCAGATTCTCTGGCACATTTCGTTTAGAGAATCTACTGCAATGATCTCTCAACTAGTGTTATGCACATGTGACCCTCGTTTGCAACGATTTAGCAAAGTAAATTTTTCCCTTATTCATTACCGAGATTTCACTCAAAAAACAAAACAAAAACTGCCAGATAATACGGAGTCTGGATCATTGCATTCCTGATAATGGAAGTTCTATTGTATTTTGACTTGCTTAAGACTGGTTGATCTATCGGTAAAAAAAGCTGGGCTTACATTAGGGAACCCCAGGTTCGAATCCTCAGTGACGTTATGGATTTGTTCCTGTCGTGTGCAAACATTTAGTCCATGGCAACCAAACTAACCATTCGACCCCAAATTATAACGCTCAAGACTTGTCTGTCCTGCACCGCCCTAACCATGGGTACGTAGGGCAGCAAAGAAACCCAGTAACACATTTTCAATGCTACTTTATAGTTGGCCCTGTGCCTCTCTTTCTTTGTAGCTTGTCATGGATTCAGAATGATTCCTCCTTCACATTTCCATTTCCTATCCTTACTTATGTAAGGCAGCGATTTAACTCACTTGCTTTCTAGTAAATTCGTTAGACAACAGAATCTGTCGATTTATTTATATCAGAACACATACGGATATGTATGGAGTACAATATTATTATTAATAATAATATTAGTAATAATAATAATAACAATAATAATAATAATAATATTAATAATATTAATAAAACCTGTTCTGAAATAAGCTGTGATGAACTGAAACGTGATGAAATGAATAGAAGAAAAGCTATACTGTGATGAAGTGCACTGTGACGAACAGTGGTGGACAAAACATTAATAAACTAAACTCAGATGAACTACACTGGAATGAACTAAACTGCGATGAACTAATTTGTGATGAAATAAACATTGATGAACTGCACTGTAATGAACCGTGATGGACTAAACCGCGATGAACTCAGCCAAGATGAATTAAACTAAAAAAATCGACTGGGATGAATCAACCTGTAAAGAACTAATCTGTGTGTAATAAACTGTGATAAACAACTGAACTTGATGAAAGGTTGTGGTCTAAGCTGATAAACTGCACTCAGACGAGATAAACTGTGAGGAAATCAACTGGAATCAACTAAAGTGTGATAAGCTAATCTGTGATGACATGAACTGTGATGAAATGAACTAAATGAACTATACATTAATATACGCCAACTAGCTGATCAGGATTAGGGAAAAGTCAACTGAAGAAGGAAAGTGGATTCACTGTTCAAAGATGAAGTGTGATTTTTGATTTTCTATCATCGTTAGCTTTATATGAATTTTGCTGCTGTACCTTGTTATTCTTTACAAGATTAAGGTTTTTGACACATATATATGAGTTTTAGTGTATGCATAGATTATATGTAACATATTTCTATAATATTCTGTATGAGTGCGTGAATAAATATAAATATTATTCTTAGTTTTAGTGCATGCATAGATTATATGCAACATATTTCTATAATATTCGTCTGTCTGTCTGTCTGTCTGTCTGTCTGTCTGTCTGTCTGTCTGTCTGTCTGTCTGTCTGTCTGTCTGTCTGTCTGTCTGTCTGTCTGTCTGTCTGTCTGTCTGTCTGTCTGTCTGTCTGTCTGTCTGTCTGTCTGTCTGTCTGTCTGTCTGTCTGTCTGTATGCACGTGTGTATGTATATATATATATATATATATATATATATATATATATATATATATATATATATATATATATATGTGTGTGTGTGTGTGTGTGTGTGTACCTGGTAACTATATAAAATAGGGGTGTCAACTGTGATCGACTTGATTTATCCTATGATCATCGAACTGTATTATTTACTGTGATGTAGTCGACTGTCAAGGGGAACTCACTACAGATTGCCATCATCATCTTCATACTTGTATGTGAGATAAAAACTCACGGAACGCCAGCACTATATGCAGCCAACAGTTTGGCGTACTTGACACAGTTGACACTCATTCGTTTCGTTGGGTCTTTGCTACAGGGGTCGTTTTACCCATGGTTGAATCTGTTGGACCTGTTCGTCCTATAACTGACGATCAAGCCCACATTAATCCATAATTGTTGAACTGCATGACTACCTGATCTGATTCGAAGCCTATGGTCTTTATCGTTTAAACCCACACACACACACACACACTCACACACACACATACATACGCCGTATATACTTCATAAAGGAGAAAACATGCCCAAATTCTCCAGCTGCATGTTTCGACAACCTATACTGAGGAGGCGGCACATAATTGTTGTCTATAAAAGGGTTGTAGGTCTAGCATTTGTTCTTCCCTGTCTTCCTTGCCATCCCAAACTGGGTAACCAGGACCCGCGCGTGGAATGCACAACTGAATTTTGATGCTTTGTATAATGCTGCCCCGGCATTCCATACACGATGAGATAAACGGTGTCATAATACTGGTTCAAACAAAATATTTTGACGGTGGATAGTCAATCAACAGTTGGAACTTAGAGATGGACCAGCACTAGAGTCCCAGTTAAGTAAGAGACAGTTCGGTTATAGGAAGGGTAAGAGCTGTACAGATGCAATATTTGCTGTTGTTGTTGTTGGAATAAGACCATGACTGAATTACACTGACAGACAAAGAATGAAATGGTTCAGCTATCTAGTGAGAAAGTAGCCAGACCTGTCTGCGTATGAGATTTTTTTAATACTAGAATATCTAGGAGAAAGTCGAGAAGAAGACCAAAAAAAGAGATGGATAGATGGTGCAGCCGAAACCTGCAAAAAGATGTAAAAATCGATCACCCAAGCTACATGAGAAGCACAAGATAAATACAGAAAACCACGAAACTAGACTACAGCCCTGTATCAGTGAGACGACAAAAGAGAAGAGAACGAATAATGAATCACAATCAACACATATTTACATCATTTTATTGTATTTGTGATAATGAATTGTGTATGCATGATAAGCTAATGCTTTTCTTTGACTTAAGTATATTTCTTGTGGTTGGACTGTTCTTGCTCTCAAAGGTTAACAATGAAGATATTGTTGGCTATTTAACCATACTTTATATGTTAATAATAAAATAAACCCCGCATATGTACCCTGTTCTGTCCAGTAAAACTTCGAAAAATCGTCACGGTACGGACTAGGATCGTAATGGATAAGCGACATCTCTTAATACATAATGTACAGTAAAAGATTAGGCCATCTGTTGCTGGCCTACAATTAAGCGGTGATATCGAAACACAGCTTGAAAATACAGATAAGTAGCAAATGGTAACGTTATACCGAAAAAGTTAGTCATGGCACAATGAAACAAAACATTCATTCAAACACACATGTTACTCTGTCACGGCTGTACGTTACACAATAGTGACGGTATGTACCACAAGGGCGACTGTATGTTATACAACAGTGACGGTATGTAACACAAGGGCTACTGTATGTTACACAATAGTGGTGTTATGAAACACAAGAGCGACTTATGTTACACAACAGTGGCGGTATGTAACATAAGGGCGACTGTATGTTACACAATAGTGGTGATATGTAACACATGAGCGACTTATGTTACACAACAGTGGGTGTATGTAACACAAGGGCGACTATGTTACACAATAGTGGTGGTATGTAACACAATAGCCACTGGTTGTGATGGATTTGTGGGACGGCAGATCAAGCTCAACTTTTTTTTCACTACCAACGAGAAGTCACTTCTCCCTTCACACAGTACACTTTCCAGCTTGATACAGTAAGGTGTAATAGTAACTAATCCGTGGACAATTTTGAATAGTCTCTTAGTTTATTGATACTCAAGGAAATTTTTTTTTTTTTTTTTATTTGAAGATGTCAGATAACAGATTTACCTTCTTTGCCTTAAATAATGTATGTCTGCTCATGAGGGTATAAGATCTTTTCGCCCCTGAATATCGATCTGCAACCGTCAGATGATGTCTGCAACCGATCGTAACGTCGGCACGTCCAGGAAAAAACTAAATCGCTCGTGACATCATGGCGGGATGCTACCCACACAACTCACTGATTGCTGATTTGTCTATGAAATACCCGTCTAGCACTACAATACCCAGCAGGACTGAAGATTTAGAAAAGGTACTTACAATAGAAATCAAGAAAAGTAAACCAGTTTCCTAGTACAGGTCGTGATGTCTCGGCACACATGTGAAGACAACGTGTCACCAGCTTTCATGTCAACAACTCCAATATTACAAGCATGTGTACCTTTCTCTTCAGCTGAACTACAGCACACCTGAGTACTTGTACATTGATCTAGACATTGCTTCTTGCATTTGACACCAATTTCCACTTCCTCATTGTCAAAAAGATATAATGAAATAGAAGCCCCATATAATCAAACAACTGGAGCTGTGAATATCCCGCTGGCTACATTAAAATTCTATAGTTAGATTCCCAGTTAGTTGACTCTTAAGACGTGTTTGTTGACGAGGCAGACGGTGTATCATTGTTTTATCCACAATGAGGCCCCGGAGCCCACACAGAAAGTAACCTAACTGAAATGTTCAGTACTCTTTATAGATAATATGTCAGAAACTGGTAACGTCATGCATGTATCATATATATAATCAATCATTTCTTCAGACATCGTACAATCATAACGTCTTTTAGGCTTCTTTTTCCTAGTGCTACGCGCCGGTACGCAGTTAGTTATTTAGCTTTTCCTCAGAGTCTATTAACGCGCATAGTGCAGATGTCATAGCTCTCTATGTCTGGCTGTTTGTTGCCACCTGTTGAAGGTCCTGGGTTTTCTTTGGAACCATGAGTGAGCCTTCTCTGTTGGTGCTTCTACGCTTGGTCTATTGGTTTTCCCGTTCTTTTCTCTTCGATGTCCATAAGAGGGCTTGATGTTGGTTTTTTTGTCTTATCTATTCTGAGTGTATGGCCGACTTTCTTATAAAATTTGATACATTATCTTGTTTGGGCTCTTGTCCCTTTTGCATACTGGATCTGAAATCTGTACAGTGGAGATTTAGTATTCTTCTAAAATATTTTTTTTTTCCTAAGGTGTCTATTTTTTTTTTTAAATCTAGATCTATTGCTGTTTTCCGTAAAGAAACGCAGAACCATCATCGTTTTTCTCGAAATTTGTGTTTATAAGCGCTACTACAATTGACAATTTTCGGTGAGTACCGGTACCATTTTAGACACTTTGTAGTGAGTTCTGGCACCTTTTTTTTTTGATACTCTGAGGCAAGTACCGCCTCATTTTAGACGTTTTTTTTTTTTTGGCTGAGTATCCGCATCTTGTAGCAAAAGAGAAGAGGGAAAAAGCTCATAATTTCTTTACTTAGGCAACAACAGATCACATAGTGATGCATCTTCACACAGAAAATAAGCAAAAGACCTGTGTCTCCGCCTCGCTGCATATTTGTTATAGGACGCCTACCACATAGCATACACCAGTGTCTCCAAAATAAGCGTGGGAAAGTTTCAATAGGGGCGTCAAGCCATTTTGAAAAAAGACTACATCTGTGATTGTAATGTTTGTTTTAGTATCCAGAAGCCATGAGTTGTTAACCCTTAGGCTCGGTATTATGGATATCGCAACCTTTCGGCGGCCTTTATTCCCTTGTAAATACCGTGAATCTGGGAGAAATGTGGCTTTTCTGCCTACCCCCGGGAGTGAACCCAGACCACAAGGAGTTCGTCACACGGTCACCGCGCAATCCGGTTTAGCCAACTACGCTAGAGTGCCGGGCCTGTGCTTGTAATAACCCGTACGCTATAATGTATTCAGTTTACCTCTACATAGAGCATGTTTGAAACTATTTATAAAACAAAAAACCCAAGTGGGGAGCCATTCCTTAATTTCGGTATCTGGAACAGGCCATCATTTTCTTCTCCTCCTCGTCTGATGACTCGTCGGCCACTCCGAAGAAGGTACGAATATTGACCTTTCCGCCGAATATTTAAACACAAATTGCAATAAATGGAACATTTTTTTTTTAAATGACGAATATTGACGTGGACGAATATTGGAGTTCCACTGCAATTTAATACTTCAAAGGGTACTCGATAGTTAAAGTAGGTCCATCTTGTGGGTGTTCTTGACTAATCTATTCTGATTGCATGACCGTTGTAATTCCTGCGGCGCTTTCTTACACAACCTCATACACTATCTTGCTTGGGCTCTTGTCCTCTTGTCCCTTTTGCGTACTGGATCTGAAATCTGTACAGGGGAGATTTAGTATTCTTCTAAAATATTTGTTCTTAAAGGTTTCTAATTTTTTTTTTTAAATCTAGAGTTACCGTTGTTTTTCATAAAGATACGCAGTAACAGCATCGTTTTAAAACAGTCTTGTACCACTGAGGAATTAAACACATAACCGACATGACAGAAGGCAGTCCTCTAGAAACAGCCCCACTGAGGCTCACTATTCAGTCATGAGATTTACTGGAAATTATGACTACTGTGAAATATAGAATGGCATAATATCCAGCTCATGCGAGTAGAAAACAAGCAAAATAAGCAATGCAATCAAGGTTAGTCTCGTTGCTATTCTCCACATATGAATACAACTTGTCACCAGCTTTCATGTCAACAACTCCAACACTGCAAGCGGTTGTGCCTGCAACATTAGCTGAGCTCCGGCAGACAGTGTCTGAACTGTAATGATCACCTTGCTTCTTGTATCTGACACTAACTTGTACTACCTGGTGCTCCCAGTGACATAATGAAATAGAAACCGCATAGAGTCCATCAACTGGAGCTGTGAATATCCCTTGGTCTGATTTGAAGCTCCCACCAACATTGGAAAACACGTTTTCGTACTGACCAATAATTCCTTGAGCGACATCCTTCAAACATGCATCAGCACAAAACCCGCAACTAGTTCTGGAAGATTTCAGTTCTGTAAAAAAAAAAAAAAATGTCAACAAGAATTATGTCCCAGTCTTCATCCCGTTATAATGACCAGTTTCAACTATGTTTTTGCCAGCCACCATCAGGATTATCATAAAATAAATGTATTGCCAGTTGGCATAGGCGATCATTTTTCTCCTGTTCTCGTAATTGCCATCATAATGCATTTATTTATGAGCTCAAATGTTTTCCCTGCCATGTTGAAAATCTGTCAAGAATATCTTCACATTGTCTTCCCTATTTCCAACCCCTCCCGCTTTTCTCATACAAACAGTATGCTCATCTTACCACTTAGCCATATGTGTGTGGAGAACTCAGACTCCAGGAAAACAAATAATACAGACAATCAGGTCTATGACAAGATCTAAAGACAGAGAGTTGAGGAGATGTTAGTGTCAATGTTTGCTCTAGACCAGAAACGCGTAAAATAGTGATGATGATGAAAAAATTAGACAGCTAGAAAAGGGGTAACTCCTTCCCCCCACTTTTTTTTCCCCACTTAAAAAAGGACAGAAAAACGGGAAAGGGGGGGGGGGGGGTGCAAGACGAGAGAGGAAAGAAAATGATGAATAGGGCAAATTATTACCACACAGAATTGCAACAACAACGAAAAAAAAAAAAAACACCGATAGGCCAAAAGAATATAAGTAAAAAGTAAAGATCCCTTTTCACGCCTTTAGGCGCACCCATATTTTTACACACTAATCGGCACTCGGTGGGTAATGTGGTCAGCATTACGCCGGCAGTCTTTGCTTCCCCAGGACAGCCATCCATTTGAGGCTGGATCGACCTGCAACGTCCCCTACCACGATAAAAATCCACGCAAAAGGAATACAGTGGGCCCTTTAACAATAATTGTAAGAATAATTTCAGCCTAGTCGATGGTTGGCAGACATGATCAGATTAACAGCAGTAAGACATAACAGCAACTTTTAGACATAACTTGCACAGGTCTCAGATCACTATCTTATTTAAAAAATAAAAATTAAAAACAACGAATTGAATATAATAACTATACACGGCATATGCTTATTCAACCAAATACACTTATGCTTACATTTCCTGTTTCACAGGTGACAGTACCGCAAAACCTTTGAATAGAGGAGCATGTAGGAAGCACTCAAGCTTAAAAAAGGGAGAGATCAACTTTCACTCCAAGGAAAGTAATCTACTATGAGAACCTTCGCGTTAGGATAAATATTATTAAAAAAAAAGAAAAGATTCAAGTCAGTAATTGTTCGTTGTGCATTTAAAGAGCATCTTCATCACACATCGCACATGATCGTTAGCCTTCCGATCTCTAGCTAACATCTTCCATTCTCATGTGGCTGATATAACGATGGGTGGCTCCTGCATAGTTTGCCTGACTCGTTGCTCCAGTTGACACACCCAGAGTTACGCTATCTATTCATTGGAAGGAAAATTGGGGGGGGGGGGGGGGGGGGGTGTCCACGAAACTGAAAGCCTCAAAACGTTTAGTCTCTCGTATGGTATTAATTATGTTTGTCCTGTACAACAAATAATTGCTAAGAGAATCTGCCAGTCTATTTAGAAAATGTACAACCAAATGACTAATACTCATTAAGCCACTTTGCTCACTTACTTTTTGTCGTGTATAAAAAAACGGTCCCGTGTCCACGAAACTGAAAGCCTCAAAACGTTTAGTCTCTCGTATGGTATTAATTATGTTTGTCCTGTACAACAAATAATTGCTAAGAGAATCTGCCAGTCTATTTAGAAAATGTACAACCACATGACTAATACTCATTAAGCCACTTTGCTCACTTACTTTTTGTCGTGTAAAAAAAAAAACGGTCCCTATAAGTATTGTTTTTTATTTGAAAGTTATTAGATAAAACACTTGCGATTACCCAATAGGCTTTATAAGAATTAACTGAGTGTATCAAACGACCCTAAACTATAATGAAACTATTGTTTAGGCTAACAATACTCTGATTGGCCTCTCAGATACCACTCTTTTTCTCTCTTTCGTTCCCTTTTCTAGACGGTCGAAACCCTACGCCAGCTGAAATGTCCGTGTCGCATCCGGCCCATGTGATTTAAGTCCATTGTCGGCTATTAAACTTTCTAGTATCTTGCCGTCCTTTTTTAAGATGCAATTTTTCGTTATTTGAAGCCCTACTCTTGATCATGCCAGGGGCCTCAATATAGCATGGCAATAAATATTTCCTAACGGCTGAACGCGGTTTCTCGGACCTCTTCACGGTGATCCTCATCCACATGTTGGCACATTGTGTCATCGGGTGTTTATCGCTTGTGTGATGTCCTTGTGGGGTAGAAAGTCAGTCGGTCAGGACTGAACGTTCGCCGCTTGTATGGCGTGGCAGACTATGTAACAGTGACTTTGAGGGGCGAAAGCACATTCTTCTGAATGCCAGTCTTAGATCTCACAGTGATTTGTGAGTATGGTTCTTACGCTGGATTACATAACCTACAGCGTAGTCATAGCGCGGGTACCGCTGCCAAATTTAAAAAAAAATCGAGGTCGTACGGCCAAGACAGAACACAGTGTCTTAACGAGTCGTTTTTCGCCACCTTGCTGCATAATAATAATAATGATAATAATGATAATTCTGCATAATTATTTGTCTAGAAGATGTGAGAATTACCTAATTGTTGTAATCTCGGAGACATAACTGCAATCTCCTGAATTACCTGGGTCAGCTGCAAGAGTAACAGATGTGTTACAATATATTATTAGAGTTTATATTATATTATATTATTTTATATCACATTTTTTACTTAGTGGGCCAGTTAGTTGGCCATGTCAGACTATCAATATACAACTGAGTGCAACAGATTTACAATGGCCCAGGTACGGATACGAAATGTTGGCACCATGAACACCGATAGTAAATTAGATAACTTCAGACCAGAAACAAAAATACTAGAAATTAACAGCTTGTTAACGAAAACCTAAAGTGACGGAAAGAACTACCTCTGACAATTCTAAAATTATCAATTTTAACTGAGAAAACTATATTACAGGTCTGGAAGGATTAAAATCACATGAAAACATTTTCCAATGCTAGACAGGACATTATTTTAAAACTTAAAGAGCCTTACTTTTGATGTTAACATTTTTTAAGCACCTACCAAACCGACAGAAGCAGTGCAGATGTTACAGATGCATTTTGAGCTTAACCGGACTATTCTTTGTAGAAAAAGTTATTACAGAACAAAGTAATCGACAATGAGAGAGTAATGCCCCCCAAAAAATTGTATAGTTGTTGGAAATATTTGTTACTAGCAACATTCTAGAAGACTGTCGACGTGAAGCAGTACCAATAACAATAGCTTAAAATATAATGACTACAACGTCGCAACTGGTGCTGATGAAATTGCAGCTCAAAATTTTTAAAAAAAGGTGGTCATGCATTACAAGTAAAGATATATGCATTAATAGAGCAAGTTAGGAAGATGAAGAAATTACCCCATGAATGGAAAGTGTCATTATTAATACCCATTCTAAAGAAACCAGACACGTATAAGTGTGAAAATTGTAGAGGAATATCACTATTATCTACAAGCTATAAGATAATATCTGCGGTGACTGCTAAACAGTGTAAAACCATACGTCGAAGACCTTTTGGGAAATTACCAAGCGGGTTTCTGTCAGAACAGATCAACAATAGATCAGATATTCATTTTACGGCAAATAACAGAGCAACACTGGGAATATAGTAGAGATGCAAATAATGTTTTGTGGATTTTAAAAAAGCGTATGATAGTGTACATAGAAAATATGAAAGACTTTGGAATACTAAAGAAGTTAATTATCCTGATCAAACTATGTATGATAGAACATGTTGACCATGTCATAACAAAGAACATGTTGACCATGCCATAACAAAAGCACGCAAAGGCTGTCAGCAATGAGGGTCCTGGCTGCCGCTAACACTGAGCAGAGACTGTTTCTGCTTTTGTTCCAAGGTCTTGTACTTTCTCCTATCGAATATGCTCTTACCATCCTCACTGTCAGCCATACTCAGATTGAAAGACTTGAGATGGTGCAAAAGGAAGCAATGCGCAATATTTTGGGTGCCATGAACTACAGGATCAAGATCTGGAGGTCTCGTGCGTACCTCAAGATAAGCTCAGATCTGAAGCACTCTTTGCACCACATGCTCCTCAAGAAAAAGGGCAATAGGCTTAAAAGGGGCAAATCATGGCTGGGTAGGGCGGAGGATGACATCATGCAGGTTTGCAGCCTTACAGACATCCATCCAGATGAGGAGTGGATACCAATGTCTAAAGCGCCCAATCTCACATTCTCCTGTGTTGTGACACTCGATAGGAGTTGTCCGGAGAATAATCCAGCTGTTGTCAATGCCAAGGTATGCGCGCTTATTAGTGACAAGTCTGATGAGGCAGATGTGGTGATCTTCACAGACGGGTCTGTTATACGAGGACATGAGTGCATGGACATTTACAGCTCGCTCTTCAGGCAGAACAGTTAAGGAAGCCAGCGGTGCCTTCTCCATGACCACCAGCAGCATGACGATGGAGGTGTTGGCGGTGACACAGGCTTTCATGTGGCTGGGATCACAGGACTCTTCCCGCGTGTGTGTGCTGAGTGATTCTTTGAGTATGATCCGGAGGGTCGAGGCAGGCTGGTTACTCAGACAGTGGCTTGAGTCATTGCAAAATTATCCTGTGTGTGCAGTTACTTTCATATTCGTCCCAGGGCATGCAGGCGTTGTTGGTAATGAGAGAGCAGATAGACTGGCAGATGCTGCATTAATTGAAGATGGACGGCTCGTGAATCATGCAGACATTGTCATTGCCATTAGAGAGATTGGACTTTCTGTGGATTTTGGAAGCAACGTGTCCACATCCTTTCTAAGAATACACGAATCGGGAGTAAAGATTGGCACCGCCAAGCATGAGAAGCACACTGGACGCACACGAAGTCTTGTTAACCAACATAGGACTGGTACAATTAACCGCACGACGCTGATGAATATGTGAGAGGGGAATCTGAGCGCCTATGGATGTGTCCGGAGTGCTGTGAAAATTATCTAACTAATAACTCATAACTCATGTAGTGAAGACACTTGTAATATAGTAATATATAAAGGCAGAAAGTCAGAGCTTTTTCAAATAACATCTGGTTTAAAGCAAGGTGATGCTCTGTCCCCACTTCCTTTCAATTGGCCCTGGATAAATGTAGGAGGAAATTGAGTACTATAGGAGAATCAACAAGAATGCTTGGTTTTGCAGATGACATTGACAGAGACTGTTGAAACACTGACTGTCTTTAAAAAAAAAATAGCTCCGAGAAAAAAGGACTAGTTATCAATCAAGATAAGACAGAATCCATAATAATAGCTAAACAGGGAACGGATATAGACTCCGGCCACATACAAGTTTATTATATGAAAATCAAACAAACGGAAACATATAAGTACTTGTGTGCAAACTTCAACTGCTCCAACATTCTGTGAAAAAAAGTATTTTATGCCCTTTAAAATCTGCTAAAGTCAAAGTGTCTGTCAAAGTGTCTGTCTCGCAACTCCAAGATCAAAATAAATAAAACGTTGATAAGACCGGTCGTTTTATATGGATCTGAAACTCGGGGCACAACTAAAAGAGATGTAACTTTAGACCCGTCAAAGATGCAAACAGAGAGGAATGGAGAGCGAGAAGCAACAACAAAATTCATTATCTGTTTACATAGCCATTGATCACTAGCATCATGAGAGCCAACAGACTGAAATGGTTGGGGCATATTGAAAGACAAGTACAAACTGTATACACAAGGGTCGTAGGCCACGAGGCAGACCAAGAAGACGATGGTAGGTAATGTCCAGAGAGACCAGCAAACACTTGGTGTCACCAACTGGAATGAGAAGCCCAACCAGAGAGATGAATAGAGGCGGGTGATATCTGCAGCAATGAACCTCAACGGCTTGGGACGCTGAAGAAGAAGACAACATCGCCGACAGAAGATTAACTTTTTGAGTTATAAAAAATACTGCATTAAAACAACCTGCTAAGATGACCGCTTGTCAGTTACAGATAAAACACATTTAAAACAAAATACAACCAGATATAAAAGCAGGGTCATTATATTATATCTTTCTTTGATGAAAAAGGAGAAAGCGACAATGACAAATTAAACTCCTAATTATTAGCCCCCCCCCCTCCTCCCCCACAAACACCCACTCCCACACAAAAAGTAGATTAGGACTTGTTGCCACAACCAAGTAAACATCTTTAACCTGCCGTTTTAGAAAGCAGCCATACCTTCACTCCAGTTGTTCACATTTATACAACTTTATTTTAATTAAACAAAATTTAAAACCGAACCTTTTCAATATTCTCTTCTCGCATGCTGGCTCTTTGATTAAGATGAGTTCTGAGTTTTTCTAGTGGAGTCAGTCGATCGTTTAACATCTGACACAGGATCCGGAACTGAAAATTGACATAAGAGCTTATATTATTTAAAAGATGTATAAAATAATTGCTTCTTTTAGGTTGATGATATTCAAAAGTAATTGAGACAAGAACAAAACATATTGTAGAGACACAGCTGAGTAAAGCTCAGTTTGGATTTAGGAAAGGAAAAAGTTGCACAGACGCCCTTTTCACCCTGTCACATATCACTCCTGTCGCGTGCCTAATGTAAGGATTTCTCCTTCAGAACCAACAGCACTCAGAGATAATTATGTTGAGTCGTTTGGCTCGTATTGGTCTAAGGGATTCCCCGTGGCCAAAATACGCTCAACTTATCTCTGGAGTCGGGCAACTCAAGTAATGGCACTACAAAATATGTCAGTAAATGAATACAATATTTCTAGGCACACTTGGCTGGACACCCCCACTACTTACTAAAGAAAGCCCCCAGGTTATGATAGTTCATTATCATAAACATGTTAACACATATAATGAAGACACACACACACACAACTGCTAAACACTTAAAAAGGTGAAATAGAGACACCTAAGTCAGCCATGAAAATGAATGCATGCAATCAGTGTAATATACATATAATAATGAAGTGAATTCCAGCTATTAGTGGAAGAATCTCAGAATATAATGTCTAGATACCAAAGATACTACACAGACAGCAGGTCTTGGAGATGACTCTATGTCATCATTGGGAAACATAGGAGCTGTGAGGCACAAAGCATATAAGGCATCAAACTTAGTTTCTCCTCTTTCTGTCTATGATGCCTCCCTCCGCTCCAATGATTCGACTGTCTTTGACTCTGAGAATTCTGCTCCACTGGATCAAGTAGTAAGAGAGTACCTCACCATAGAGGACACAGCACTGTACTGGTACTTAGCAAGTCTCTATCACCAGTTAGGACACACACTGTCTTTGAGCCACACTAAGCTCTAGCACTGGTAGGCTGTTTGAGTTATAAGCTCCCACATAGTGATGATGTCAGGAACCTTCACAGGTGTCAGCTGGTGGGTAGTTGGTTTATGGTTAGTTTATGGTTGGTTTATGGTTAGTTTATGGTTAGTTTATGGTTGGTTTATGGTTGGTGGGTGTTGGTTGGACTGTGAAACTTCTG